>BTPG01000002.1:203705933-203959099 GCA_036245525.1 Semisulcospira habei | reverse complement strand
CAATGCTGTCTTGCCTTGACTGAGACTTTTCTAGCCTTCTTGTCACAATTCATGTGAGTAGGCACTCTTAACAGAGGTTGTCTACACGTAACAGAGGTTGTCCACACGCAACAGAGGTTGTCCACACGTAACAGAGGTTGTCCACACGTAACAGAGGTTGCCCACACGCAACAGAGGTTGTCCACTGCCTTCTGAGCGTAACGGAGGGAACTTCCCAGCGTACAAGGATTTGGTTTTACATTGCTTAACTAGTAGTAAAGATTGATTGTACATTGCTTAACGTCTCGACAGCAACAAGACTTTTCTCAGGACGTGCCTGCACTGCTTGGGAAAACAAAAACTAAACAGAATATTGAATGAATGTCGCCAGCCGGTCTAATACGCTAAATAAACCAAAACCATTTAACAACACACATCCAATATCAAGAGCTACAAGTAGCGCAGACAGTGGCGCAGTGGTTAAGGCGCCTGCCACCAATTCCAAAGGTGAGCGGTTCGATACCGGGTTCC
The DNA here is from genome assembly GCA_036245525.1 of Semisulcospira habei. Taxonomy (NCBI): domain Eukaryota; kingdom Metazoa; phylum Mollusca; class Gastropoda; family Semisulcospiridae; genus Semisulcospira; species Semisulcospira habei. The sequence continues at coordinate 203,958,589 of BTPG01000002.1, read as the reverse complement.
GGCGTTGGACTTTTCTCCTCTGGTAAGTGTCACCGTTAATTCGGGCGGACCGTCGGGGGTTCTTTCTCCGGGTACTCCGGTTCTTCCACCCCCCACACTTTGGTACCGGTCTCAGGCCACTTTACAAAATTTCAAATACAAGCGATAAAAAAATCTCTGTAACTTCAGTAGCTGACTGGCCCTTCGTTTGTCTTGTACTGTGTTTGTCTTAAATGGCGTAAATCCGTATCTGTTTCGTGAGTGTGTGTGTTGGGTTTCAGGCGCGGCGCTTTGAGTCGATTTCCCCAAAATTGAGAAAAAGCGCCTATATAATAACGGTATTATTATTATTATTATTAGGAAGAGTTTAAAAAAGGAAAATACAGGTGAATGGACCAAGAAACACTTGCCCCAGAATAGAAGGGAAAACTCACCCTGTGGGGTTGACCAGGGAACTAAAAAGTAGCTAACCCCACCCAAGTCCCCCAGGGCAGACCCGGGTGGGGGTAGCGTACAAAGGAGAAGAGCCGAAAAGTCTTTTATTTTACGACTTTCAAACTCCGGAGTTTGAGTTAGTCTTGTCGTCCAGCATTATTGTATGGCATACTATGAACATTTATACAGGAGATATTGTGAACTATTAACCCTTTACTGTCTGCAGTATGTCGATTTAAGTAAATGTTTGTAAACGTGATTTGATGATGATGATGATGATGATGATGATGATGATGTTCACTTGCCAATGCGCATCCACCCCATGCTAGCAGCATGCTCAGGGTGCAAAACGTATGACAGTATGACTTAAATAACCGCTTGACAGTATGACCGTAAAATCATATCGGCACAGTGGCAGTTCACCTGCTCAGTTGATCAGTGCTGAGAGCGTACTCCATGAGCAATAGCTGTCTCCGTCTCCCATGCCCCGCCCGCTAGGGCCGTCCATTATCACTCCGGCGGCGTGGACGTTACACCACGAACTAAATTAATCAACCAACAATACCCTCCCAGAAACGCCAGGAACCATTCCTCCGCCGGTATGTGTGCTGCTCTGTGATTTTGGGCCTTAGGGCCAAGGGGCCGTAAGGTCCAAAATCAAAGACCAGCACACCAACCGCATTTTATTTTATCATCGGCAGAGCCTTTCACGGACAGCTCTGCTTCGGCGGCTTCGGAGGATTCCGAGAAAGCTTCCGGAGAGGACAATACGGCAGTGAACACGAGACACGAGTGCCCTAAGGGCTGGACTGGGTTCCAGGACTACTGTTTCTTCTCTCCATCGCAGGTCTCCAAAGTCTGTGATCTGTTCGGCGCTCAAACCGTACTGGGCTACTGCGTTCTGCGTACGTTTATTTAACTTTCTTCTTCTGAGTCAGTGTGATTACGTTAACGCCGAACGACTGCCAACAACGAACGAGAGCGAAGCCACGGCGAATAACTAATATTTATCCGAGGCACAGACAACACTCCAAACATCTCCAAGAGGCATAGATCTTCATGAGACTGGAGGGTTCATGGGGATCTATGCCTCTAGGAGATGTTCGGAGCGTCGTCTCTGCTTATAGTAGAAGCTGGTTATCCGCCATCGGACTCGTTCGTTGTTGGGAGTCGTCCTGCTTAACTCAATTTGCCCCAGGTACGAAATAGCCACATTTTGTTTGGAGCTATCCTCTGAGGACTGCATTACAATTTAGGAGACAGATCGACCGTGATAGTTCAAGGGTGGTGCCCAACGTTTTCCGTCAAGACCTGAGATTTGTTTTATTTCAACTTGCCTTCCTTCTTTGCTGTCGTATCACGTGACGTCTGAATCCAGACAATACTACTACTCTACTACTACTGCTATTTATTATTATTATTATTATTATTATTATTATTATTATTATTATTATTATTATTATTATCACAGTTAACTAATTCAGCACTGACGCACTATAGCAGGAGATGGGTCGACCAGGATAATTCAAGGGTAGTGCCAGATTAGCTTGGCGCTTGTCAGCGCCAAGCTAATCTGGCACTGCCCTTGAATTATCATGGTCGATCCATCTCCTGCAACTGGTGCATAGTCGTTAGATGACGCCTCCAAAATTTTGGAAATACGTGCGTCGGGCTGAATGAGTTAACGTCGTTTAAAACAAGGTAGGATATAACGAAAGTTGGATATAACAACACTTTTGAACGGTCCCGACTACACTTATTCTGTGTAAATTACTTCTCGAAGTGCGAACTTCGGATATTTAACAGGAAACATATTTACGGGTCCACAGCCATTTGATATGTAAGACGCTCACTGTACACGTACAATTATTATTATTATTATTATTATTATTATTATTATTATTATTATTATTATTATTATTATTATTATTATTGTGTACCATTATTGTGTAGGTGTACCCAGCCAGGTATCGACAGATTTCATGAGGGCAGTGAAACGTTTGGACGGCAGCGACTACGATATGCACAGTAAGTCAAACGCCACGATACTGCTGACACGGGCGCTCGGCATATCCATGTAATACAAGTCTAACCCATTCACCCCTGACGCACTACAGCAGGAGATGGGTCGACCATGATAATTCAAGGGTAGTGCCAGATTAGCTTGGCGCCTGTCGGCGCCAAGCTAATCTGGCACTACCCATGAATTATCATGGTCGATCCATCTCCTGCAACAGGTGCATAGTCGTTAGATGACGCCAAAACTTGGTAAATACGTGCGTCGGGCTGAATGAGTTAAGAGTCCTTCCCGTGAATCCTCGCGCGCCCGATGCAAGTTCACTTACTTCTTACTCGCATAGTCTGAGCCGGCACCAGGCGCACGAGTTCACCCGAAAAAAACCGTATACACCTAATCTTGCGTTTCAACGTGACGGACACCTTTAATCCTTTGGCTGTCGGTAGTGTTTTTTTGTTGCCGTGGTTTCAATAGGAATTATCGCGACGAAAACCACTTCCGACAGCAAAAGGGTTAAAGTGCGCCGAACATACTGTCAGTAGTACTCCATAGCCGCGGAGGTTAAGCCGCAATCAACCAACCAACCAACCAACCAACCCAACCCAAACCAACCAAACCCAAACCAACCAAACCCAAACCAACCCAACCCAACCCCCCCCCCCCCCACTCCACCCCCCCCAAACCCCCACCACCCCCACCCACCCACCAACCCACCAATCCAATTCAAATCATATCAAATCAAACCCAACCCAACCCAACCCAACCCAACCCACCAACCAACCAACCAACCAACCAACCAACCGGCAACCAACCAACCAACCAACGACGACATATTTTACTAAATCAATCAAATTAATCATAAAGCAAGGACTACCAAACCCCATTCTGATTTTTTTGTCCGTCCGTTGCAGGAGACACCCGCTTTTGCTGCTGTAATGGAGGCGGGATGTGCAAATGAGCAACGACCACGTGACAGCTTCGTGACCTCTGCACTGAGCGCTGACTGACAAAGTTCGTGCACACTTCGAAGCCGATCCGTCCTCCCATCTGACTCATTCAATTATTATTAAACCATTCATTTCTCTACTGCTCGTTTCGATGATTAGCAAACACCAGTGGGAACAATTAATGAAGTCAATACAGTATCTGCACAAGGAGGTTAACTCATTCAAATCAAGGTACCATGCATCAATAGTTGCGGCATTGTCGTATAGCGTTGCCCCTGTCGGCAACGTATACTACACTTCCACAGCTATAAGACGAAGCGCTTTGACTGACTTTAATGCACCGTACCGCATTGTACATAGGTAACCTTTAATTTATGCTACAGAGGTTGGTCATACATGTAATTGGCAAGTTTATTTAGAATGCCACTATGGTGAGACCCAGTCCACAGGCGCCTGTCTCGTGCGCATTGATGCAATACAATATCGCCGTTCCTTCCAGTGAACCCTCGCGCGCCCGGTACAAGCTCAACACAATGAGCGGCTTGTACCGGCGTGCGCGCGAGAATTCACTCGATGTTGTATTACATTACTGATGATATGACAGGCACCTTTGACTCAAGGCAGTGACCGAAGACAAATGTCATGGTTCTGCAGACAACGATCGTTAAAACATCTATCAGCACGCGACCTTAACACGAACTACGGTGGCAGAGCTTAGTACTCTCCGGTGAGAACAGACACATGCAGTACTACGACAAGTACCGGAAGTGTGTTTTCCACTGCAGCAAAAATGACGTAATGATCAGATTTGCGTCGTGACAGTTTTCTTATGTAAACCAACGTTCGCCGGCCTCTACATGACGTTATTTTATTTAACCTTCGCGTGATGACAATGTTTTGATAGAAACGTTCCTCTGCAGCAAAATGACGTCATTATATGCTTCGCGTCATGACTTACAGCACACTGTACGGGAAGCTTTTAGCGACGTTCTCATCGGAGACACAGTGATTGTTGGAAACGTCCCATACAATGCAAATCTGCCTACAGCGGGACCAACGATACAAATGAACAAATTAAAGTGCAACACTTTGTCCACAAAATGTAGCATGAATTAGATAACGGGAATAAAGAGATCATGCTGATGGAAGTAGAACATTATTGTCAGACGTCCTTCTAAGTGAGTGTGTATGTGTGTGTGTGTGTGTGTGTGTGTGTGTGTGTGCGTATGTGTGTGTGTGTATGTGTGTGTGTGTGTGTGTGTGTGTGTGTGTGTGTGTGTGTGTGTGTGTGTGTGTGTGTGTGCAACGGCTTTTCCCTACACTGCATGAGTACAAAAAGCCTGGCTCAAACGCAAGAGACATAGATCCTAATTAGCCCCCGCATTTGCAGGAGCTCATGAAGATCTATGCCTCGTGCTGGTCTCAAGTCGTTGTTCTAAACTAACCACAAAAGAGTCAGGGAACCTACGCAAAAATGTGCATAACTCAGGAACTATCCAATGAAACCGTTTCGATTTTTAAGAATCTTGAGTTATTGTATCTGAAAGCGTAGTTATAACAGAATAAAAACATTTCACTTATGGGATATTTTTCTATTATTTTTAAAATGATAAATATGACCTCAACACACGCTGCTGGGACTGTTATGATTGTTAGAAGTAAACATATTCATCTTTTACAAATTGAAACATCGTATCAATTCGATGAATTATTCTAACGTTTAAAGACTTTCTTGTCAATTTGTTACGATAATATTCTTAAAATTTCAGACAGTTTGATGGGGTACTTTCTGGGTTCGGCAAGCTTTTACGAATGTTTTTCGATATTTTTGGGTGGCGAGTTTGTTTCAAGCAGACTCAGTAAATCTGCAATGGCTCCAAATACAACATTTCTAGCACGTGTTAGTGAAAGAGTTCAAGTCTAAAACGTAGACAAGCAGTCTTGCAAATAAACAACAACAGCAACAATCTGAACGCTTTCATGTACTGTAAGTGTTCACAACACCATGACTGAAATTCTCCATTCGTGAAACGGCCAATGAAAACATTTGTTTCGAAGATACAAACTGAACAAAAATCTATACGTAATAATAATAATAATAATAATAATAATAATAATAATAATAATAATAATAATAATAATAATAATAGTTTTTTGTCAAGCCCAGTATTCCCATTGCACTGATATGGAAACTATGTAAGGTATTCTAAAAGTAAGAAAAACTGAAAAGATGAATACAGTTTAAATACAGCGTACAGATGAAGACATCGACAAGCATCTAAGCACATACACGCAATACAGTATGTAAGTAATGCATGTCCGCAGTACAAGAGCGAATCAGGGGATGGCTGCATCAATACCAGATTTGGAAGAAAAAAACCCCCACAAAAACCAAACCTTTTCAATCTGGATTTGATAATAGATAACGAAAGAAATCTCAATCCATTTAGCCGTGACACACGAAAACATATGAATCGACCATGATAAATCAAGGGTATTATCAGTATAGCTTGGCGCCTGCAGGCGCCAAGCTATCGTGGTATCAACCTTGAACTATCACGGCAGACCAGTCTCCTAGCTGATACTGTGATTTACTCATGAGAGAACAACACCCAAATATAGTTTGCGAAATTCGACTTTCCGAAAATAAATAAGTCAACAAATTCTACATACATACATTGTAGTCGCACGCACAATAATAAGACCTAAGTCTTCTACGTCAAAGGCAAAATGAATCATATAATTATAATGTTCTGTCATACAATAAAAACAAGCTGTGAAAAATGATCAAACGCAAAAGCAGAAGGCTTGTCTAACTTTGCGCCTCCAAACGCCAAGCAAACACAGACGACGCCCTTCAGTGAGGCTACTTCGGTTGACCCACCTCGCACAGGTTTCTCTAGAAGCGAAGGGCATAAAAGGCTTCTACATTCACTAAACTGATAGATGGATTTGACGATGATAGTTCAGATTTGTTTGGCGCCTGAAAAAATGCCTAACCATCTCGCACTGTTTGTTTACATGCAGTCTTCGTTCGTCGGTTTTTGTTTAAAATATTTATGAGGTGAAGGAATCACAAATCGACAGCGATGTTTGGTTGCTACAGTGGACGATATTTTGAGTTGCACGCCACTGCAGGTATCGAATCCAAGTGAGAAGTTGCATTTTGGAACAATAAGGAAGAAAATAGCAAAGACTGACGTATAAAGAATGTTGCAGGTCGTGGCGACTGACGAAGACAAGCCTCGCTTCCATCCGCGTGACCTTTGACCGCTCAGCTCATTAAAAGCTGCGAATAGACGCCTTCATCTTCAAAAGACGCCCTCGAAAGTGGTTATTAGGTGTTGATCATGTACCCCTTGACTGCTGCTCACGATACCGTTCGGCGAAAAGACGTGTAGTTAAGCGTCTTTTTCGCCGTGCGGCCTTATCGTCAGCCAGCAGTGAACGGGTTAAACGTTTCTTAACACTTGTAGATAACAACAAAGTAACTCATTTACAGCCTCAAAACACATGTAATGGGTTTCCCGAGAACAAATTAGTCGAAGCGATTCCAACCGATCAGAAAAGGATACGAGATCTCACCTAATTTACGTCTTCCAATGAAAATCTTTTGGGCCACAATCTTCGCAAACACAGTTAAAGAAAGGTCTGATTAAATTCAATACAGGACGCGTTTCCCAAAAAAAACCCTTCACTGCCGACAAACAGTGAACACCACCCAACTGCAAGAGACATAGATCCTCATGAGCCCCCGCAATTGCGGGGGCTTATGCGGGCCTATGCTTCTTGATGACACCACTTTATATCCATGTTCGTTGGACGGCTAAGACACTTTGACGCTGAATTAACATATTTCAGAAAGATAATCGGCGTGAAGGAGTTAAGGGTCTTAGTTTGCAAAGGTATAGCGGACATGTTAAAACGGACAGCTTCGACCATAGGTAAATTTGATACCTGCTTCAGAAAAATAATTTGTTTGGAGGAGTTCTGATTATCGCGTATGCTGTGACCAAGACGTCATAAAACCTATATAAAGCAGGCTGGTCTGACTTTTTAAAGCGGTGTTCTTTTGCGTGTCCGTTGAAAGTTCCTGATAAATCAAAGTGGAACAGTTGCAGTCAGGTGCGACTGAACTGATGAGTGTTCTGGTCGCACTCACTGGACAATAGCTGTCCCTGTCCCCCATAACGTTCATTATCACTATTGTGACGTGGAGTTCAAATCCCGAAGTAACAAATCTTTTTTCGTGATCTGACAAAAGAAATGAACCAATCGTATAGGAGTTTCATTAAAAAAGACTGATATTTTGCTGAAAGACAATGGTGGGTTTACTATGTTAAAAAACAGAACGTTGTTTAACTTGAAGTCTGACTCCAGAGGTAAAATGTCATTTCTAAACATCAGTGTTGGAATTTGGAAGGATACTTACGTTTATGAAAGATGCGATACGATACGAAACGAAACGAAACGATACGATACGAAACGAAACGAAACGAAACGAAAAGGAAAGGAAACGAAACGATACGATACGATACGATACTATACGATACGATACGATACTGTTTATTGTCTTTTGCTTTACTAGCATTAGAACAACAAACATTTTGACATAAAAAGTCAATGCAGCAAACAATAAGAACAATTAATACTTTATCACGCACAAACTTTGCCCTACACTTCTAGTCTACACACATACTACTAGAGACTGACTTAAAAACTAGACAATTAACCCAGTCAGCCCTGACGCACTACAGCAGGAGATAGGTCGACCATGATAATTCATGCGCCTATGGGCGCCAAGCTATTCTGGCATCACCCTTGAACTATCATGGTCGATCTGTGTCCTGCACTCCAATGCAGTCTTCAGAGGACAACGGCCAAATTTGGGGATTTCGGTGTTGGGGTAGAATGAGTTACTCCGTGCTCCTTGTATTGGGTGTGTGCGATTATTTGGTGTTGAAATTGCACGTGGCTTCAAGACATAATTTTGATGGTGTCCGTTGCAATTATTCTTTGCAAGTGTCCGCCGCAAGAACACGCCTGCTATAAAACTAGGTGCCTAATACACGAAATTGGACAGACATTAAGAACACAGTTTTCGTCTACCACCCATTGTGGTAGTCTAAAACTTCTTTCTTAGACCAGGCCAACGTTTACTTTTACCGTCATGCATTAGACTGCAGATTTTCTGCCGCAGTGTGACAGTGTGCCTGAGGGATTACGAAAAACATCCCATGCCTAGAACAGTTTCTCTACCACTGCGAAAATGATATAGAGGAACTCTCTTTCTTTTAACGTACAGTCCTCCATGATGTCCAAGGCCGGAAGAAAAAAGTGCGACACGTGCATCCTGCCTGACACCATCTTCTTTAACTGGGTCAGCGCGTGTGACAGGCGCGCGCGGCGATTCTCCCTCTTCCACAAGCAATCGCCAGGGTTCGTGATGTAGTACTCTGTCCACATCAGCGTCCGAATCTAAGAAGAAAATAAAAGTCAATGAACAGACGGATGGTCGGACGGACAAACAGATAGATATAAATACTTCTCAAAATACGTTAACAACCAGCCAGAACTATGATATTGATTTCAAATAAGCACACCTGTCAAACTTTAAGAATTTTTTTTAACAAGACTATGTCTGCAGCCTTCTTCAAAACTTCCGAGACACACAATCTTTTCAAATTTGACAGAGTTGTGCTTATTTGAAGTTGTGCCTTATTTTAAAGGGCGGTAATTAGCTTAATGTGAGTAGTGTAAATAGACAGATAATTAATAAATAACTTTACTCGGTCCCTCTACCGTAAGCAGATAGGTGTAACAGCTCAAGAATAGTGTCTGGTTAGCTTGGCCCCTGCAGAAATAACGAATCCAAACCTCCCCCCCCCCTCTCCCCACCCTCTTTCCTTGACTTGGGCGCCCTGACGCTATATAGGTCGACCATGATAGTTCAAGGGTGGTGCAAGAATAGCTTGGCACTTCGTGGCGCCAGGCTATTCTTGCTCACCCTTGAACTGACCATGGTCAATCCACCTCCATAACTGAAATGTAATCTGTACTAGACTTCAAATGTCGACCGTTAGACTAAGGAGAAAGTTGGTCAAAATATTTGACCATGAACCCAGTTTTCTCCCTTGCTACCTCAGCGGTGTGCAACAGTTTTGCAAATAGTGTTACACCGCGTGGAAAGGGTTAAGCCCTTAAAATCGTGACGCCTCAGTAACAGGCCTTTTTTTGTTATTGGAAATGCAATTTTATAGTTGTGATCCGTGATAGAAGTAATCGTCCTGAAACTTGAAAGCCAAAATATTATCCGCGTCGTGAATCGTACAAACTTCCTCTTTATTTTTTAACCTTTTCACTGCGGAGAGAAAGTGAGCACGATCCAACTGCAAGAGACATAGACCCTCATGAGCCCCCGCGACTGCCTCTTGCTGAGATCAATTTGTGTCCGTGTTTTTTTCGGAAGGTTTTTGCTTTTGGTAGTTGAATGAACAACGATTTCACAAACACAAATGTACTACAGCGGCAGGGAAAGGGTTAAACGCGTACACGTCTGCTGCCGCACTGTTAATTTTACCCCGAAATCTCCCTCCCACATTCGCCCATCCGCTGCTTATTATTTCAGCCAGTGGATGGTTGTAGCTGACTGTCCGCCATCAAGTTTGTTAGAGTTTTCGGTTCGTTGGTTGTACACTGCTTAACGTCCCGACAGCAACAAGACTTTCTCGGGATGTAGAGTTTTCGGCAAGTGAAAAGAGGTCATGAATGAGTGAAACGTATCGATGATTTTTAAAACGCGAAATAATTCGTCAGTTTGTGTTGGCGGCATCATGGGCGAAGTCCAAATGGTGCAAGTTTACGTTAGTAAGATTTTCCGCGAAAGGAAACAATTGAAGGAAGAAGACAGAAACTCGCCCTACCTGAAAAGTTGAGAACTTTTCTAGTTTGAAGTCCGGGTTTTTCTTGTGAAGAGCGTCAACCACAACCTTCAGTTTCGTCATGGCAGCGCAAGGTTCATTGCTCCTGGAGTTCTCGAACCTTTTGGTGATTTCGAGTATCCGTTTGAGCATGCGCAGAACCGACTTCCGGCATGTTGGCGGAAGTTTTTGCTTTTTTGCAGCTCCCTTGGAACCTGCGTCGGGCGTGTTAGAAACATAATAATGATTTCCTTGTCAACGTTACAAAATATACCGGCTGACGAGCGAAGGAAATGCGACATTTCTGGAATCATCGGAAACACTAAAGTCAGTGTTTCCGATGATTCCGAGGGCCAAGAATGTCGCATCATTTCATTCTCTCGTCAGTATATAATGTCGTCCACTGATCACGCGTTTAATGTTTAACCCTTTCCACCCTGATACACGATCGCAGGAAATGTATTTGACTGTGATTGTCAGTTCATGGGAGTGCCAGAATAACTGGGCGCCCAGCTATTCTAGCACCATCCTTGAACTAAAATGATTAATCTATCTCCTAAAATGTAACTGACGCAGCTTTCATAGTACGATGAACAAAATTGCGAATTTTCAGCCTCTGGATGTGACGAGTTAACTGATCACCGCCGACGACGACACCTTCCATCCCTACCCCTTCCCGATCTGCATGCACCCACTCCTTCCGCCTGACCATTTTGTTTTTACCTCGTTCTGCGTCCTCGCTGGTCTGCAGTTCAGCTGAGATATCACCGTCGGCGTCTGACACATAGCTGTCGGTTCGGCTTAGTAGGGACTCAAAACCGCTGTCTGCGACACTAAAACTAGGGCTGGGGGGAACTGAAAATGAATGGTCGGACTGTTCAGGAGCAACTTCACTTTTAACAGCGGAATCACGCATCTGTAGATTTCGGATTTTTTTCCCATCAACATAATTGGTCATTCTTTTCTCGCTTCTCGAGAAAGACAGTCTCCACAACAAATGTTTTTTGTCCCCATACTTCTCTGAAACAAACAAACAAAACTTGAACGAATAAGCGGGGGAACCCCCCGTTCCCCCCAAAAAACAAACAAACAAACAAAAAAATCCCACAGTAAACGAACGAACAAAAGATCTCCGGGCTGACGTTCCCCGTGAGTAGCTTTGTTTACTGGGATATACTGAACTGCAAAGTACTAGTGTGCTCATTTACAGAGGGGGTACTACGTAAGGCAATTTGTAGCAAGGGAAGGAAGCCTGTATATGGCAATATGTGAATATCCACCACGTTACTCTTATTCCCTCCCATGAAATGGCCACATCCATACGGCGCACACTACGTTAAAGCTGTTCAGTGCCGAGAAAATCTGAACATCACCGAACTGCAAGAGGTATAGATCGTCATAAGCCTCCGCAGTTGCAGGGGCTCACGAGGATCTATGCCTCTTGCTGACACCACTTTGAATCCATGTTCCTGGAACAGCTGAGGTTTTGGGATGTTAAATCAACGAAGATTGCAGAAACACAGTGTATCAGCAGGCTGCTGAACAGGTTACGGACCACACTGTAAGTTAATGGTCATGACTCAAAATAAGCACAACTTCGTCACATTTTCAGGAAATAGCAAAGAAAGACCGAAACATCAGCATATTTGAAATAAAGGGCTCCTCCGTGTTATTTCCAAACCTCTTGTTTTTGACTGTCGATTTCCTCGGGAAGGTATCTTTCAAATTAAAATTCCTACAATTTAACCCCTTTGTGTATGCAGTCACCGGTACTGTAAATAGTACCGGTGGCTGCATGCTGATTTTTAAAATATTCTTGCTGTCCTATGAAGGCTATAATACATATTAGGGGAAACATCAACCGTTCTAGTTCAAGGGTGGTGCCAGAATAGCTTGGCGCCTGAGGCGCCAAGCTATTCTGGCACCATCCTTGAACTATCATAGTCAAACTAATTTCAAGCAGTAGTGTATAAGGAAAAGGGTAGAATTGGCCTACCATCTTTGCAAGCTTTAGGTATGACGTCGTAGCCCTGCTCTGTCACGAAGTCAGCAACTTCGCGCGGAAGACGTGTCCTGGGGGAGACCTCATCGGGCCAGCCCTCGAGGTGAAGACATGGCACTAGGTCTATTGCGATGGGGGGCTTGCCTGGGACAGTGTCCAGTTCGACCGCGTATGACGGACTGCCTTCCTTGGAGGCCGGGTCCTTTCTTGCACTGGCTGCCAGTAAAGTATTCACACACTAACCCTCGGCATGTCGGTAGCGGTTGTAGGCATCACCGCGACGAAGACCGCTACCGACAGGCTGAGGGTTAGCGCAAACTAGATTCTTACATGCAGCGAAGATCATTCGAGTGGTTTTAACCCATCTAGCTGTCGGTAGCGGTTTTTGTGGCGACAAAAACCGCTACCGGCAGCCAAAGGGTTAATTCTTATCTGCCGGTAGATACACACTTACAGTACTCGCACAAATCTGACATAAAGCCAGCGGTTTTGACCAACGTACATTTTTAGTAACATTGAGGTGTGGCGTCGAATTTTTTGGCGAGACCTGGTCAGTTATGGAGGTATCACTTAACAGATTTCATACATAGTTTCTACTTTTGCAAATAGTTCTTTTTGTCTTCCTTTCTTTCTATACTGAAGAGCAACAGAAATGCGACATTTGTGGAATCATCGGAAACATTTTCGTGTTTCCGATCATTCCACAATGTCGCATTTCTTTTGTATATTAAATTTATTACTGCTTGACAGGATTTCCTCTGCACAATGTAATAGAAAACAGTGCTTTCTTATGTACTACCTCTGTGATTAAACTGCAAATTTAATGAGCAGAAAATAAAAGAAATGTCAGCGACAATTAACGTTGCCTTTGGGCTCAGTGTGTTCAGGTCTGTTCAATACCTTGGACTGAAATAATATACAGGTAAATCTTACAATGTTTACACGCTCTTTCGTTTGTAAACCGAAAGGAAAAGAAAAGAAAAAGTAAGGAAACAGGCACTGATCGTAAGACTATAATATACATTGTATAATTATCTTCATGCATAAGTCTATTACTATATTATAGTGATAGACTTATGCTACATGCAAATGGCTAATTAGACGCAAATCGGTTCTGTTAGTCCATGATGACACAACTCTGTCGATTACTGGCGCAAATCTTTACTTATACTGGCTAAACATCGAAGAAATACTATACTCGCCTTTTCGCTTCTCCTTGATGGCCGCCTCAAATATTTTGTGCGTTTTGTCTCGAAACTTTTTTGAACTGACGAATCCGTCATTTGTGCAGAGATCTGCCAGTTCCCTGTGTTTGACGTCATTGTTTTCCAGCTTGCGGAGCTTCACGAAGCAAAACCCAGGTGGAGCGTTCTTGAAGATAGGTTCCAGCCACTTGGGATTTGTGTTTGGATGCCACATAATGTCGATTTCATCCGGTCGAGTAACCTGAAAGGGGAGTCATGTGATTAAGCCATTCACCGCTGGAACACGGACGCACCAGTCAGCCGCAAGAGAAATAAACATCTTCATGAAATCTATATTATTGTTACGATTGTGGTTGTGTTGTTCTGTGAGAGCATGCATGCATTCATCGTAGGAAACGATCCGATATTTATTTGAGCTATCATGATTACGAATCACGTACCTTTTTAGTAAGGTTCGCGATCGTTCGCACAGAGAGCGGAATTGATTGTCTTTTGATACACGGAGTTGAATCCCGAAGAGTCTAGAAACCGCCGGAATAATCACCATTGTTTTCTGTGCGCGTAAAGTTAGCAGCCAGTATGTGTTAAGAAAAGTCGTGTAATTTCCAGAAAATGCGGGCAAGGTCGTGAACTGTCTGGCGTACTCTTGTGTGACGATATAACGCGACGGGATTCCCCAAAATAGGGGCTGGAAATAGCAGCCAGATTTTTGTAGACCATTCTTGTGTATTCATTTTCATTAATATTTATGAGTTTTGGTTACGTATCCTTTTCTGATTGGTTGTGTTGCGGTATGAATTTGCTCGATTATTCTGGAAAGCATACCACTATAAAAGATGCTAGGAAGCACGTATGTACATTGTTCAGTTGTAGAATTGCAATGTAACAGCGTCGGTACATTGTTCAGTTGTATAATTGCAGTGTATCGTAAGCACATTGACATTGAGAGAGCTACGCAAGGTATCGTGGTTCATTGTCAGTGACGGTTATGCGGTGTATAGTGATGTACATTGTATGAGAGGCACATTGTGTTGACATTTTGCAGAGGAGACATTGTATCAGTGTTGGTGCATTTATGAACGCATTGTGTGGAGATCGCATCGCTGCAATAAAATATTGTTGGAACTGTTACTCCAGTGTGGTCTACATCCTTAAGCCACGTGTGACGGGTTGCAGCTGAGTGAAGTTTCTTTACAAGAACCTTACGTGCGTGCGTCTGGTGTGTTTATCATACTACGACTACGACTGAACACGTAACAATTATTATCTACTTAGTATATGCACTTCAATAATCTGGCGCTGTAGGGCTCACTTAGGGAAAACTGTACATAATAATTCAACTTTTTGTTGACACTATGTACAAGAAGACATCGATTGACCGTGATAGTTCGTGTCGTTATGGAGCAGCATGGCGCCCAGGAGCCAAGTTATTCTGGCACCACCCTTGAACTGAAAATGGTCAATCTATATCCTGAACTGTCTCCGCGTAGTCCTCAGACAATACCCCCAGTAGCAACATGTCTTCGGGCCGACGACGGCCGCAGTGGGCCCGCGCACACCCGGCTTTCGTCGGCCGAAGGACCTTTGCGTTCTGGGACATTCCAAAACTGACTTCAATATAGACGTATTATATAAACACACAACTAACAAATTTATAAAATGATAGCTAGACACTACGCCAAAATGATGCAACAGCAACAACATCAACATCAGCGTTCACAAGCCTGATCGAGAGCAACCCCACCCGCATTTGTCTGGGGGACTTGGGTGGGGTTAACTACTTTTTAGTTCCCAGGGTCACCGTGGTCAACTCCACAAGGTGGGTTTTTCTTTTTTTCTGGGCATATGTTTCTGTCCATTCACCTGTAATTTGTTTTTAAAAATATCAAGCTTTGCAGACACCGTTATATACTAACGAGCAAAAGAAATGCGACATTTTTTTAAATCATCGGAAACATTTAAGCGTTTCCGATAACTAAATAAATGTCAAATTTCCTTTGTTGGTCAGTATAATTTTTTTTATCTGGATTTTATATCAATTTACCTTCGTTCCATCAGCATAGGAGCCGGAGAAAAGCCAATCCCACGACCAGCATGGGGACTCATTCAGCTTGTTCTGTATGAGGTTCCGGAATGGTTCGAAGACACCTTTTGCAAATTGTTTCTCTTCTCGCTCCAGCTTCACTTCTTGATCAAAAAAGTCGTCTCCCGTCCGCACGGGACTGCTAGCATGGTCTATTAGCAGGCTATCCATCAACTCTACTGCTACCGCGTCCAGCTTCCCTGTATCTATCACTGGCTGGTGGCCGACAGTTTCATACAACTCAAGCGAGCGGGAATTATAATTATCCGCTGCATCCCCACGGGACGAAATCGCCGAGACAAATCCGGCGTTACGCACTACATCTCCTTCACTATCACACACTTCTTCCGCGTCTGCAGGCTGCTTGACTTTGCATTTATGTCTGGATAGTTGTTTGAAGTACTCCTTGCAAGATGGGCATTGCCTTTCTCCGTCAGCTGCAGTTTTGTCTAGGACCTCGTCCTTCGCTTCGGCGACAAGCAATACTTCTACATCACTATTACATACTTCTTCCGCGTCTGCAAACTGCTTGACTTTGCATTTATGTCTGGATAGTTGTTTGAAGGTCTGCTTGCAAGATGGGCATTGTCTCTTTTCGTCAGCTGCAGTTTTGTCTAGGACCTCGTCCTTCGCTGCGGCGTCACGCACTACTTCTCCTTCACTATTACATACTTTTCCCGCGTCTGCAAGCTGCTTGACTTTGCATTTATGTCTGGATAGTTGTTTGAAGTTCTGCTTGCAAGATGGGCATTGCCTCTTTCCGTCAGCTGCAGTTTTGTTTAGGACCTCGTCTCTCGCTCCAGCGTCAAGCACTACTTCTCCATCACTATTACATACTTTTTCCGCGTCTGCAAGCTGCTTGACTTTGCATTTATGTCTGGATATTTGTTTGAAGTACTGTTTGCAAGATGGGCATTGCCTCTTTCCGTCAGCTGCAGTTTTGTCTAGGACCTCGTCCGTCGCTTCGGCGTCACGCACTACTTCTCCATCACTATTACATACTTCTTCCGCGTCTGCAAGCTGCTTGACTTTGCATTTATGTCTGGATATTTGTTTGAAGTACTGTTTGCAAGATGGGCATTGCCTCTTTCCGTCAGCTGCAGTTTTGTCTAGGACCTCGTCTCTCGCTCCAGCGTCACGCACTACTTCCCCATCACTATTACATACTTCTTCCGCGTCTGCAAGCTGCTTGACTTTGCATTTATGTCTGGATATTTGTTTGAAGTACTGTTTACAAGATGGGCATTGCCTCTTTCCGTCAGCTGCAGTTTTGTCTAGGATCTCGTCCTTCGCTCCGGCGTAACACACTACTTCTCCTTCACTATTACATACTTCTTCCGCGTCTGCAAGCTGCTTGACTTTGCATTTATGTCTGGATAGCTGTTTGAAGTACTCCTTGCAAGATGGGCATTGCCTTTTTCCGTCAGCTTCAGTTTTGCCAAGGACCTCGTCCTTCGCTCCGGCGTTACGCACTACTTCTCCTTCAATATTATATACTTCTTCCGCGTCTGCAAGCTGCTTGACTTTGCATTTATGTCTGGATAGTTGTTTGAAGATCTGCTTGCAAGATGGGCATTGCCTCTTTCCGTCAGCTGCAGTTTTGTCTAGGACCTCGTCCTTCGTTCCGGCGTCAAGCACTACTTCTCCATCACTGTTACATACTTCTTCCGCATCTGCAAGCTGCTTGACTTTGCATTTATGTCTGGATAGTTGTTTGAAGTACTCCTTGCAAGATGGGCACTGCTTTTTTCCGTCAGCTGCAGTTTTGTCTAGGACCTCGTCCTTCGCTCCGGCGTCACGCACTACTTCTCTTTCACTATTACATACTTCTTTCGCGTCTGCAAGCTGCTTGACTTCGCATTTTTGTCTGGATAGTTGTTTGAAGTACTGCTTGCAAGATGTGCACTGTCTCTGTCCGTCGAGAGGCAGGTCCTCTTTGGCACCTGTATCATCAGACACTACATGTTTTTCGCTCCTGGACGTTTTGTCGTCATCTGTATGTTGTTCAGACTGAGCCACCTTGCTTTTGTGTTTGGAGAGTTGTTTAAACATTTTCTTGCATGTTGCACATTGTGCCAACCCGTCAGCCGGAGGCGAGGACTCTTTCTGAAATAGGGCATTCATAAATGGGTAGGGTGGGGGGAAGGCTGCCATTGCAGCTTGCGCGTTGCTGTCTAATGCCTCTTCAGCCTTGCACTGGTTTGTATCATGGGTCGGCGTTGGAGCCATTTTACACTTGTGGCTTCCAATTCTTACGAACGACTTACTACAATGGGGGCAGATTTGTTCCTGACTCTTTCCAGACATCCTGGACCTTTGCAGACGGTTCCGTCAGCCTGAATATTTTCTCAGCTTGTGGCAGCCCCTTAGAAGAAAATCACACAAAAACACCCACACATACAGAACCCTGCAAACGGACCTTTTATAGTAAGCCGACGAACCGGAAGATAGATAATATTACGCGAGGAAATGTAACATATACTGTAGGGCAAAAGTTCTGCACATGCTTTCGTGTGATATAATTCGTAATTTATCAAACGTGGAGACAAACCAGAGAGACTATTGCTGGGAGTTTGCTTGAATTTTTAATGCTAACAAAATTGCTTGTTTGAAACTTGTGACTCAGGAATGTTGCAATTTGTATCAAACCATATAACGTCGGTTACCAGGGTAGAAGAAGACCTCTTGGAGAGTCTTTTGTGCACGTTAGATAGCCAGCTGGTAGCAAATAAAAATGCATTAAAAAAGTTAATGAAACCCGAAGGCCACTACGTTCATCCACAAGAATATAAATGAACACCTGTGTCAAAAGTCACGTCCTCATCTCTAGCATCACTGTATAACAAAATTGAAATTATTTTTAAAATATGTTTCAGTACAATATTTTACAATTTCATATGGTGTTGGCAAGTCACAAAACTGTGTTAAAACCAGCCTAAATGATAAGATTCCGGTTTTGTAGATTTTTGCATTGACATCTTCTGTCGTTATTTCAGTATACAGTAATTGCTTGTTTGTCGTCAACATCATACAGAATCCCTCATAAGCGTCATTGACTGAATGTCCTGTACGAATCTGACATTAAAACATCGCCACCGAGCATGGAAATTTGTTCGATTTGGATAGAATGAAAGCAGACCTAAAAAAACACGAAAAGATGAATTTTCACCTTGCTGTGTTCCTGTAACGATATTTGTTTGATCAGAGATACACCAGTTGACGAGTTTCGTGCCATATTATCTATGGGATTGCTTGGAGAACAAGAAATGCAACAAAAGACCACGAAATTGCAACACTTCTGACTGTTTACGATGCCCCTGCAAAGGATCTCAGTGTTGGATGGTATGCTTTTTTCGTGCCACCGTGTATCCAGGTAACTAAAGCAATTTTCACGATTTTAACACATTACGCGGCAAATTGGTCAGGCGACGATATGCCAAAGTTTCATTGAAACGGAAGCATTGGCTATTTTTGTACGAATGTTTTAAATCAACTGTGCAGAACTTTTGCTTGTCAGTACATGATATCTTTCTGTTTGATTCAGTTGCTGTCGCAAGCTGCCGTCATACCCGGGACCCGGGGGACAGTGACAAGAATGACATTATTCCTGCGCCAGCCACTAAGCAAGGCGCTATGCTGTCGCTGGTGCAGGACCAAGCTCTCTCATGCAACTGGGTTAAAGGTGAGCGCAAGCAGATTTTGCTTCTTGGGGAAGAAAGGGGCAACCATGCCTGTCTTTTGTCAATGCTGACGTGTACAGGCCCATAATATCATACTCTGTGATAGCAGAGGTAAGACAGAGGCATGAGGGGGGATTTGAGGGAGGTGGGAGGGGGTGTCACCATCACGGATTAATGGCGATGCATTCTGCCATTTAAGAAACACGAATAATAATAATAATAATAATAATAATAATAATAATAATAATAATAATAATAATAATAACAGTAGCACTAACATGGAGAGAAAATATAAAGAGACAAGGTACCGCTTTCATAACCTTTTTCGCCGATCGAAATCTCTAACAGGAGGGGTGGGGAGGGGTGGACCAAGGAAGAGAGGCTGCGGATGCTGCTATATGGCTTTAGTACCACAGCATACACGTTCCCCAACTGGCCATAAAAGTAAACGAAGGGAGTTGGGATGGGGTGGTGGTGGGGGAGGGGGGGAGGGGGGAGGGGGGGAGGGGGGAGGGGGGGTAGTAATGCGGAGTTTTACTTTATTACAAGAATTTAAAGACTGACAGTAGATTTCACGATTGACGATATGACCAAGGAGTTTTCACTGACAGATCACCAAAATCTTATTCTAGCTTTCACGTTTTATGACGACCTAAGTCTTCTTTCACGGATCACGAGGATGAACATTTTGAAATCACGAATGATAAGAACCGAAAAAGCGCCAGTCAAGCATCATCATTTCAGAGCATACCCTCCTCTCCCCCATCCCCTTCTTTCCTAGTAGTACACACACAAAATCATTTCACATTCATTCAGTTGCCCGTCCCTCTCGCCACAGCCTTAGTTGCCTTCTCGGCGTTAAACTCAAATAACTAACTAACCTCTCGCATCAACAGTACGCAGAAAAGTACACTGCCCAAGTCAGCCTGATGAGCTTTCGCTTTCCGGGGATACTATTCATTAACCCATTAAACTGCCGGGGCAAGGCGAAAACTATCCATCTGCAAGAGACATAAACCCACACGAGCTCCCGCAGTCGCCGCGGGGACTCATGAGGAGTTATGTCTCTTGTTAGTCCTACGTACGTGCTTTACGCCTATTTTTGGGTTCCAGCAGCACATTGTTTTGTTCATGCGAATGTTGGTCAGTGTGCAGTTGCTTTAGGCGCAAAACTGATTCGTGTGATCACTGGCAGCGAAAGGGTTAACAAATAGACGCAACTCGCTGTATTAGTCCCCGATTATCAAAGTGGAAAGCACATAAATTTGATCTAGGTCACTGACTTTCCGTTCACTGACGTCATCTTGCATCAGTCGTCGTTGACTGCCGTCATTTCAAGTCTCGAGATATAAGTTATTGGTCAGAGGGGTTCGCTACACGACCTTTGTAGGCCTGAGGGAGGTCAAAGGAATCATTGTACCCCGAAGGCCGAAGGCCTGAGGGGTACAATGATTCCTTTGACCTCCCGAAGGCCTACAAGGGTCCGTGCAGCGAACCCCTCCGATCAATAACGCATTTGTTTTCATTCCTCCACTATTTTCGTAAAACAAAATCAAGAAGACATCTTCCGACCTGGATCACGCCAGACATGACTGACGTCAAAGAAATATACATTTATACATAATAGACTGATGACGTAATTTAAAATATTTCATGACGTTGCCGTCTCCAGTACCGAGTGCGTGTTGTTTCGAACAACACTATGCAACTTTTTACTTTAGAACGTTTTGGTGATCTTTTATAGAACAAAACTCGCATCCAAGATGCGTCATCGAGAGTGCTACAAAACGTCCGCCATTTTTCGCTAAGGGGTTTTTATATCACGGTCACATGATACGGTTTGCGCTAACGTGACTGGTCGTGTGACGTAGGGAGGAAAACAAAGTAATTTGTTTTCCTCCCTACGTCACACGACCAGTCACGTTAGCGCAAACCGTATCATGTGACCGTGATATAAAAACCACTGTAGCGAAAAATGGCAGACGTTTTTATAGCCCTCTCGTTGACGCGTTAGGACCTCGTTTTCGAGTCTTGACAGCAACTCGGTTCGACAAAATAGCAGAAAAAAACGCACTAAAGTAGTCCTATTTGACGTAATACACATCCTCTGCCTTATTTTTTACGACGTGAGGAGCCAACTTAAACAATATTTCACCACTAATTACACAGCGCAAACAGCAAAAGCCTTCGCCAAATCCATCTCATCGCCATGCACCGAGACATTTTCAAAGTTCGGGAAACCACGGAACAAAAATAGCTACGAATTTTTTTTTTAGCCAATCAGAGACAGCAAGCCTTGCAAACCGGCAACACACTGTCGTCTGCTCAGCCACCAACATGTCACAATTTCACCAAAGCACAGAGCAACAAATTCAAGAACTAAAACGAAAATACACACCCAGCAACACTATACACAAAGCACGATAATTGCCAAAGTTCTCTCTTCAGGTCACTCAATACGGAACTATCTGAAGAAAAGCATCTCACGAATTTTCGAAGACTATCTGACATCAAGTCAACGCTGTAAAATAAAATCTTACCTCAAGTTAAAATCCATCTCAGCACTAGTCCTGCTGTTAACAACGAGCGTTTTTGGGTATTCCTTTTTCCAGATATCCAAACACACATGCCACTTTAGAATATAACAACGACAATCTGATGCACACTCGAAGCATCGCCTTCAGTCATCTTGAATCTAAAAGCACGGCACGGCACCATGCTAACTTGCACAACTGTCACATCAGTGGTCAAATGCCGATCGCTTCATCAAAAAGTTCTTAATTTTTCTGAATCACACAGCAGTCAAGAAGCACTGTCACTGTCATACTTTAACGACATTTTGTAGACATTGCAGCTTGAATCATTCTGTACACAAGCCAAGATTAGCTTTTTACTCGCTTCTCACGAAATCATGCTACGTCACACTCTGTCTCGTAAAGACGGGGAATCCCCGGCAGAACATGTATATTCAATGGTGTCACCTATCCGCCACAGAAGTGGCCGTCTTCATAAACTGGATTTTTTTTCTAAACAATAAACGGAGGAAGGAAAACAAATACGTTATTGGTCGGAGGGGTTCGCTACACGGACCTTTGTAGGCCTTCGGGAGGTTAAAGGAATCATTGTACCCCTCAGGCCTTCGGCCTTCGGGGTACAATGATTCCTTTGACCTCCCTCAGGCCTACAAAGGTCCGTGTAGCGAACCCCTCCGACCAATAACTTATAATACTGTACATATACCAGGCTATTCTGGCAACAGCCTTGAACTATAATGGTCGATCCACGTCTTGTTGCAGTGCGACAGGGTAAAACGAGTTAACACTCAATATGGCGGCCACACACTCATACACACTGCGGTATCGGCTCTGCTGTTCGTGATGAGAAGAGCAGCAATGCCCGTCAGTTGTCAACAAAGTTGTATTAGTGGCACAAACAATGTAGTTCATTCCCGTCGACTCTCCGCCAACTGCATTGAAGTGTGTCCACTCCGGGCATCTGAAGTGCCAAGCCGCGATACAAGTGGCGAATAGTGACTCAAGTTTCCACGGGCGTGAGTGACAAATGTGCCGTTTGCGCTCAGTGTTCACTGGAGTGTGATCGTTGTTTGCCGGTATTTCGCAGTAATTGCTGCTCCGTTGTGGAATAACCCTGAAAACCCAGGGTGTAAAATAGTGCTTATTTTATACCCTGCAAGAGGCATAGATTCCCATGAGCCTGTCGGCTACAGGTGCTTATGAGAATCTATGCCGCTTCTTGCAGATGACACGTGCTGCTAGGCTGGCTGGGCTGGGGGGATGGATTTGCCAGCGACTTCTCATTGAGAAAAGTTATTATGCTCTGGAGCGACTGACCAACCCCTCCCCTCTCCCGAGCCTTCATTCACTTGCAAAGGCAAAGAGGATTACACGCTGGCTCGTGTTAGTGAAATGTATATCACGCGTCTGTCATTTCGAGGAGGTCATTGGTGTTCGATGTTTTCTGTTGTTCAGGAACCTGGATCGCTGTCTGTGTGTCGTGGCGCGCATTCCACCCATAAAACAGCCTGCGTGGGCGACAATCTGAATAAATCACTTCCTTTATAACTAGCGTACGAAAGTATTTTCATTTTGGGGCGGGGGGGGGGGGGGGGGGGAGGGGAGGGGGGGGGGGTAGGGGTGGGGTGGACGGGGGGGGGGGGGGGGGGGGGTGGGAGAGAGAGAGAGAGAGAGAGAGAGAGAGACTGAGATGGAGGTAATGACAGGACAGCGACACCATTAATTAAAGCAATAACAGAGTTAACCCCTTAAATATTACTTTTTTGGACATCACCGCCCATTTACCCCCCACACCAACAGAGACGATTTCTAAGACTCAGTAAAAAATAAACTTA
This sequence comes from Semisulcospira habei, assembly GCA_036245525.1. Taxonomy (NCBI): domain Eukaryota; kingdom Metazoa; phylum Mollusca; class Gastropoda; family Semisulcospiridae; genus Semisulcospira; species Semisulcospira habei. The sequence continues at coordinate 203,934,952 of BTPG01000002.1, read as the reverse complement.
AGAAATTTCAACCCCTCCTGTATTAATAATGCCATCGGCCCCTTAAACAAAGGTATTTTTGATATTAACCCCATTGTCTCTATCAACACACCACCTTTTTTAATTTAAATAAAACGCAGCCAAACACATTATGGCACCAACCCAAATACCTGCACACTGCACACACCAAAAAAACAACAACAAACAAACATATACTTAATAGGTAACCTAAAACTGAGTTACCTACAGCAGACAAGTTACTTCATAAGGTGAGGGTAGGGTGGGGTTGGGGTGGGGTAGGTTGGGGGGGGGGGACCTACGGATGCGTGCAGTATGTGTGGGCGCAATCTGTCTTGTGACTCACTGTCTTGACTGTGTTTCAAAAGACTAGGTTTGAATGAGAACCCGATCCGTCGCATTCCTTTGAATAGCACCCACACAAAGGAGAGACAGCCGCACCCATCGAGTGCGTCCTTTAGGGATTCAGCTCACAATGCCATTCAATGCACACATATACACGCATAATGCTTTGACAGTAAACGTCTTTCACCGATATCATAACCACACCATATAGTTTTATTTTATATAATTTATGATTCATGAATGTGCTAACCTTCACTAGAAGTTTATACAACACGAACTTCCGCTCGTGTCATGTTCAGACATTATTATACAGTAAACTCCAGATAAAACAACTTATTTGCCAGTGGACTAAATTTTTCTTCTTGTTAGATTCGGAGTTTGTTATAAGCGAAGTAATTTACATGGAAATGGTACTAGTAAATCGGGACCTCTGAAAAAGTGTTGTTATATCCGACTTATTTTATACCGGACCTTGTTGCAAGCAAAGTAGACTGTACATACAATATATGCTATCTTATTGTCTTGTCTTGGTCAATGAAACGGAGGGCTAAGATGCACTTGATAATAATAATAAAGATAATAAAATTATCGCTTGTATTTGAAATTTTAAAGTGGCCTGAAACCAGTACCAAACTGGAGGGGCAGCCGGAATACATGGAAAAAGAAATGACCCGTGACGGGCCGCCCTAATTAACTCATTCAGCCCGAGGGCCGTATTTCCCAAATTTTGGAGGCGTCATCTAATGACTAAGCACCAGTTGCAGGGGATGGATCGACCATGATAATTCTAGGGCAGTGCCAGATTAGCTTGGCGCCGACAGGCGCCAAGCTAATCTGGCACTACCCTTGAATTATCGTGGTCAACCCATCTCCTGCTGTAGTGCGTCAGGGTTAAATGGGTTAATGGTGATACTAGTGACAATTAACGCGAAAAACAAATAAACCCAAAAAAACAAACAACCAAACAAACACCGCTACTATCAGCCAAAGAGTCAAATTACGAAACGGCAGCCATTCGCCCCGTCCTGATGGGAAGAAGGCTGACTGCTGCGATCAAGGGGTCCTTGGCCCCGACGTCTGACTTGCGAGGGTCTTTCGCTCACGGAGAACACCTTAGATGTCAAGCCTGGATTTTTGTATACTATCTTGTTTGGTCAATTATCTTGCTGAGTGAGCACCTTGCGCAATACAATACTCATAACGCAAAACAAACTTTGGAGCTGTGAGAAAAATATGTCAAGCCCGGGCTATACATACATATCCTTATTGCCTGAGAATAATATGTCAAGTCTGGATTGTGTATGTATATTATACTTTTATCTTAATTGCCCAATTATGTTGATGAGTGCGTACTTGCTGAACCAGGCTGCACTACACATTGCGCAAAAGGCCATCGGGTCGACGTCGCCCGCCGTAGGCCCGATGGCGTTTTGCGCAATGGGTATGTGTTACACGCAACAACAAAGTTTTTTTTTGAGCTATGAGAACGGCTATATGCATCATCACAAAACTACCTTTTATTTCCTAAGTTAGGTCGTGCAATTTTGCATGTCTAAAGTCACATTCAATGCCCCTCCCCCCCCCCATCCCCCTCCCCGACATTATCGGGAACAAGTCAAACGTGAAGTGAAATAAATTTGACTGAATGGACCTGTACTTAATAAAACCTGTGACTGCGTAAAAGACGAATCGCAAGTTAATTGTGGGCCTACGTACCTACTCATCCGCGGAAATTAACCCATTTAGTCCTGACGTACTACAGCGGGCAATAGATCGAACATGATAAGTCAAGGGTAGCGCCAGATTAGCTTGGCGCCATCATCGCCCAAGCTAATCTGGCACTACCATTGAATTATCATGGTCGATCCATCTCCTGCAAGTGATACATAGTCGTTAATTTTCGCCTTCCCAAAATTTGGGAAATGAGGGTATGGGGTTAACTTATTCGCGGCCATCCGCATCCGGATGCGCGGCAAAAGCCGCGCATCCGGGTGCGGCTGGCCGCGAATGAGTTAAATGGGCAAATGGAGGGCTAACACACTGAACCCTTACGTACCACACTTGGGAGTTGTCCCGGCTAACCCATTCACTGCAGAGATCAATTGTGCACAAACTGCAACAGGTATTGATCGTCATGGGCCCCCGCAGTTGCGACGGCTCATGAGGATCTATGCCTCTTACTGAGACTGTGTGCACGTTCCTTTGACGGCGGGGGATCGTCGGCGTTGAATTTACCATGGCTTCCAAAACAGCCTGCGTCCACTTATTAGGAGTTGTCTTCTTAATAACTGGCGATCTAACTACAAAGGCATAGATCCTCATGGGCCCCCGCGACTGCGTGGGCCCATGAGGATCTATGCCTCTTGCTGAGACCATTTTGTGTCCACGTTTCTTGGACCGTTGTGGCGCTAGGTCGTTGAATGAACACAGTTTTCAGAAACAGAAGTGTACGTGCGTTGGCAGGGATCAGCAATCTAGAGGCGCCAGGCTATTCTGGTACCCACCTTGAGCTATCATCAACCTGTCGTCTAGTAAGTTTTATTGTGTCAAGGCTGAGTGAGCTAGACACAGCATGCATTGGATACGGGGGCCCGTATACTTTAACATCTGTAAGTCTATGTTTTTCTAATTCTTGTCTAGTGGTAATCCCAGTGACGAGTAAACAACCCACTATTTGAGCATGCGAGGGACAAGAAAAGCCGATTTGTTATAATGGCTAAATGGTGGGAGTGCTATCATAAAAAGCCAGATTAATGACCCGATGGGGCAGGGGGAGGCGAGGGCGGAGGAGAGGGGGGGGGGGGAGGGGGGTGGTTGTTGACGGGGTTGTCACGTTTGATTTCACCAAGCCTTTAGCCATGCACTTGTTCGTTTACAAAAGCCATCACGACAACGCTATCCCCGTTTCATATTGCATGTGTTGATTTCTTTCTAGATTCACTGCACGATGTTCACTCATTCGAAGACTCGCACTTTTATCAGTGTCAGCTTAACTTAGCATTTCGCTTATGCAACACTCAATCTGTCACTGAACACCCACTTTGAAAGGTGTGAGGCGTGGGTCTATATCAGAATTTCGTTTTCAAGTCTTGGTTAGTTCGGGTTTAACGTCCACAGCACCGAGGTGATCATGGACGGCCCTTGCGGGCGGGTTATTGGGGACAGGGAAATCTATTGCCTATGGAGTACGACCTGAACACTAATCAACTCAGGCGCACTCCAACTGTGCCACTTTGATTTACTAATATGCCGAGAATAACCGGTTAACGTGAACGGCGCTGCATGTGCATGCGATAGGAAGGTTACTAAGCGCTTAGAGTATCATTCGTTTGGAGGTTAACCGCTATATAAATGTACATTATTATTATTATTCATAAGATCTTACCGATTACATAGAAAATGGGTGGACCTTTCAACGGACATGCTATTGAACAAATCCGTTTTTTCCCCTGGATTGTGAGTCCAGCTACCGGGGCCGGGACGGGATTTGAACCCACGACCCGGCGATTCCCTTCGCTCTCCTGCTCCGACGTTTAACCGCCTGAGCTATTTCGGACTCTTTCAAGTCTTGGCTGGCATACTACGTCTTTGTTTGGCTGACAGAAGATTCATGCCCGCTTCTATGGGCCTTTTTGGTTGCCTCTTTATTTCAGTTTACACCAAGGCCGTATTTCCTGAAGTCTGGAGGTGTCACCTAACGACTATGTACCACTGCAGAAGATGGATCGACCATGATAATTCAAGAGTAGTGCCATATTAGCTTGGCGCCTGATGGCGCCAAGCTAATCTGGCACTACTCATGAATTATCATGGTCGATCCATTTCCTGCTGTATTGAATTGGGGCTAAATGAGTAAAATCGGGCACAGCCGCCAAAGATATATTGGCCGTTACAGTTTAGCCAGTGGAGAGGCCTACAGTGAGATCAATCACTCTACAATGTGAAGGCCAAAGACAAAATGTCTATTTTATTGTGAAAAGCGAGATTTTCCTTGTAATACAATGAAAATATCGCTTTTCACAAAAATGTACTTGCTGTCTTTATGTTACGACAGGGCACCATTTTCTGATCGTATATAGTATAGGTTATGCCCCAAAGACCACCTCGACCCAAAGATACAATAAACACAAATCATATTTAAATAAATAAGAAACACTATGAATCATTTGCAACAACATTTGATCCACTGATTCGCAACTAGCCTTTAGGGAGCGATTCTGACACTAAAAGTGTGAAAACTTGGGAGACATTTGGCTCTGAAGGTGATCGGCCCGGTGAGGAACTTACCCTAGGGCAGATGTCATCTTGAGGACCTTTTGCTTATAGGGTAGATGCATTCAAGCATACTACTGAACAGAACCATAGCCGCTGAATAAATCTTTTGTTACGAAAGAAATTACTGCTTCCTCCGGGGTCTTGCACATACAGTTTGTATTCACACTGTATTGCGCTCATACACGTGGTAGGCGTGGCACGGCGCGATTTCTAAAGCTCAGATTTCATTATGCAAGTATACTATTTATTTTCCATTCACTTCAAGTACGTAAAGAACGTTTTTTTGCTTTACACTTTTTCTTTTGAATAATGTTTCTCGAAAGAATGACAGGCCTTTTACTTTCTATTTCAGGGCTTAGTGTGTTCACATTGTTTACAGCCCATCAGCTGTGACAGACCCAGCCGGGAAGAGATCAGAAAAGCAGTGTCATTTTTGAAGAATGGCAAAGCAGCAGGTCCAGATGGCATCCCAGCGGAGTCTCTGAAAGCAGACCTAGAGACAACAGTTGAGATGCTGTACCCACTGTTAGGAAAGATCTGGGAAGAGGAGGTGATGCCAGCTGACTGGAAGGAGGGGTACCTAATCAAGCTTCCCAAGAAAGGCGACCTCAGCAAGTGTTCCAACTACAGAGGAATCACCTTGCTGTCAGTACCAGGAAAGGTCTTCAACAGGATCATCCTAGAGAGAATGAAGAGCTCCGTTGACCCCCAGCTGAGAGACCAGCAAGCAGGATTCAGGAAGAACCGATCATGTACAGACCAGATCGCCACTCTCCGCATCATCGTGGAACAGTCTCTGGAGTGGAGCTCCCCGCTGTGCGTCAACTTTGTGGATTATGAGAAAGCATTTGACAGCGTGGACCGAGAGACTCTGTGGAAACTCCTACGACACTACGGTGTACCCACAAAGCTCGTCCGCCTGATCAAGAGCAGCTATGATGGCATGACATGTCGCGTGATCCACGAAGGGCAGTTCACCAGAGAGCTCCAGGTCAGAACTGGTGTCAGGCAGGGGTGTCTGCTGTCTCCGTTCCTCTTCCTACTGGCCATAGACTGGGTCATGAAGATGACCACAGAGCACAGACGAAGTGGAATACAGTGGACACTGTGGACACAGCTTGACGACCTCGATTTTGCAGACGACTTGGCATTACTGTCCCACACTCATCAACAAATGCAGGACAAGACCACGAGGCTTGCTGACATCTCATCCCAAGTGGGCCTCACCATTCACAAACAGAAAACAAAGACAATGAGGCTGAACGCAACCAGGGAAGAACCAGTCTTGCTTGCTGGCACCCCGTTGGAGGAGGTGGAGTCCTTCACCTATCTCGGGAGCATCATAGACAAAAAAGGCGGCACGGATGCAGATGTCAGAGCACGAATCGGTAAAGCCAGAGCAGCCTTTCTCCAGTTGAAAAAAGTGTGGAGTTCCAGAGAGCTGTCACAACACACCAAAGTCCGGATTTTCAACTCCAATGTAAAAGCAGTTCTCCTATATGGAGCAGAGACATGGAGATTGACAAAAACCACAGTCAACAGAGTACAGACCTTCATGAACAGTTGCCTTAGAAGAATTTTGAAAATCCACTGGCCAGAGAAGATCAGCAACGTCAGACTCTGGGAGAGAACAGAGCAGATAACAGCAGAGAATGAAATTGGGCGAAGAAGATGGGGATGGATCGGTCACAGTCTGAGAAAGCCAGCTTCCAGTATCACTAGGCAGGCATTGTCATGGAACCCCCAGGGAAAGAGGAAACGAGGTAGGCCGAGAAACTCCTGGCGTCGAGACCTCCAAGCAGACATCAAGAGACTGGGAACCACCTGGAGTAGAATCGAAGGAGAAGCACAGGACAGGAGTTGCTGGAGGTCTCTCGTCGACGGCCTATACCCGGGTAGGGGTGACAGGCGTAAGTAAGTAAGTAAGTTGCGTTTTCACGATCGATCGGTCTCCTACAGTAAGCCCTGAAAGTGTCTTATTCTGCCTGCGTTGTTGCTGCCAAGCGAGCACAAAAACAAACAAACAAACAAACACACAAACAAACAAATAAACAATCATCCCCAGACAAAAAAAAAAAAAAAATACAGGAGGAACAAGAACAAAATAAAAACAACAGCAACAACAAAATGAAACAACAACAAAATATTGTTGACAAAAATAATATGCGTTTACAAGAGCAGTCCTCCCTCTCTCTCTTTCACTCGTACTCGCTCCACCGGCCACTCCCGATGAACCTGTATGGCTCAAAGATATCGAAGGTGAAGGGAAGACCCACTGCTTCCCATTATTCTTCCTCCCCTTTCACTGCAAGCCCTCACTGCCACGTATTTTCGGACTTCGGCCTAATTCAAGATATGTTGCTGTATGTCTGTGTGGTTACCACTATCAACATTCACTGTGTGTGAATCAACAATGGCAGGTGGTGCAAGAAGCTGTTTCGGCGACATCCTTTAAGCTACCATGGTAGTTTAAAGATGTAGCGCCACCCTTGAACTGCCACCATTGATATTTTAGAACCGTAATGCATCCTTTAAAGAACGAGACCCAGATATTTAAACCCCAGCTAATGGATGAACGAGTCAGGTGAAAAAGGTCTACAACTGGTAGTACCTCGCATTTCCATACAATTTGTCCGCTGAAGATGCAAAACAGCTTTAGGGAAATGCGCCCACTGACAGCTCCTGTCGCAATAAGTGATTCTTTTAGTCTGAAGACGTCTTTCCCGTCTCATTAGTATAAAGTTGTTATAACTTTTCGCCAAATGTCCCCTGTAAGAGCGCGCTGATGCTACACATTAACCCTTTGGCTATTGGTAGCCCGTTTTGTCGCGAAGATTCCTGCTGGAATCATCGCGAGAAAAGGCGCATCAAACAGCCAAAGGGTGTTGGATTAACGAAGAGTGCAGAAAAAAAAAACCTGCGTCGACTGGCACTGAACGGAATATATACCTATTTCGTCCAATTTTTCCCAAAAGCAAAAATGAACCGTGCTTCTGTTTCTTTGTTTCAGTATGGGGCCACAGTCGAACAGAGGAAGGTGCCGGGGGGTGCCCCGAGGGCTGGCTGCAATCTCACGGGTACTGCTTGTACGCCACCCACCTCTCCCAGCCAGCGGCCGAGGCGTTCTGTGAACAGGAAGGGGCTTTGGAGGCGCAAGGCATCTGTGTCAGAAGTAAGAAGAATAAAAAGAAAACCAACCAAACTTTGACATTTAGTCGCGTCGAATCTTTCGACACGTACCGCATCCGGAAACGCGGCGTTACGCGTTACGCCGCGTATCCAGATGCGGCACGTCTCGAATGAGTTAATTGACTTCTAAATATGATTCGCCGATATATCAATGCTGTCTTGCCTCAACTGAGATTTTTCTAGCCTTCTTGTCACGATTCATGTGAGTAGTAGGCACACGTAACAGAGGTTGTCCACTGCCTTCTGAGCGTAACGGAGGGAACTTCCCAGCGTACAAGGATTTGGTTGTACATTGCTTAACTAGTAGTAAAGATTGAGTTGTACATTGCTTAACGTCTCGACAGCAACAAGACTTTTCTCAGGACGTGCCTGCACTGCTTGTGAAAACAAAAACTAAACAGAATATTGAATGAATGTCGCCAGCCGGTCTAATACGCTAAATAAACCAAAACCATTTAACAACACACATCCAATATCAAGAGCTACAAGTAGCGCAGACAGTAGGGAGAGTTTAAAAAAGGAAAATACAGGTGAATGGACCAAGAAACACATTCCCCAGAATAGAAGGGAAAACCCACCCTGTGAGGTTGACCAGGGTGACCCTGGGAACTAAAAAGGAGTTAACCCCACCCAAGTCCCCCAGGGCAGACCCGGGTGGGGTAGCGTACAAAGGAGAAGAGCCGAAAAGTCTTTTATTTTACGACTTTCGGAGTTTGAGTTAGTCTTTTCGTCCAGCATTATTGTATGGCATACTATGAACATTTATAAAGGAGATATTGTGAACTATTAACCCTTTACTGTCTGCAGTATGTCGATTTAAGTAAATGTTTGTTTGTAAACGTGATTTGATGATGATGATGATGATGTTCACTTGCCAATGCGCATCCACCCCATGCTAGCAGGGCATGCTCAGGGTGCAAAACGTATGACAGTATGACTTAAATAACCGCTTGACAGTATGACCGTAAAATCATATCGGCACAGTGGCAGTTCACCTGCTCAGTTGATCAGTGCTGAGAGCGTACTCCATGAGCAATAGCTGTCTCCGTCTCCCATGCCCCGCCCGCTAGGGCCGTCCATTATCACTCCGGCGGCGTGGACGTTACACCACGAACTAAATTAATCAACCAACAATACCCTCCCAGAAACGCCAGGAACCATTCCTCCGTATGTGTGCTGCTCTGTGATTTTGGGCCTTACGGCCGAGACGCCGTAAGGTCCAAAATCAAAGACCAGCACACCAACCGCTTTTTATTTTTATCATCGGCAGAGCCTTTCACGGACAGCTCTGCTTCGGCGGCTTCGGAGGATTCCGAGAAAGCTTCCGGAGAGGACAACACGGCAGTGAACACGAGACACGAGTGCCCTAAAGGGGCTGGACTGGGTTCCAGGATTACTGTTTCTTCTCTCCATAGTCGCAGGTCTCCAAAGTCTGTGATCTGTTCGGCGCTCAAACCGTACTGGGCTACTAGTCTAGCAGCTGCCCTTCATAGACGATCAGCCGTTTACGAGATAGTGATTTTCTAGAGAGTAACAAAGGTTTGGGTATATCAAAATGAAGTCTAGTATGAATAAAAGCAGTGCGCACTCGTTTTAAACCGCCGGAGGATGGAGACATTTTTCTGTAGCACATTTTGTTTCCAGTATGGCTGCAGACGAAACCAGGAACGTAGCTGCCATGTTTACAGGGGATCAGTAGTTTACACGGGTCTCATTGTTCCTGTATTCAGTGGTAGTATGCACTATATGTCACTTAAAAGGATTTCATTTTTTAAAGTAATATTTTCACACTTAGATATATTAAGAGAAGAAACAATTACGAAAACGCTTGCCTTGAACGCAAAATTAATATCGTTTCGCAACAATAAGGTATCCCAAAATCACGTGATCAAAACATCACGTGATGCCGTCTCCGCGGACGTGACTTTCTGTCTGCCGACGGGTTCTTTTTTATTTGTTCTACATAAGCTTGTTTGTTTAAAAAAAAAAAGCAAACGTGTCAAGTTGCTGTGTGCATTTTTACGGCTTGATAAAGCGGTTTGTCACGTTTATTTCCATTCACTTTACCATCGCTTTGCCCGTTTCATTTCGACAACACAGCACCAAAACAAAACGTAACCCACAACACAAACGCTATCTTCAAAACCTATGCTGCATTCTGTAAAAGAAAAAGAGTGCCACACCACTTGGTTTTAACTGTCATGGCTGAGCGAAGTTTCGGAACTTGATTAATTATTTTATGCAGCAGTAACATTTATTTTAATCAGTTGCACTGACAAGCTATGTTGTGATGTGCGATCACTGCCATTGCCAATTTTGCAGTCTCAGTGATCACTGATGGTACAGTACACTTCACACTGAAAAAAAAAAATACACAGCACAATGTGAACACGCTTGGAAGTTCATGCAATGCTTTGTTTAAAATTGAACCCTATCTTCCTAGCAGTAGCCTACTGCACAAAAGTGGAACTTATTTTGCTGCTGTGTTATTTGCAGTTTGTCTGCATATAGACATTTGCAGTTCGCTGCAAGGATTCTTAGCAGCTGACATTAGCACTGACATATTGGGATTAAAACGAGAAAGAAAACGGAGAAAGGTGACACACAGATGATTTAATAAATCAGTCAAGTGATCAAATGAATGAGATATCTATGTTTTATGATAAACAGCTAGTTATGGGAGGGGGGGGGGGGGGAAGGAGGCACATACTTTATAATGTACACGTACTATTTCTTTCAGTGTTTCCATCACCCACTCATAACACCATTAGACTCGATGAGTTGTCATGTTTTGAGTGGTTTACAAAATACATGTACTTGTTGCTGTTACATTATCTTCTTACTGGTTTTGACATTTCGCTGTAAGATTTACAGTCACATACTTTAAGCGTGTTCCCTCTAACGCACACAGAGGTTGACTGTATCATTGATATGTGTGTGTAGGTAGTGTTTGGTTTTGTTTGAGGTGGCAGTTTTGGCCTCACCTTTAAGTTTGGTGCCGCTGTGCATGTGGCCACCAGTACTATTTACAGAACTGATGACTGCATGTGCAGGCTAGTTCACGGTATCAAAATGTGAACTGGGCAGCCTATTGTTTGAAGTGATCAGTGGTAGCAACATCCATGATGTATGTGTGCATTTGGCCACTGGTACTGTTTACAAAGGTGCTGTTTACAGAACTAGTGGCTGAGTAGGCATATTATTATTAGTATTGTTATTGTTATCAGGTGTGGCCTTATCTCTAAGTTTTGGTGCCCCTGTGCATGAGGCCAACAGTACTTTTCAGCATGTGCAGTGTGGTTAACTGGACACATGAAATTTGTAGGTGGGCAGCTAAAATACAGGCAGTCAATACAAGCCACTTGCTTAACCTGAAGTCTCTATATATAGATTTTACAGTCCACTAATGCCCATCAGTATACAATTGTGCATGTCTTTTGTGGGTATTCTGTGGTTTTGTATGTGGGCTGGGGTTGAAAGTGGGGCGGTATGGCACCTATTACTGTGTATGTACAAAACCTTCATTACAAACAAACATAAATTAATAATTTTAATAAATAGTTATTTGGGTTTAACGCCGCGCGGTAGACTACGGCCATCTCATGGCAGTTAAATAAATAAGATAAAGTAAGTCAAAGATACCTGGGACATAAGAATGCTAAGTAAAGTATAGATTATGATCATGCACAGATGTACATTGGTGGATGTTCTGCGGTTTTGTGTGTGTAACTGGATTGGGGTTGGGAGCGAGTGATACTGCACCTATTACCATGTACGTGTATAAGACATAAGACATTTATTCACCAAGTAAAACGTTACAAGGATTTTTGTGTGGCATGGCGACAGTAAAATATGTCCTCACTTGTTGGGCATTCATCATGTCATACACTTAGTTGGCGATCATCCTATATACAGCACTAAAAGATAGATAAACACAATATTAAACACAAATCAGTCATATGTCACAAATCATGGAATCACGTTGTTCCGTGCATGGTGATGTATTGAGGACAGCTTCTGGAAAACAAATTGCATCTGAATCGAGAGGTTCTGGCTTTAAAAGCACGAAACCTCCGGCCAGAGGGCAGAAGCTCGAAGAGATGATTGGCTGGGTGTGACAGATCTGACAGAATAGTACTGGTGGCCACATGCACAGGGGCACCATGGTGTATGTTCTTGATCTGTATGCTGATGTGTATGTACAAAACCTACATTACAAACAAACAAAACAAAACAAACAAACAAAATAAATAAATAATTTAAATAAATAAGATAAAGTAAGTCTAAGGTACCTGGGACATATGCATGCTAGGTAAAGGATAGATTAAAAATTATGAACATACACAGATGTGTATGTCCTTCTTTTGTTAGGTGTTCTGCGGTTTTATGTGTGTATTTAGGTAAGGGTTGGGAGCAGGCAGTATGACACCTATTACCATCTATATATGTGTATATTTTCTTGTTTGCTGATGCCCCCACCCGGGTCTGCCCTGGGGGACTTGGGTGGGGTTAGGTACTTTTTAGTTCCCAGGGTCACCCTGGTCAGCCCCACAGGGTGGGTTTCCTTTCTATTCTGGGGCATGTGTTTCTGTCTACCCTTGGTCCATTCACCTGTATTTGTCTTTTTAAAACTCTCCCAACTGTCTGCACTGCCTGTAGCTCTTGATGTTGGATGTGTGTTGCTAGACAGTCTTAGCTTTATTTAGGCCCCATGTTGTAGGTTTATTTAACGTATTTAACCGGCTGGTGACATACATTCAATTTTCTGTTTAGTTTTTTTTTTCATAAGCAGTGCAGGCACGTCCTGAAAAAGCCTTGTTGCTGTCGGGACGTTAAGCAATGTACAATCAATCAATCATTGTTTGCTGATGTGTATGTACAAAACCTTCATTACAAGCAAACAAAATAAATAAATAATTTAAATATATACTTATTTGGGTTTAATGTCGAGCAGGCGACCAATGCCATCTCATGGCGGTTAAATAAAAAAGATAAAGTAAGTCAAGATACCTGGGACATATAAATGCTCAGTAAAGGATAGATTATGAACATGCACAGATGTAAGTGTCGTTTGGTGGGTGTTCTCTGGTTGTGGAGTGGGGTTGGGAGTGGGCAGTATTACCATATATGTGTATGTGAACATCAGCATATGAACAAAACCTACTTTTCAAACAAATAAAAATAAATAATAAATTTAAATAACTAGGACATATGAATACCAAGTAAATGATATATTATGAACATGCACAGATGTTTGTTCTGTGGTTTTGTATGTGGGGTGGGGAGCGGGTGGTATGCACCTATTACCATATGTGTACATGTTATGTTCACATCATATATGTGTATATCTATGTTCTCATCTTGCATGCTGATGTCCCCCACCCAGGTCTACCCTGGGGGACTTGGGTGGGGTTAACTACTTTTTAGTTCCCAGGGTGACCCTGGTCAGCCCCACAGGGTGGGTTTTCCCCTCTATTCAGGGGCGTGTGTTTCTGTCTACCCTTGGTACATTCACCAGTATTTACCTTTTTTAAACTCTTCCTACTGTCTGCACTGCTTGTAGCTCTTGATATTGGATGTGTGTTGCTAAAGGGTCTAGTTAGGTTTATTTAGTGTATTAGACCAGCTGGCGACATACATTCAATATTCTGTTTAGTTTGGGTTTTTTCACAAGCAGTGCAGGCACGTCCTGAGAAAGTCTTGTTGCTGTCGGGACGTTAAACAATGTACAATCAATCATTTTATGCTGATGTATGTGCAAACATACATCACAAACAAACAAAAAAATAATAAATTAATAAAATAAGTTGGGGATACCTGGGACCTATAAATATGCATGTTAAGTAAAGGATAGATTATGAATATGCACAGATGTATGCATATTGAAAACAAATTTTCTCTCCTTGGTGACCACTACCATACCACTATAGTGATCATGTGCATCAAGGAATTCCTTCCATCCATAATTAAAAGGATAAATAATAAATAAATATGTAAGTGAATACATACATGAATCAATAAAAAAAAAAATAATAAAACATGTAATATAATAGAGAGGGCTACTATCTGTATTGTGTCTCATGCAGTCCTGATAAAGCTTAATCATAAGAGTCCTTGTGAGTACTTGAGTGCGGATTGGTTGAATTGGTTGCAAAAACTAAAATTTTATATTTAGGTGTTTAGCTGAACATGGTGATTTTGATGGAAACGGTTCGGAGATGGATTTCACTCTGCCTGGCTTGTGCTTAAGACCAGTCGGATACGAGTGTGCTTGACCAGTTAAAAATCCCATCTCCACTAATAAAATAAATTTAAAAAAGAGCAGACCTGCACTTAGAGCCGTTAGGCTGAAAAACAGACGAACAACATGCATGTTGTATCCGGCCAAAGAATGTTGAAGATGGTCGGCAGACACATTCCACAACATGCACAAAGGGAGTTTACTTTCGATATGCTTTCCTCCCACAAAAGACCGAGTTCTATGGAAAAGGCTGTTTTCAAGACCAGGAAAAATAACGTATTTGACGTTGATAAGATGTTCAAATCGAAAATAATCTCTGTTTCAATTCAGGAGCAAAGTAAAGCTTCATCAACCGTGCGCATCTGATTGACTTCTTTAGAAGGCTTCTAGCTGACCGCCATTTTGAAACTAGCGACGCGACTATGCTTACCGCATTAAAAATAATACTTTTAAACTTATTTTATCGTATATATGTATGCATGTTTACTTGCTGATGATTTTAATTTACTCACTGGAATAAACTTGTAACTTGTATGCTTGAAATTTTCAATGTTATGCACAAAAAATGTCTTGCACCTTATCCGGGCGGTGTACGAGGACTGGTTCCCTCACATCGAAAAATAGCTTTCAAAAAACACTTCTACAAAAATGTCTCCATCCTAAGGACAAATATTGTTGCCATGCATAAACTATATGGCATTAGTACTTTCGTTTCGTACCTGCAAACCATTGTTACTCTTTTGACGAACTACTTAGTCTGCAGAAATTGCGAAAAGCTGCTGGACTATACTGCGTTCTGTGTACGTTTAACTTTTTCTTCTGAGTCAGTGTGATTTGTCTAACGCGGAACGACTGCCAACAACGAACGAGAGCAAAGTCACGGCGGATAACAAATATTTATCCGAGGCACAGACAACACTCCAAACATCTCCAAGAGGCATAGATCTTCATGAGACTGGAGACGTTCATGGGGATCTATGCCTCTAGGAGATGTTCGGAGCGTCGTCTCTGCTTATAGTAGAAGCTGGTTATCCGCCATCGGACTCAGTCGTTCGTTGTTGGGAGTCGCGGTCCTGCTTAACTCAATTTGCCCCAGGTACGAAATAGCCACATTTTGTTTGGAGCTATTCTCCGAGGACTGCATTACAAGTTAGGAGACAGATCGATCGTGATAGTTCACGGGTGGTGCCCAAAGAGAGGGGGGTTGTGGGTGTTTTTGGACAATTTATATCGATTCCAAAATTCCAGGATTTTTCGACCGCTTACTCCCACGCCTTAACGCCGCCCGTTTTTTTCTAGAAATGTTTGTATTAAAACAGCGCCCCCGACAATCTTGCCTAACTGAACATGCCACTACCGACACGCGCGCGAACCTCTTACCGTGCCACACCAGCCCGAACCTCTTACCGTGTAAACACCAGCATTAAATCATCGTTTGAACAGTTACCATTTTATGTACCTTTTCCGCATAGTAGTTACCAACAGGGGTTAATTAGATTGTGTGTATCAACATACTGTATAAAACTTAACCTGAAATACAAACACACATGCACTGCCCGCCGCCTTAATGTATACCCGTCGTATGTGTTTACTCAACAGCCAGTGGCAACTGTGCCAAGCCTTTTGTGACAGTCAACCGTTTAATACTCTATTATTAGCAGCTGAGTAAGCCCTGACTAGACTTCATGTTCAAACTGGTTTATTTTAAACCTGACCTGACGTACCCCCCCCCCCCACACACACACACACACACACCCACCCCCCCCCCCCCCACCCCCCCCCCACCCCCCTGTTACAAAAATATCGAATTTAGGTTACTGTGTCAAAACGAGAATGTAGTTCAAATTTTGGTCACTGGGTCAAAACAAGAAAGTAGTTCAAATTTTGGTCACTGGGTCAAAACAAGAAAGTAGTTCAAATTTTGGTCACTGGGCCAAAACTAGAAATCTGTATCACTAGGTCATTTCAGAAAATGTATGTCATATCAAATAAGGAGGCCACACTCTGGTTTGAACTACAGCAAGTTTTCTCAAAATAATTTTTCAACTGCAATGAAAAAACACCCCCCTGAAATAGGCATGTCCCGTCAGGCTATTCAATTGGACGGGTCCATAAAAAAGGGGTGATTTAAAAATACCTCATGTAAGTCTACACAGGCATGTATAGGTAAGTGTCAAGCCAAGGCCTTTTATAAATAAGATCGAACCGGTTTTTCCAGCTGTGTCTGACGCGACTGTTTGCCAATTTTATTGATCAGTCTGTACCGAAACGTTCTGAAGAAAACACAGCTCTTTATCGGTGCCTACACACAATATGACGCAAAATTCTGGAACAAACGTTATTAAGCAAGCTGGAATTCTTCGCAAACGACTAAACATTTGTGACAGAAAGGTGGTGTTTACAACCGTGAACTGAAACTTATGAAGGGCTAGCTCGGCAGTGTCGCGTTAGTCATTTACTGCATAGCACCTGAGACAAGACAAGCCTTAAATTCTCAGTGTCTCAGTGTCGAGTCACTCAAGAGATATAAATACTGAGCGGATTGAAGCTTCATTATCACAATGACTGAGTTAACCCCTTAATTATAACCTTTTGTCTCTTCATTTTTCATGTCCCCCGCACAGAGTAAATACCATTGGAAGTTACCCCTAAATCATTATTATTTAAACAACCACAATTTTATGAAAATCAAAAATAATACTTAAGGGGTTAACTCAGTCATTGTGTTAATAATACTTCAATCCGCTCAGTATTTATATCTCTAGTTACAACTAACTTTTAAGAACCTGCAGAGGTAACCTTTAAGTTACTTATCATAAGAACTTATAAGAACTTATCATAAGAACTTATTAATTACTTACTGTAAGTTCTTATAAGTTCTTACAACAACTTGACTTAAGTCACAACTTACTCGGTCAGATTTGTCAAGATACAAGGACAATGAAAAAACTTTTTTTTAGTAATAGTCAGGTGGTGGTGGTGGTGCTGATGGGGTTAAATAGTTAGGTGGCATGTCATTTTTCTGTGAAGTGTATGACATTATTAAAGGATTACCAAATCTGATTTTTATTTGTTTAAAAGATTGTGTAGTTTTTCTGTGGTTTCCTGAACACCGATCTGTTTCCCCATCTCTAAAAAACTGGCTTTTAGCTCTTCAACATTCACAGGAGATTGACTACGCATCTTATTTTGTATTTCAGACTTCTGTTTTTTTGTAATTATTTAAATCATCTTGGATGCGCTTAAATTCTTCATCATCAATACAATTATCATTTAATGCCTTACTGATAATAAGTTTCATACTGCTCAGCTTTGCACCAGCAAGCGTACTCAATGCTTCATGTTTCTGTAATTTTGTGTGAAACCTCTTGTTCAAGGCTTCCAAACCAAAACAAGTCAGGCATGTAGCAACGCTAACACCCTCAATTGCTATTCCAGCCAAACTTCCAATTCCCGTGGCAAACAGAATACCCCCCACAGAACATCCAGCTGAAACTGCACCAATAGCCATAGAAGTGTTTTGAACAGAATTAAATACTGACTTATACCTCCTTTTGCACCGTGAATATTTCGCTTCTTCACTTTCCAAATATTTCAAAGCTTCTGTAATATTATTTAATCTGAATGTGTCTGCCTGTAATGTTTTATCTGAAGCAATTGGCATATGCGGATCAGGCGCAAGCGTTGTTTTAGTCATCACATTTGTTTCAGTCGGCTCAAGCGTCGGTAGTTGCGGATAGAAGTTTACCATTTTTTTTATTGACAAATATTTTTTTTTTATTTAATCAGCAATTACATTTTGCAACTCTTCAAAAGTATACAATTTGTTAGCATAATAAAATGCAACAAGATCAATGTGTTCAAGGTTTATGTAAGTTAGACGAACAAAAGTTGTTTTGTCGACCACCACCTTGACAGCTGGAACACTGCTCGAAACATTAATAACATCATTATTTTTTGTAATAGCAATAAAGACCTTTGATGATTCTGTTACTGTGTCATTCCATGTAAGTTTAATTCCTTGTGCAATTTGAGCCTCTTTAGCAGTAGTTACTGATCTCATGATAATTTCAAATACTATTGTCGCTTCTCTTGCGATGGAAAAGTTTATTGGTGCAAACACGACCTTCGCATCAGACCTACCCTTCCTATGTGTAAGAAGATATCTCCGTCTCTCATAATTTTCAACTTTCAGTTTTTCTCTGCTATTGTCGTCTGGGGCAAAGCTTGGAACAAGACTTACAATAAGCGGCCCCGAGTTAACAACCTTCCTAAACACTAAGGCGCCTTCATCATCAGTGTATACATAAGGACTAATAAATTAAATCTTTATGTCCCAGTCAATTGTGGGTGGTGGTGCCGGTACAGGTGAAACAACCCACTTACTACCTACATGTAATAAGTTGTAAGGCGCATTATTTACAGGTGGAGTAGGTACAGTAACATCACGAAGCTGACCAAGTTTAGGAATCTGTTTTTCACCGTCTTTCATGTCAACAATTACTTTCCTCTTGTACATGCCATTTAAATCAAGTTCAAAACCATATATTTCTCCAATTTCTCCTTCCTTCTCAAAATCCTGTACGTCTGCCAAATCTTTCAACTCTGTTACTGGACACGCAACTGGTATGATTCTAGGCTTTGGACCAAGACCACTCATTTTTATAAACAAAAATAAAATTATTTAACTTCTAACACTACACTAAAATCATGCATAAGAACTGGTTTGTCATCCTGATTAGTTACAGATATACTCAGTGACTCAAAGAAACTAGAACCTAATTTCTTAAACTGCAAATTAGGAAATCTAACAACTACACTTTCACAATATGGAGCAGTTCTAGTAGGTAAGCATCTCAACAAAGTTGAAGGCTTTCCATTGTGAACATTCTCAGATGTGTTTAGTTCTTTCAAATAAACATTTAGCACTGTGTGTACTGACAAATTGACAGGACGTTTTCCAGTTATTTTAAGTTTTTTTGTCTTCATTGTTATAATACCAAACATAGCTTCATCTAAATCATCTGTTCTATACCAATCTTCGTCAATATAAAATCCAAGTAAATATGCAAATCTATCTGAAATTTTTAACCAATCTTGTTTCAGAAATTCTAATGTAACAAGTAGGTTAGCTGGATTTAAAGTTGCTTTAATTTTAAATTTACTTTGAAACCATTCAGCTATAGTACAAAAGTCATAATACCCAGGTGGTATAGCTTCAGTCTTACCATCAAAAATTACTTTATTATAAATATCATCTTCTACATTAAACCATTTTACTGTGTAGAACATTTCATGGATAGCTACAGCCTTGCTACCATCACGATTATCAATCCCATTAGTTAACCACACTGGTTTGCTTGTGTCAAGATTTGTTAAGGTAATAAACATTTTTATTATCTCATATAAAAAAGGATGGAATTTAAATCACCAACCATTACCACAACAAACGCATTTCAATTTAATATAGATGCCAAATATAATGTTGCACCTACTTATGAACAGAAAATAATTCAACTAAATCAGCTTGACATAGCTGTATCAGAACAAGATCTATTCCAAGTCAAAGTACCGAATCCGTTTGACCATTACCTAAACCCTCCAATAACAGATGACTCAACTGCAAGAAAGTGGTCTTCAAGTCCACTACAGATGTTTCAAAACCAACTCAACTTTGCAATACTATGCTCAACTACAGGCTGTGGTGTTTCATTCACAGACCATTTGAATCACTCAAACAAACTGATTAGGTCTGTCTATCGTTTCCATGTTTATTACCAGCTTAGACGTATTCTGTCAGAACTTCATACACCACTGCCCACTGAATCCAGTTTCAACAGGTTTAACAACCCCATGGATATGAAAGCATTTGAACGCATCTGTAATGAATTTAACATAAGCACTAAGTATGACTTCACACAAAAACTTGATGATCACCATGGCATGGGTACATTGTATTACGCTTTGAGTCACAGACAATACCCTCAAGATTACTACCCTGGGTACACTTCATTCTCATCAAAATCACAAGTCTGGATAGGATCAATAGAGCAGAAACAGTCAAACGCCTGGACCACATTTATTTTAGATAAATCTGACGGGTTTACTCAAGCGGGAGTTGAGCGCGTAAATGAGTCTATCAGAACATATGTCTGGTGTATACTAGGTGCACAATCACTAACAAAATCAAACATTTTGAATGGAAGTGGAAAGTTTGAAGCACAAAAACAGTTTCTTGCAAATCTTGAAGATTCAATCAACTCAACAGTTGATCTCCCATCTAGCATACAACGCTACCAAGACGTACTCAGATATGCCAGATCAAAAGTTGACTTTGTAGTTGGAATCGGGTTATACATGTTACCATCTGACCTTCAACTCCAAATGGGAACAATAACAAATTATAATAATGAAATAATTGTTGCAGGTCGTGATCAAAAACTAGGTTTCAATCAATCTGTAAACTTAGGGGCCACAACCACACACGTACAGTTGTTAAAACCATTACAGACGGTAACACCCCTGGCCCCAGCCTCAACCCCGGCCCTGGCCCCAACACCGGCACTCATACAAGCGGTAACCCCTACACCAACCCCTGACACTCATGAGTCAGAGAGAACTGCATTGGTAATAGGCCTCACTGGATTAGGAGTATTACTTCTTTATCTGTTTCATTAAATAACCCACCATCAAACCTCCTACTGTAACCAAAAATACCCACACATGTTCTGCCATAAACCCAACTACCTTTGCTGTAGTAGTGATAAGCCAACTGACAACAGTGCCTATAATACCAGGCAAAGCGTCTATTGCTTTCAGAGCCAATTTCTTAAGCAAGTCTGATATGTGAGACAACTGTTTCTTTACCCATGACTGTAAGTCTTTTGGGTCTGTTGGAGTCGGGGGGCCCAGGGTTGGTGGTGCCGGTGCCGGGGGTGCACCACCACCACTGCCGGAGACAGCTAACACAACAGTACTGATAATAAATCCCAGAGCTGTAATTAAACTAGCAATTGTGATACCCTGTTCTCTGAAAAGTGTTTTTAGTCTCTCAGCCAGAGTAGTGTCTTCGTGAAGTATTTTCTGAATAGTTTCTCTAATTCTGTTGACCTGTGATTTTAGTTTTTGTCTTCCAATACTAATTGTTTCTAACCGTCCTGATCTTTCTATCTGCAAATCATTTAATCTGTGTTGAATTCTTTCTTTCATTTCTGTGTCAAGATTTCCATTGTCTGCGGTAGCCAGTTTCTCTTTTTCACGTTCTATGTGTTTATCAAGCTCTCCCAGTTTGGCAACATTATTTACCATCTCACCTCTTATTGTCTGCAGTGATTTATCCAATCCCATAATCTCCCTCATTGACAAAGGTGGATCATCTATTGTTTTCAAAGCGTCATTTATTTGTCCTTCAGTAAATGAGGTTTCTTGTATCACTGTGTTTGCTATTTCTGGTAGGTTTGTTACAGGTGCCATTTCAATTTGTTGCCCTGTTGGCAACTTTGTTTGCGTGTCGTGAAGAACACTAGCCAGTCTTGGCGTGACAGGAGACCCTCCAATTCCAAGATACCTTGCCAACCCAGAGTTACCACCGACTTCACCTTTAATTGTACTTAAAGCCCTAAACTTAGAAGGATTATTTTTATGTGTTAGATATATTTTCCCTCTGTCTGTATTTACAAATAAGTGCCCTTTATCATATTCAAATTGATTAGGATCTATTACATCTGGGCGCGCTCCAACACTGTCATAAAATGAGTTTACTTTGTCTTTTAACAGTTCATGATGCATACTAGAAGTAGTTACCATTCCAGTCATATCTGTGATACTGGTATCTGAGACATTCATGTCATCCATTTCAAAATCTTCATGATTAAATCCTCCCGCTGCCATTGTTTTATTAATTTATTATTTTTTATTGTGCATAATAAAAATGACACAGTCTTACGGATCAAAGTTAGACCCATACAGAAAATTATGTGAGCCTCTGGGTGTTAAGGGCATAAGACAATCAATCATCATCACAAACAATCCAAGTACCATAGACCAGAACCAAACACTTACAGTCAAGTTTCCAAACCTAGGTCCCAGTGACATTATTGTTCCTGGCACTGCATGCCTAGCATTTAATATTGAACTATCATCAGACGCAGATGTAAACAGAACACTGGTTGACAATCTTGGCAGAGCAATTGTTAGAACTATTAAAGTAAAACTTGAAGGACAGGAAGTGTTTAGTCTTGACGACTCTGATGTATTCTACTGTTACAAAGATCTGTGGCTTACAAGAGAAGAACGAGAGGATCGTATTTACCAAGGCATACAGTCTGATAATGTTGGTAAACTTCGAATCAATGCTGGAGATAAATCAACGTCAGCAGCCAATGACGTTATTATAGCAGAAACATATGGAACCAGATTTTACATTCCACTTGAGTTTGAAATTCTAACAGCTCATTTGCCTTATTACCAAGGGGCACTGAATGACCGTCTGAGCTTTGAACTAACTTTCAATGACTACTCCAAAGTTATAAAATCATCTGCCACAGATGCAACATATAAGATCTCTAACATTTCCTTGGAATATGAAATTGTTACACATACTGATCTAGCCAGACTCATTCAAAATCAATACCAGTCAAGACTTCCAATTTATTATGACCGTGTGATTAGACATAGTTTAATACCCAAAGACAAAAGCGACCCAATGTGGAACATAAACTTAAACACACCTGCCAGGTCACTGAAAGGTATTCTTATGTTGTTTGTTGAACCGGTGAGTCCATACAAAAGAGATTCAGAAAAATTCTACAATCCTAAGATTACACATTTGTCCTGCACAATCGAAGGCCGCCCTAATCAAGTGTACGCTTCAGGAATGTTACCTTATCAACACTACGATGAGATCACAAAGTATTTTGCAGGAGGAAGGATTAGAGATAAACCTGCAAACATTGCGTGCAAAGATCTACATCTGTATGATGTTAGGATCGGACAATACCTGACGAATAAGTATGCACTGTGGCTAGACCTTCGTAGTACAGATGATGACTACCTTCATGGGTCAGGACGAACTGTCGAGAACGGTAGTGATGGGATTACAATTCAGATACAAAAAAAGGTTGAAAAAGCCGAAGCCATAAATATATATTTGTACCTGATATATGACGCACAACTCAATATACAAGACAGTAGACTGAGTGGACACATATATTAAAATTATATTGTGTATTAAAATGAACCTGAGCTTAATGACACTCGACCCACACTGTGGATTATTTTGTGGTGCGACAGGGTGTGGTAAAACTGAATTTGTACTTAACCTCTTACAAACAAGATACATACACCACTTTGAAAACATTGTAATATTTTGTCCTACAATCAAACACAACAAAGCTTATCACAACCGTTTATTCATTTGGACTGACAACAACATATATTTAGTTGACCCTGAGAAAAAACTGAATGACTACCTACAATATTTTTACAGGCAATTTGAAGGACAGTCAACGTTGTTTATTGTTGATGACTGTTCTGCAGAGAAAGACATTGTCTTCAGTGGCAGACATGCTAATGTAAGTGTATGGATTCTCACTCAGAAATATAATGCTGTACTGAAAGATTTTCGAGAACAGTTAAAGTTTATCTGTTTGTTTTACTGTAAGGATCGTGACAGCTTTGAAGACTGTCTCAGAGAGAATGATGTCATCCCAAATAAGCATGAACGACATGATGTAAAAAATAAACTGAAATCAACTAAGCATCTAAAGCTCATTTTAAAGACAGATCAGCCCACAGGGTATGGGTTAGTAAATTGATGTAAATTAATTTATACATTTGATTGTCCAATAAAAATGACAGACGGACAAATCATACAAGTGCTTGATCTTACACACCTTTTCAAAGATGTTATGCACTTTACTGACTTAATATCACCCAAACAGACTTACATAAGCCTTTCAGCACCATCAGAAATATATGCTACATATAGTGTGACTTTGGATTATGTCGATGAGCATCCAAATGTGGAGTGCATGACAGTTGATTTAAAGACACCTACTTTTAAAGTTGATGATACCAACTATGGTTGGTTAGGGGAAATTTGTTATAGCATATTTAAACAACTACGCAAACTAAATGTTTATATTGACAGTGTTACAGTTAATAAAGTGGTATTACACAAGGTGAGCCAGCGGTAATATTTTTTCATTTATTATTTTGTCGGTCAAATAAAAATGACGGACAATGTTCAAAACCCTGGCCCATCAAACCCTGGCCCATCAGGCCTACGTAACGTGTTTCACACAACAAACTTACCTATATCCAATACTAATAATGTTTATGAATCAATAGAAAACTCTTTTTCTGTAATACAAGATAATCTTCTTACAGGCAGTGTAAAGATTCAGATTGTTGCAAAAATAGAATTTACTAGAGTAGACGGTGAAGTGATTGTATCGTACATATCAACAAGACAACACACAGTTAACACAAGAAGAGAATTAGAAAACGTGTTTAGAGACAGACTATTACCAGACTTTCTACAGGCAATTGACAGTGCAAAAATGAAAGGATCTGGTTGGCACGAAGGACATGTACATGAACTAAAACTAAAGCAGTCAAGGTATCATCCTATATTAGGTAAATCGTGGTTGCCACTGCCAACAGAGGTTGCAAACAAAAAGGCTGTCGTCACCATACAAAACAATGACAACTATTGTTTCATGTGGTGTGTGCTTGCTAAATTACACTTTATAAAGTCAAAACCTGAACGTGTATCTAACTACACCAAATTTGTAAATGAACTCGATTTTAGTGGCATTGAGTTTCCTGTTAAAATAGAGGACATAGACTTGTTTGAAAAACTAAATCCTGGTATATCTGTAAATGTGTATGTGTGGGATAATGAGTCTGTTGATAAGTTACAGCCAATTAGAGTGTCCCCAATTGCCCCAACCTATGGGCAGTCAGAAGATAGACATGTTGATATGTTATTAATAAGCTCTGGTGATAACTTTCACTACACAATTATCAGAAATATGTCACGTCTAATTCATGGACATACAACAAAACACAATGGGGAACAGGAAGTTTGTAAAAGATGTTTACAAAGATTCTCCTCTATTTCAGTAGCGCACAAACACGTCCTACACTGCAGATCAGCTGATGACATACAAACTGTACTTAAGTATCCAGATCCTGGCAGCAAGGTTTATTTTAAGAACTATGGGAATCAGCAAAAGTTGCCGTTTGTAGTGTATGCAGATTTTGAATCATTGGTTGTACCATATGAGGGTCCTGTTCCAGAGTCATTACCAAAGACTATAAAGTTGAGTGACCAAGTGGTGTGTTCTTTTGGATACATTCTTGTTAGGTCAGACGGTTTGCATTCAGAGCCTGTTATCTACAGAGGTGAAAATGCAGCATGTTTGTTTTTAACAGAAATGAGACATCTGTATAGTCAGGTAGTACAGTATCTCACAACATGCCAGATGCCTTTGGTGATGACAGAAGAAGACAAACTGAAATTTGATACAGCTGAGACATGTTGGATTTGTGAACAGCCTTTAGGATGTGATAAAGTTCGTGACCATGATCACATAACTGGGCGTTACAGAGGTGCTGCACATAACAATTGTAACTTGTTATTAAAAATAGATCCTAAGACATATAAGTTACCAATCTTTTTCCACAATCTCAAAGGTTATGATTCACACATTATCATGCAGGCTGTAGATGAGTCGTACAAAAACATAAGTTGTATTGCCCAGACAACTGAGAAATACTTGACTTTTAGGTTAGATAAATTAGCATTTTATGACTCCATGCAACATTTGTCTTTAGGATTGGCTAGTCTGGCAGAAGGACTGACTGAGTATCCAATAACGAGTAAATATTTTGAACCAGACTTGATTAAGAAAGGTGTGTATCCGTATGAGTACATTGATCACTGGGTTGTGTTTGAAGAAACAAGACTGCCACCAAAAGAGAAATTTTATTCTACACTAACTGGAAAAGGTATTTCTGACTCTGAATATCAACACGCACTTGATGCATGGGGTAAATTAGGGTGTCAGACGATTGGTGACTACCATGACCAGTACTTGAAAGCAGACGTTTGTTTGCTAGCAGACATATTTGAAAGTTACCGTGAAAAGGGTTTGTTACACTACAAGCTTGACCCTGCTTGTTACATAACTAGTCCTGGCATGACATGGGATGCATTTTTGAAATCCAGTAAGATATCTATAGACCTGTTGTCTGATCGTACGATGGGTGAAATGGTAGAACGCGGATTGAGAGGAGGCATTAGTATTGCAGCAAATAACTACGCCAGAGCCAACAATAAATATCTGGACGGTTATGGTGACCTTGGGTTTGACCCCTCAAGCCCGGGGTCAAGGTCATTCATTACGTACCTTGACGCTAATAACCTTTATGGGTTCGCAATGTGTGAGTTATTGCCCTTGAAAAACTTTTGTCTGTATGATTTGTCACAGTATGACATAACAGGGTTAACAAACAATATTATGAATCTTGACCGAAACGATGCGAAGGGTTGGATCTTTGAAGTAGACCTGGAGTACCCGCACCATCTACATGATTACCATAATGATTATCCATTAGCAGTTGAGAAAATGAGTATGACAGGGAAAAAAGAAGACACTAAGCTTGTGCCAAATCTAAATGACAAATTCAATTACGTTTGTCACTACTGCTTGTTACAGTTTTACATCAGACACGGGTTAGTACTAAAGAAAGTTCACAGAGGAATTCAATTTGATCAGAGTGCTTTCATGAAAGATTACATAATGAAGAACACAACCCTTCGTGCCAGAGACGGCAACACTGCATTTGACAAAGACTTCTTTAAGCTTATGAACAATGCCTGTTTTGGCAAGACAATGGAAAATCCTCATCACAGAAAAGATGTGAGACTAGTCACAACTGAATTGGGTGCAATTAAACTTACAGGTAAGCCACAGTACACAGGGTATAAAGAATTTCATTCATCATTGTATGCAGTGTCACTCAAAAAAAAGATTGTTAAACTGGACAAGCCAGTATTCATTGGTATGGCAATTCTGGAGTTGTCAAAACTGGTGATGCTTGAATTTTATTATGATTACTTCAAACCAAAATATCCTGAGTGTCGTCTGCTATACACTGACACTGACTCTATGATCATAGACATGCCTACTGAAGACTTTTACGAAGACATGAAAACAGAGTTACACATGTATGACACGTCTGACTACCCTAAAGATCACCCGCTGTTTAGCACACAAAACAAGAAAGTGCCTGGTAAGTTTAAAGATGAACTGAATGGTGTGCCTATAGTTGAGTATGTTGGACTGAGATCCAAAATGTATTCTATACTGCACCAGAAGGGAAGTCAGTCGAAAGCCAAAGGAATAAAAAAAACAGCAATAAAAAATAAAGACATACGTCATGAACATTACAAGCAAGTGTTAGATGGTGCATTAATGCCTGATTATCCAAACAAGTCACTGAGATCAAACAAACACAATCTTGAAATAATTCAAACACACAAAAAGTCACTTGCAGTTGGGGACACGAAACGAGTGTTTCACACTAAAGAAAAAGCTTATGCACCTGGACATTACAGGCTCAAGTTATCTGAAGATATTTGTGATGAACTGGTTGATGAATTAATTGACGACTTAGTTACTGAAATGAGTAACGGTGTCTGGGGGAATAATCTGTAATTCTTCTCTGACAAATGCCCTCTGGGGTGCAGGGTCGTACAGGTAATATATTGTTGCATCTGGACCGGGAATTATTTTTTTTATATTGTGTACAGACGTTGACCAGATGGGGTCTGTTGCCCTGCGTCTGTCGTCGTTCTCAGCCTCCCCTGGCTGATATAAATATCTCACCTGTTTAGTAAATAAACTTGTGTCTGGTGCCGGGGTTGGTCCTGTTTTTGGCTCTGTAATTGTTTTCAATTTAATAGCATCAGCAGGTTTTGGGTGTCCTTCATTGTTCATTGCTTTTATCACATGTGGTAATCTCTTTACCCATTCAGTGTTACGGGTGTCATGCATGAGTTCCTTAGAATACTGGTAACTGAAAAGTCTTTCTGATAACTGTTTGTTAAAGTTTTCAACAATTGCCTGCGATCTGTGCACGCCTGGAATACCACGTCTGACCAGTACGCCATGCTTAGCAAATAACTGATTAACTGCGCCCTTAAATTCAGATCCATCATCAACCTGCACTAGTCTGGGGTATCTTAAAGGGCCTCTTTTATAGATACTAGATAAAGCAGTCGCAACAGTGTTAGCAGTTTTGTCAGATATGGGTTCAGCGTCTTTGTACCTTGAAGCAATGTCTACAACAGTCAGTGCATACTTGTATCGTTTCTTTCTTATTGTATCGTGTGGAAGAAACAGGAGGTCCATTTGGTGCGTGTCATTTGGTGATGTGTTTTCAAAATGGGGTCTTGTTATTTTTCTTGGAGCAGGGAGATATATCTGCCAAATTGCCTGTCTCTGTAACCATTGCTTGACCTGATTGAGTGATATATCTCCGCCCACAGCGGCATGTAATTTCTGAATAGCTGTTTGCCCTTTCCAATAGCCTGATGGAGAGTAATATATTTTCGATAGTTTATTTTCAGCTGCCATTTTTTCTAGCAATGAAAACTCCTGTAAAATAAACAAATGTCATTCCCACTAGAACAAAGATTATCTCTCCGTTTCTTTGTTCTGTACTCGGTTTGTAATAGTCACTTAGTTTCGGTTTTGGGATAGACATGTCTTCACCCGTGACAAGAAAATATTCCCTGATTGCTTCGTCTGTATTTGAAAATGTATGTTGTGCGTGGCCTTCAAGCCTCAATCTTTCATTGATGAAATCAAGTTTCTCAATTCTTTGTTTTTCATACGCCTGTTCTGCCTGTGCTAATTTCTCAGACGCTTCATTGTGACGTTTCATTTCTTCTGCAGATTCCTCTCTACCCATTTTAGAAAAGAGATAATTAGAGCCACTGAATGCGAGGGCGTTAACAACTGCCCCACCAATCATAATAGCTATCGTCGCCATATTATTTTTATTTACATAGAAACATTTTCGGGAATAATTCCCTGCTTGACAAGAAAATCTTTTGTCACAATCGACGCTGTAACAACTACAATTAGCTTAGCGCTGTCTTCGAAATCGAGTCTACTCAAGTCTGCTGATTTCATTTTGAGTAGACTTTTTCCCAGCATAGAATAAGCTACTGCTAATCCACTGATTACGGCAGAGTGATACACAAGGTTCATTATGTTCTTTGTGTCATTCATTTCTTAGGCAAGAAAAATTAAAATAATATTTTTTATTTGCTGCATATAAAATGGGTCAACGGCTTTGGCGACTTCTGGTTTTGTTTTTGGAGTGTCTGATTTTCTGGTCACTGTACGAGTCTGTGGTTTGTATTTTTTGTATAATTGATAACCTACGTAAACAAATCCGACAACAAATCCGGCAACTATATATTTTGTTGTTTGAGGTTCGGGGTCAGGGTCAGGGTCGGGGTTAGACTGGGTTGTTTGTCTCTCACTTTGATGAGGGAGTGACGGCCCTGACGGTATTGACACAGGTCCTGACGATCCTGACGGTGGATCAGTTACATGAGTCTTTTCTGTTTGTGCCTTAAGCTGTAATTTTTTTTTGCCTATTATATTCGGCTAATCTTTTTCCAGCCTCAACCCTGCCTGGACTTTTAGTCTTCGTCACAGTTTGAACCTGTGTCAAAACTGGACTGGGGTTCGGTTGTGGAGTCGTCTGGGTTTCGTCCATTTTCTTCTGCAGTAAAATTTATTTTTGAGAAATCAATATGGCTCCCAGTAACTAGTAATGTTACGACAGGTGCAAGGTAATTTCCAAACTTGTAAAACATGACACATGCTAATTTGCCAATTGAACTTGAAACAATAGGATTGCTTTCAAGGTCGTGTGATAGGCTGTCACTATCCACAGGTAGAAAGTGACTCACTGCTTTTGTGTATAGGCATACAAGAGATCGACTCAAATCACGAGTCATTAGTGAAGCAATGTGGTTTTCATATTTAGAATGAAGCTTGATTAGCTCGTCAGCGGTGAGAGATTCAATATCCTCTGTCATGTATTGTTTTCCGAGATAAGTCTTTGATTTGCCTGACACAACTACAGAAAGAAGGCGCTGTTTTTTCGAGTCTAAGTCTTTGTTTTCTACAGCATTGATATCATTTAGAAGAAGTAATTCGTCTTGATTCATTTTATAATAAAAAAATATTAATTTTAATGACATTGAATTTGGAAACCTTTATTTTACTGAAAAAATAAGGAGAAATCTAGAAAAACGGGCGGCGTCAAGGCGTGGGAGTAAGCGGTGGAAAAATCCTGGAATTTTGGAATCGATATAAATTGTCCAAAAGCACCCACAACCCCCCTCTCTGCCCAACGTTTTCCGTCAAGACCTGAGATTTGTTTTATTTCAACTTGCCTTCCTTCTTTTTGCTGTCGTATAACGTGACGTCTTAACTCTTTCTACCCCAACACCGAAATCCCCAAATTTTGCCGTTGTTCTCTGAAGACTGCAGTGCAGTGCAGGACACAGATCGACCATGATAGTTCAAGGGTGATGCCAGAATAGCTTGGCGCCCATAGACGCCAAGCTATTCTGGCATCACCCTTGAACTATCATGGTCGATCCTTATCTTGCTATGGGGTGTCTGGGGTAGGAATGAGTTAATCCAGACAATACTACTACTCTACTACTACTGCTATTTGTTATTATTATTATTATTATTATTATTATTATTATTATTATTATTATTATTATCACAGTTAACTAATTCAGCACTGACGCACTATAGCAAGAGATGGGTCGACCATGATAATCAAGGTTAGTGCCAGATTTGCTTGGCGCTTGTCAGCGCCAAGCTAATCTGGCACTGCCCTTGAATTATCATGGTCGATCCATCGCCTGTATAGTCGTTAGATGACGCCTCCAAAATTGTGAAAATACGTGCGTCGGGCTGAATGAGTTAACGCCGTTTAAAACAAGGTCGGATATAACAAAGGTCGGATATAACAACACTTTTGAACGGTCCCGACTACACTTATTCTGTGTAAATTACTTCTCGAAGTGTGAACTTCGGATATTTAACAGGAAACATATTTATGGGTCCACAGCCATTTGATATGTCAGACGCTTACTGTACACGTACAATTATTACAATTATTATTATTATTATTATGAATATTATTATTATTGTGTACCATTATTGTGTAGGTGTACCCAGCCAGGTATCGACAGATTTCATGAGGGCAGTGAAACGTTTGGACGGCAGCGACTACGATATGCACAGTAAGTCAAACGGCACGATACTGCTGACACGGGCGCTCGGCATGTCCATGTAATACAAGTCTAACCCATTCTGCTCTGACGCACTACAGCAGGAGATGGGTCGACAGGCGCCAAGCTAATCTGGCACTACCTTGAATTATCATGGTCGATCCATCTCCTGCAACAGGTGCATAGTCGTTAGATGACGCCAAAATTTGGGAAATACGTGCGTCGGGCTGAATGAGTTAAGAGTCCTTCGCGTGAATCCTCGCGCGCCCGATGCAAGTTCACTTACTTATTACTCGCACAGTCAGCCGGCACCAGGCGCACGAGTTCACCCGAAAAAAACCGTATACACCTAATCTTGCGTTTCAACGTGACGGACACCTTTAATCCTTTGGCTGTCGGTAGTGTTTTTTTGTTGCCGTGGTTTCAATAGGAATTATCGCGACGAAAACCACTTCCGACAGCAAAAGGGTTAAAGTGCGCCGAACATACTGTCAGTAGTACTCCATAGCCGCGGAGGTTAAGTCGCAACCAACCAACCAACCCAAACCAACCCAACCTAAACCAACCCAACCCAAACCAACCCAACCCAACCCCCCCCCCACCCCCAAACTCGCACCACTCACCCCCCACCCATCCCCCCACCCAACCACCAACCCAATTCAAATCAATTTAAATCATATCAAATCAAACCCAACCCAACCCAACCCAACCCACCTAACCCAAAAAACCAACCAACCAACCAACCAACCAACCAACCAACCAACCAACCAACCACCCAACCAACCAACCAACCAACCACGACATATTTTACTAAATCAATCAAATTAATCATAAAGCAAGGACTACCAAACCCCATTCTGATTTTTTTGTCCGTCCGTTGCAGGAGACACCCGCTTTTGCTGCTGTAATGGAGGCGGGATGTGCAAATGAGCAACGACCACGTGACAGCTTCGTGACCTCTGCACTGAGCGCTGACTGACAAAGTTCGTGCACACTTCGAAGCCGATCCGTCCTCCCATCTGACTCATTCAATTATTAAACCATTCATTTCTCTACTGCTCGTTTCGATGATTAGCAAACACCAGTGGGAACAATTAATGAAGTCAATACAGTACCTGTGGCCGCATGCACAAGGAGGCTAACTCATTCAAATCAAGGTACAATGCATCAATAGTTGCGGCATTGTCGTATAGCGTTGCTGTCGGCAACGCTATAGTCTTCCACAGCTATAAGACGAAGCGCTTTGACTGACTTTAATGCACCGTACCGCATTGTACATAGGTAACCTTTAATTTATGCTACAGAGGTCACAGTATAGGTTGGTCATACATGTAATTGCAATTGACAAGTTTTTTTAGAATGCCACTATGGTGAGACCCAGTCCACAGGCGCCTGTCTCGTGCGCATTGATGCAATACAATATCGCCGTTCCTTCCCGAGTGAACCCTAGCGCGCCCGGTACAAGCTCAACACAATGAGCTTGTACCGTGCGCGCGAGAATTCACTCGATGTTGACAGGCACCTTTGACTCAAGGCAGTGACCGAAGACAAATGTCATGGTTCTGCAGACAACGATCGTTAAGACATCTATCAGCACGCGACCTTAACACGAACTACGGTGGCAGAGCTTAGTACTCTCCGGTGAGAACAGACACAGGCAGTACTACAAGTACCGGAAGTGTGTTTTCCACTGCAGCAAAATAGCGTAATGATCAGATCTGCGTCGTGACAGTTTTCTTACGTAAACCAGCGTTCGCCGGCCTTTACATGACGTTATTTTATTTAACCTTCGCGTGATGACAATGTTTTGATAGAAACGTTCCTCTGCAGCAAAATGACGTCATTATATGCTTCGCGTCATGACTTACAGCACACTGTACGGGAAGCTTTTAGCGACGTTCTCATCGGAGACACAGTGATTGATTGTTGGAAACGTCCCATACAATTCAAATCTGCCTACAGCGGGACCAACGATACAAAATATGAACAAATTAAAGTGCAACACTTTGTCCACAAAATGTAGCATGAATTAGATAACGGGAATAAAGAGATCATGCTGATGGAAGTAGAACATTATTGTCAGCCGTCCTTCTAAGTGAGTGTGAGTGTGTCTGTGTGTGTGTGTGTGTGTGTGTGTGTGTGTGTGTGTGTGTGTGTGTGTGTGTGTGTGTGTGTGTGTGTGTGTGTGTGTGTGCAACGGCTTTTCCCTACACTGCATGAGTACAAAAAGCCCGGCTCAAACGCAAGAGACATAGATCCTAATTAGCCCCCGCATTTGCAGGAGCTCATGAAGATCTATGCCTCGTGCTGGTCTCAAGTCGTTGTTCTAAACTAACCACAAAAGAGTCAGGGAACCTACGCAAAAATGTGCATAACTCAGGAACTATCCAATGAAACCGTTTCGATTTTTAAGAATCTTGAGTTATTGTATCTGAAAGCGTAGTTATAACAGAATAAAAACATTTCACTTATGGGATATTTTTCTATTATTTTTAAAATGATAAATATGACCTCAACACACGCTGCTGGGACTGTTATGATTGTTAGAAGGAAACATATTCATCTTTTTAAAATTGAAACATCGTATCAATTCGATGAATTATTCTAACGTTTAAAGACTTGCTTGTCAATTTGTTACGTTAATATTCTGAAAATTTCAGACAGTTTGATGAGGTACTTTCTGGGTTCGGCACGCTTTTACGAATGTTTTTCGATATTTTTGGGTGGCGAGTTTGTTTCAAGCAGACTCAGTAAATCTGCAATAGCTCCAAATACAACATTTCTAGCACGTGTTAGTGAAAGAGTTCAAGTCTAAAACGTAGAAAGCAGTCTTGCAAATAAACAACAACAACAATCTGAAGGCTTTCATGTACTGTAAGTGTATACAACTTACTTACTTACTTACTTACGCCTGTCACCCCTACCCGGGTATAGGCCGTCGACGAGAGACCTCCAGCAACTCCTGTCCTGTGCTTCTCCTTCGATTCTACTCCAGGTGGTTCCCAGTCTCTTGATGTCTGCTTGGAGGTCTCGACGCCAGGAGTTTCTCGGCCTACCTCTTTTCCTCTTTCCCTGGGGGTTCCATGACAATGCCTGCCTAGTGATACTGGAAGCTGGCTTTCTCAGACTGTGACCGATCCATCCCCATCTTCTTCGCCCAATTTCATTCTCTGCTGTTATCTGCTCTGTTCTCTCCCAGAGTCTGACGTTGCTGATCTTCTCTGGCCAGTGGATTTTCAAAATTCTTCTAAGGCAACTGTTCATAAAGGTCTGTACTCTGTTGACTGTGGTTTTTGTCAATCTCCATGTCTCCATGTCTCTGCTCCATATAGGAGAACTGCTTTTACATTGGAGTTGAAAATCCGGACTTTGGTGTGTATACAACACCATGACTGAAATTCTCCATTCGAGAAACGGTCAATGAAAACATTTGTTTCGAAGATACAAACTGAACAAAAATCTACACGTAATAATAATAATAATAATAATAATAATAATAATAATAATAATAATAATAGTTTTTGTCAAGCCCAGTATTCCCATATTGCGCTGTTTGTTGCACTGATATGGAAACTATGTAAGGTATTCTAAAAGTAAGAAAAACTGAAAAGATGATTACAGTTTAAATACAGCGTACAGATGAAGACATCGACAAGCATATAAGCACATACACGCAATACAGTATGTAAGTAAAGCATGTCTGCAGTACAACAGTGAATCAGGGGATGGCTGCATCAATACCAGATTTGGAAGAAAAAACCCCCACAAAAACCAAATCTTTTCAATCTGGATTTGATAATAGATAACGAAAGAAATCTCAATCCATTTAGCCGTGACACACGAAAACATATGAATCGACCATGATAAATCAAGGGTATTATCAGTATAGCTTGGCGCCTGCAGGCGCCAAGCTATCCTGGTATCAACCTTGAACTATCACGGCAGACCAGTCTCCTAGCTGATACCGTGATTTACTCATGAGAGAACAACACCCAAATATAGTTTGCAAAATTCGACTTTCCGAAAATAAATAAGTCAACAAATTCTACATACATACATTGTAGTCGCACGCACAATAATAAGACCTAAGTCTTCTACGTCAAAGGCAAAATGAATCATATAATTATAATGTTCTGTCATACAATAAAAACAAGCTGTGAAAAATGATCAAACGCAAAAGCAGAAGGCTTGTCTAACTTTGCGCCTCCAAACGCCAAGCAAAAACAGACGACGCCCTTCAGTGAGGCTACTTCGGTTGACCCACCTCGCACAGGTTTCTCTAGAAGCGAAGGGCATATAAGGCTTCTACATTCACTAAACTGATGGATTTGACGATGATAGTTCAGATTTGTTTGGCGCCTGAAAAAATGCCTAACCATCTCGCACTGTTTGTTTACATGCAGTCTTCGTTAGTCGGTTTTTGTTTAAAATATTTATGAGGTGAAGGAATCACAAATCGACAGCGATGTTTGGTTGCTACAGTGGACGATATTTTGAGTTGCACGCCACTGCAGGTCTCGAATCCAAGTGAGAAGTTGCATTTTGGAACAATAAAGAAGAAAATAGCAAAGACTGACGTAGAAAGAATGTTGCAGGTCGTGGCGACTGACGAAGACAAGCCTCGCTTCCATCCGCGTGACCTTTGACCGCTCAGCTCATTAAAAGCTGCGAATAGACGCCTTCATCTTCAAAAGACGCCTTCGAAAGTGGTTATTAGGTGTTGATCATGTACCCCTTGACTGCTGCTCACGATACCGTTCAGCGAAAAGACGTGTAGTTAAGCGTCTTTTTCGCCGAGCGGCCTTATCGTCAGCCAGCAGTGAACGGGTTAAACGTTTCTTAACACTTGTCGATAACAACAAAGTAACTCATTTACAGCCACAAAACATATGTAATGGGTTTCCCGAGAACAAATTAGGCGAAGCGATTCCAACCGGGTCAGAAAAGGATACGAGATCTCACCTAACTTACGTCTTCCAATGAAAATCTTTTGGGCCACAATCTTCGCAAACACAGTTAAAGAAAGGTCTGATTAAATTCAATACAGGACGCGTTTCACAAAAACCCCTTCACTACCGACAAACAGTGAACACCACCCAACTGCAAGAGACATAGATCCTAGACATAGTTGCGGGGGCTTATGGAGGTCTATGCTTCTTGCTAGTCGCCAAGCTATTCTGGCATCACCCTTCAACTATCATGGTCGATCCTTATCTTGCGCTTGTGTGTCTGGGGTAGAATGAGTTAAGGGTCTTAGTTTGCAAAGGTATAGCGAAAATGTTAAAACGGACAGCTTCGATCATAAGTAAATTTGATACCTGCTTCAGAAAAATAATTTGTTTGGAGGAGTTCTGATTATCGCGTATGCTGTGACCAAGACGTCATATAAAGCAGGCAGGTCTGACTTTTTAAAGCGGTGTTCTTTCGCGTGTCCGTTGAAAGTTCCTGAGTGGCACAGTTGCAGTGCGACTGAACTGATGAGTGTTCTGGTCGCACTCCCTGGACAAAATCTGTCCTTGTCCCCCATCAAACCTTCATTATCACTATTGTGACGTGGAATTCAAACCCCGAAGTAATAAATCTTTTACGTGATCTGACAAAAGAAATGAACAAATGGTGTAGGCGTTTCATTAAAAAAAAAGACTGATATTTTGCTGAAAGACAATG
The DNA here is from genome assembly GCA_036245525.1 of Semisulcospira habei. Classification (NCBI taxonomy): domain Eukaryota; kingdom Metazoa; phylum Mollusca; class Gastropoda; family Semisulcospiridae; genus Semisulcospira; species Semisulcospira habei. The sequence continues at coordinate 203,897,894 of BTPG01000002.1, read as the reverse complement.
GTGGGTTTACTATGTTAAAAAACAAAACGTTGCTCACAAAACTGTTTAACTTGAAGTCTGACTCCAGAGGTAAAATGTCATTTCTAAACATCAGTGTTGGAATTCGGAAGGATACTTACGTTTATGAAAGATACGATACCATACGATACGATACGATATTGTTTATTGTTTTTTGCTTTACTGCCATTAGAACAACAAACATTGGTATGTGCGTTGGTGTTGTTACATTCTCACATAATTTACGGACAAACATCAAAGTCAATGCAGCAAACAATAAGAAAGAATTAATACTTTATCACGCACAAACTTTGCCCTACACTCCTAGTCTACACACACTAGGAGAGACTGACTTAAAAACTAGACAATTAACCCATTCAGCCCTGACGCACTACAGCAGGAGATGGGTCGACCATGATAATTCATGGGTAGTGCCAGATTAGCTTGGCGCCTGTCGGCGCCAAACTAATCTGGCACTGCACTTGCATTATCATGGTCGATCCATCTCCTGCAACTGGTGCATAGTCATTATATGACACCTCCCAAATTTGGGAAATACGGCTGTCGGGCTGAATGAGTTGATAATAATAATAAAAATCATCTAACTCAAAAGTCAAAAGGCGGTAAGAAACGCTTGTACTTTAACACTTACGTCTTAATTTAACATAGTTGTTAAGCAATGCACATTAAAAAAAAAAATCATCATCTGAAACCTTTGTACTTTTTGTCCCGTATAAAATATTTTGCGTAGACTACCCATGTTCGGAGGTGTGCATTAAACGTTTGACAATATAGTGGTACAGTTTCACAAAGACAAACGCAGTACTTTTCACTAATTCAAGGCGCCCTCATCAATAGCTGCGGAAGTGTCGCCGGCATCGCTATACGACATTGTCGCAGCTAATGATGCGGGGCGCCTTGAATGAGTTTAGAGCCTTTCTGAAGCAACAGTCTTGCTTTGATCTATCGAATCACGCACCTACTCTGTCAATTTAGACGACACCTTGCGGAAGTGAGCTTGGGATTTTACTAGCCATTTTGCTTGCATGGAAAATGCGAACATCACCAAAATTAACCATTTGGCTGTCGGCAGCGGTTTTTGTCGCGATGATTCCTGCAGGAGTTACCGCAACAAAAAAACACGCTACCGACAGCAAAAGGGTTAAAGGGACAAAGAACCTCACAACTCACAAGCCCCCGCCATCTGCGGGGCGCATGAAGTTCTTTGCCTTTTATACCCGCGTTCCAAGGATGGCTGCGGTCACACACAAGCAGATCCGATGCTATGATGTTCTTTGCCTCCTGCTGGGACCCATTTATATCCGTGTCCCCTGGATCTAGGAGGACTTATGGCGTTAACATTGCACATGGTTTGAAAGAAATAATCCGAGTTCGCTGGCCGCGATGCTCATCACCGTTCTTCACGCCTTTTGGGCCCCATTCTTAACTCATTCTACCCCAGACACACCACAGCAAGATATGGATCGGCCATGATAGTTCAAGGGTGATGCCAGAATAGCTTGGCGCCTATGGGCGCCAAGCTATTCTGGCATCACCCTTGAACTATGATGGTCGATCTGGGTCCTGCACTCCAATGCAGTCTTCAGAGGACAACGGCCAAATTTAGGGATTTCGGTGTTCGGGTAGAATGAGTTAATCCGTGCTCCTTGTATTGGGTGTGTGCGATTATTTGGTGTTGAAATTGCACGTGGCTTCAAGACATAATTTTGATGGTGTCCGTTGCAATTGTTCTTTGAAGTGTCCGCCCCAAGAACACGCCTGCTCTAAAATTCAGTGCCTAATACACGAAATTGGACAGACATTAAGTACACAGTTTTCGTCTACCACCCATTGTGGTAGTCTAAAACTTCTTTCTTAGACCAGGCCAACGTTTACTTCTACCGTCATGCATTAGACTGCAGATTTTCTGCCGCAGTGTGACAGTGTGCCTGAGGGATTACGAAAAACATCCCATGCCTAGAACAGTTTCTCTGCCACTGCGAAAATGATATAGAGGAACTCTCTTTCTTTTAACGTACAGTCCTCCATGATGTCCAAGGCCGGAAGAAAGAAGTGCGACACGTGCATCCTGCCTGACACCATCTTCTTTAACTGGGTCAGCGCGTGTGACAGGCGCGCGCGGCGATTCTCCCTCTTCCACAAGCAATCGCCAGGGTTCGTGATGTAGTACTCTGTCCACATCAGCGTCCGAATCTAAGAAGAAAATAAAAGTCAATGAACAGACGGATGGTCGGACGGACAAACAGATAGATATAAATACTTCTCAAAATACGTTAAGAACCAGCCAGAACTATGATATTGATTTCAAATAAGCACACCTGTCAAACTTTAAGAATTTTTTTTAACAAGACTATGTCAACAGCCTTCTTCAAAACTTCCGAGACACACAATCTTTTCAAATTTGACAGAGTTGTGCTTATTTGAAGTTGTGCCTATTTTAAAGGGCGGTCCTTAGCTTAATGTGAGTAGTGTAAATAGACAGATAATTAATAAATAAATCATTACTCGGTCCCTCTACCGGAAGCAGATAGGTTTAATAGCTCAAGAATAGTGTCTGGTTAGCTTAGCCCCTGCAGAAATGTCAACAAATCCCCCCCCCCCCACCCTCTTTCCTTGACTTGGGCGCCCTGACGCTATATAGGTCGACCATGATAGTTCAAGGGTGGTTAAAGAATAGCTTGGCACTTCGTGGCGCCAGACTATTCTTGCTCACCCTTGAACTGACCATGGTCAATCCACCTCCATAACTGAAATGTAATCTGTACTAGACTTCAAATGTCGACCGTTAGACTAAGGAGAAAGTTGGTCAAAATATTTGACCATGAACCGAGTTTTCTCCCTTGCTACCTTGCACCAGCGGTGTGCAACAGTTTTGCAAATAGTGTTACACCGCGTGGAAAGGGTTAAGCCCTTAAAATCGTGACGCCTCAGTAACAGGCCTTTTTTGTTATTGGAAATGCAATTTTATAGTTGTGATCCGTGATAGAAGTAATCGTCCTGAAACTTGAAAGCCAAAATATTATCCGCGTCGTGAATCGTACAAACTTCCTCTTTATTTTTTAACCCTTTCACTTCGGAGAGAAAGTGAGCACGATCCAACTGCACGAGACATAGATCCTAAAGAGCCCCTACGATTGCAGGGGCTCATGAGGATCTATGCCTCTTGCCGAGATCAATTTGTGTCCATGTTTTTTCGGACGGTTTTTGCTTTTGGTCGTTGAATACACAAAGATTTCAGAAACACAAATGTACGTGCAGCAGCAGGTTAGGAGTTAAAATCGTACACGTCTGCTGCCGCACTGTTAATTTTACGCCGAAATCTCCCTCCCACATTCGCCTATCCGCTGTTTAATATTTCAGTCAGTGGATGTTTGTAGCTGACTGTCCGCCACCAAGTTTGTTAGAGTTTTCGGTTGGTTGATTGTTCACTGCTTAATGGGGCACTCCTGACCTTTTTTAATGCTCCGGTTCGCAAAAAGCTTTTACTGGGATTCAGTATACACACCCACTTAAACAGTGACCACCCTATTGTCCCACCAAATGCTTTCTTTCGTCCGTTCAAAGCGAAAAGAGGCCACTGGAATCTTGTGACGGGACCCAGTGAAAAGATTGCTTCTGATAGGCGATGGTAGCTGACGTCATAACTATTCTATACGACCTTAGGTCATCTGCATAATTATAACCAATCAGAGACAAGTTCAGTGGCGGATGAACCAGCGAAGAAAAAAAGAAAGTATCTGTCGACTCGCGCCGCCCGACAATGACAGACTCGGAATTAAAGAGAAGCAAGAGAAAGAGAGACAAGATATCCCTAAGTAGAATAGACATCAGACAAGGAAATATAAAGCTTGGCTTGATCGCCCATCTGGAATTTGTCGCTTTCTTGCTATGTGAATCAGTAAGTAATCCGGCTACGGTCTTTGTCGATCTTCCTATAGTTCCGCGAGCGCTAGTGATTTTCAGAATTCATGATCTTCAGCAGAATTTATCTCTTACTGATTTCGCAAGATTTTAAACCTGTTTTATCATAAAGTTACGAGCTAGTTCATCAGATTTTATGCGGCAAGGATCTGAAAACTACGGTGTGTGTCAAAATTGCGGCACTGACATCGCTGGTCGTGACACGTTTTTGTCTGTGCGGGCTCTCATTCACTCGATTCACAGAGGTAGTGTTTCAGCTGCGATGGTGCATTTGTCGTTTCCAGAGATGCTTTCGTGAGTTACGTAGACTTCGATGTGTGAGATGTGAAATTGCAGTGCAGAAAGCGGGTATAAATACCACTGCTCTGTTTTGTGTTTCCGAGGGTTAAAAGATCAAAGGTCAAACTAGGTGACGCTGGCTTAGTCGTTTGGTGCTGAGATCGAGTCAAACAAGCCACGCCTCCAGCACGATCGTTAATCAGGGTAGCAGGTCAAGCGGAACACGCATTGAGTTTGACAGCATAGCGAGTATGGAAGGTTTATTTTACATTCTCGTGGAAAATTATGTCAAAGGGATGCCGGAGAACATCAGTACATGTGTACACTGACACAGTACATGACACAGTACATGACACAGTACATGTGTACACCGATGACTTTGTCTGCAGTATTGACCGGGTTCTGCTTTGTGACGTAGGCTAGTAAATATGCACAAATTCAAAACGAGGCCGATGCAGACGATAATCTGCGCTCTCGGGTACAAAAACAACACACCCACCAAACGATGAATTTCGACATTTGGCATTGTATTTACATCATAAAGCTCTAAGTTAGTACACAAAGGACCCATACATAATACTGTCAATAGTATCTGTTGCAGACAGCTTTCTGACTGTGTTGAGATGCTTGATCCTGGGGAAAATAACTTTAACGTCCCGACAGCAACAAGACTTTCTCGGGACGTAGAGTTTTCGGCAAGTGAAAAGAAGTTATGAATATGTGAAACGTAACCATGATTTTTAGAACGCGAAATAATTCGTCAGTTCGTGTTGGCATCATGGGTGAAGTCCAAATGGTGCAAGTTTACGTTAGTCAGATTTTCCCCGAAAGCAAACAACTGAAGGAAGAAGACAGAAACTCGCCCCACCTGAAAAGTTGAAAACTTTTCTAGTTTGAAGTCCGGGTTTTTCTTGTAAAGAGCGTCAACCACAACCTTCAGTTTCGTCATGGCAGCGCAAGGCTCACTGCTCCTGGAGTTCTCGAACCTTTTGACGATTTCAAGTATCCGTTTGAGCATGCGCAGAACCGACTTCCGGCATGTTGGTGGAAGTTTTTGCTTTTTTGCAGCTCCCTTGGAAGCTGCGTCGGGCGTGTTAGAAACATAATAATGATTTCCTTGTCAACGTTACAAAATATACCGGCTGACGAGCGAAGGAAATGCGACATTTCTGGAATCATCGGAAACATCGAAGTCAGTGTTTCCGATGATTCCAAGAATCGCATCATTTCTTTCTCTCGTCAGTATATAATGTCTCCACATCACGCATTTAATGTTTAACCCTTTCCATCCTGATACACGATCGCAGGAAATGCATTTGACTGTGATTGTTCATGGGAGTGCCAGAATAACTGGACCCCCAGTTATTCTAGCACCGTCCTTGAACTAAAATGGTTGATCTATCTCCGAAGATGTAACTGATGTAGCTTTAATAGGACGATAAACAAAATTGTGAATTTTCAGCCTCTGGATGTGACGAGTTAACTGATCACCGACGAAGACACCTTCCATCCCTACCCCCTTCCCGATCTTCATGCACCCACTCCTTGCACCGGACCATTTTGTTTTTACCTCGTTCTGCGTCCTCGCTGGTCTGCAGTTCAGCTGAGATATCACCGTCGGCGTCTGACACATAGCTGTCGGTTCGGCTTAGTAGGGACTCAAAACCGCTGTCGATGCTAAAGCTAGGGCTGGGAGGAACTGAGAAAGGATGGTCGGACTGTTCAGGAGCAACTTCACTTCTATCAGCGGAAGCACGCATCTGTAGATTTCGGATTTTTTTTCCATCAAGATAATTGGTCATTCTTTTCTCGCTTCTCGAGAAAGACAATCTCCACAGCAAATGTTTCTTGTCCACATACTTCTCTGAAACAAACAAACAAAACTTGAACGGACAAGCGGGGGGGGGGGGGGGGGGGGGGGGGGGGGAGGGGGGGAAACAACAACAACAACAAAACAGAGTGAACGAACGAACAAACGATTAGCCAAGTAAGTAAAAGATCTCCGGGCCGACGTTCCCCGAGTAACTTTGTTTATTGGGATATACTGAACTGCAAAGTACTAGTGTACTTAATTACAGAGGGGGTACCACGTACGGCAATTTGTAGCAAGGGAAGAAATGGCAATATGTAAGTATTCACCACGTTACTCTTATTCCCTCCCCTGAAACCACGAACACTCTACTCGCTCTCTCTCTCTCTCTCTCTCTCTCTCTCTCTCTCTCTCTCTCTCGTCTCTCTCTAGTCTCTCTCTCTCTCTCTCTCTCTCTCTCCTCTCTCTCTCTCTCTCTCTCTCTCTCTCTCTCTCTCACGCGCACACAAGCAAGCAAACAACTCACCCCCCCTCCCCGCCCAATCCCCCCCTCCACACACACACACACAGAACACCCCCACAAAAACCCGGGGGAGGGGAGGGGGGAGTTTCGGGCGAGGGTCCCTCATTGTACCATAAGCAACAATGGTTCAGACGATTTCCAGACCAAACAGGTAACGGACAAACGTGTAAAATGCGATAACCCACAAAGAAATATACACACTTCAGGAAAAATGTTCAAAATTTCCACTGTGAAGCCTCTTTTTTTAAACCCTCTTTTCAGAACCGACAATCACTGGCAAGGCCAGTAAGCTAAGCTGCTTCTCTGCTCCAAGTCATTCTAGGAGCCCCGCATCTGTGCTGAGAGCTGCCAAAGTGTGCTAGAGCGTTGCCGGCGGCAGCGCTATACAACACATACGCAGCTACTTATGCGGGGCACCTTGTATGACTGAGTTAAATGTACGCATACGGCGCACACTACGTTAAAGCTGTTCAGTGCCGAGAAAATCTGAACATCACCGAACTGCAAGAGGTATAGATCGTCATAAGCCTCCGCAGTTGCGGGGGCTCACGAGGATCTATGCCTCTTGCTGACACCACTTTGAATCCATGTCCCTGGAACAGCTGAGGTTTTGGGATGTTAAATCAACGAAGATTGCAGAAACACAGTGTATCAGCAGGCTGCTGAACAGGTTACGGACCACACTGTAAGTTAATGGTCATGACTCCAAATACGCACAATTTCATCAAAATGTTCAGGAAATAGCAAAGAAACACCGAAACATTGGCATGTTTGGAATAAAGTGCTCCTCCATGTTATTTCGAAGCCTCTTGTTTTTGTCTGGCGATTTCGTCGGGAAGGTATCTTTTAAATTAAAATCCCTACAGTTTAATCCTTTTGTGCATGCAGTCACCGGCACTGTAAATAGTACCGGTGGCTGCATTCTGATTTTTAAAATATTCTTGTCCTATGAAGGCTATATTACAGATTAGGAGAAACATCAACTGTTCTAGTTCACGGGTGGTGTCAGAATTGCTTGGCACCTCAGGCGCCAAGCTATTCTGGCACCATCCTTGAACTATCATAGTCAAACTAATTTCAAGCAGTAGTGTATACGGAAAAAGGGTTAAATTGGCCTACCATCTTTGCAAGCTTTAGGTATGACGTCGTAGCCCTGCTCTGTCACGAAGTCAGCAACTTCGCGCGGAAGACGTGTCCTGGGGGAGATGTGATCGGGCGGCCAGCCCTCGAGGTGAAGACATGGCACTAGGTCTATTGCGATGGGGGGCTTGCCTGGGACAGTGTCCAGTTCGACCGCGTATGACGGACTGCCTTCCTTGGAGGCCGGGTCCTTTCTTGCACTGGCTGCCAGTAAAGTATTCACACACTAACCCTTTGCATGTCGGTAGCGGTTGTAGGCATCACCGCGACGAAGACCGCTACCGACAGGCTGAGGGTTAGCGCAAACTAGATTCTTACATGCAGCGAAGATCATTCGAGTGGTTTTAACCCATCTAGCTGTCGGTAGCGGTTTTTGTGGCGACAAAAACCGCTACCGGCAGCCAAAGGGTTAATTCTTATATGCCGGTAGATGCACACTTACAGTACTCTCACAAATCTGACATAAAGCCTGCGGTTTTGACCAACGTACATTTTTAGTAATAAAGACAAAACATTGAGGTGTGGCGTCGAGTTTGCAGGGCGGCGGCCGCTTGAATTTCTTGCGAGACATGGTCATCAGTTATTGAGGTATCACTTAACAGATTTCATACATAGTTTCTACTTTTGCAAATAGTTTTTTTTTTTTTTTTTTTTGTCTTCCTTTCTTTCTATACTGAAGAGCAACAGAAATGCGACATTTCTGGAATCATCGGAAACATTTTCGTGTTTCCGATCATTCCACAATGTCTTCTTTTGTATATTTAATCCATTACTGCTTGACACGATTTCTCTGCACAATGTAATAGAAAACAGTGCTTTCTTATGTACTACCTCCGTGATTAAAGTGCAAATTTAATGAGAAGGAAAAAAATGTCGGCGACAATTAACGTTGCCTTTGGGCTCAGTGTGTTCAGGTCTGTTCAATACCTTGGACTAAACTATTATACAGGTACATCTTACAATGTTTACACGCTCTTTCCTTTGTAAACCGAAAGGAAATGAAAAGGAAAAGTAAGGAAACAGGCACTGATCATAAGATAATATACACTGTATAATTATCTTCATGCATAAGTCTATTACTATATTATAGTAATAGTTTCATGCTATATATGTAAATGGCTAATTATACGCAAATCCGTTCTGTTAGTCCATGACGACACAACACTGTCGATTACTAGCGCAAATCTTTACTTATACTGGCTAAACATCCAAGAAATACTGTACTCGCCTTTTCGCTTCTCCTTGATGACCGCCTCAAATATTGAGTGCGTTTTGTCTCGAAACTTTTCTGAACTGACGAACCCGTCACTTGTGCAGAGATCTGCCAGTTCCCTGTATTTGACGTCATTGTTTTCCAGCTTGCGGAGCTTCACGAAGCAAAACCCAGGAGGAGCGTTTTTGAAGATAGGTTCCAGCCACTTGGGATTTGTGTCTGGATGCCACATAATGTCGATTTCATCCGGTCGAGTAACCTGAAAGGGAATCCACGTGATTAACCCCTTCAGCGCTGGAACACGGAGGCACCAGACAACCGCAAATGAAATAAACATCTTCATTAAATCTATATATCTGGTTAGTATATGCACTTCAATAATCTGGCGCTGTATGGTTCACTTAGGGAAAACTGTACCTAATAATAATATGTTTAGTTGACACTATGTACAAGAAGATATCGATGGACCGTGACAGTTCGTGTCGTTATGGAGCAGCTTGAGGCCCAGAAGCCAACACCCTTGAACTGAAAATGGTCAATCTATATCCTAAACTGTCTCGTAGTCCTCAGACAATACCCCCAGTAGCAACATGTCTTCGGGACGACGACGGCCGCAGTGAGCCCGCGCACAGCCGTGCGCGGACCCACTACGGCTTTCGTCGGCCGAAGGACCTTTGCGTACTGGGACATTCCAAAATTGACTTCAAAATAGACGTATTACATAAACACACAACTAACAAATTTATAAAATGATAGCTAGACACCACGCCAGAACGATGCAACAGCAACAACATCAAACATCAGCGTTCACAAGCCTGACCGAGAGCAACCCCACCCGCGTCTGTCTGGATGGGGTTAACTACTTTTTAGTTCCCAGGGTCACCCTGGTCAGCCCTACATGGTGGGGTTTTCTCATTTTCTTTTCTGGGGCATATGTTTCTGTCTACCCTTGGTCTATTCACCTGTATTTTCTTTTTTTAAACTCTCAAACTTTGCAGACACCGTTATTTACTAACGAGCAAAAGAAATGCGACATTTTTGGAATCATCGGACACTTAAGTATTTCCGATAACTCCAAAAATGTCACATTTCATTTGCTGGTCAGTATAATTTTTTATCTGGATTTTATGCCAATTTACCTTCGTTCCATCAGCATAGGAGCCGGAGAATAGGTAATCCCACGAACAGCATGTGGACTCATTGAGCTTGTCCTTTATCTTCTTCCGGAATGGTTCGAAGACACCTTTTGCAAATTGTTTCTCTCTTCGCTCCAGCTTCACTTCTTTATCAAAAAAGTCGTCTCCCGTCCGCACGGGTCTGCTAGCATGGTCTGTTTGCAGGCTATCCATCAACTCTACTGCTACCGCGTCCAGCTTCCCTGTATCTATCACTGGCTGGTGGCCGACAGTTTCATACAACGCAAGCGAGCGGGAATTATAATTATCCGCTGCATCCCCACGGGAAGAAATCGCCGAGACAGCTCCGGCGTCACGCACTACTTCTCCTTCACTCTTACACACTTCTTCCGCGTCTGCAAGCTGCTTGACTTTGCATTTATGTCTGGATAGTTGTTTGAAGTACTCCTTGCAAGATGGGCATTGCCTTTCTCCGTCAGCTGCAGTTTTGTCTAGGACCTCGTCCTTCGCTTCGGCGACAAGCAATACTTCTACATCACTATTACATACTTCTTCCGCGTCTGCAAACTGCTTGACTTTGCATTTATGTCTGGATAGTTGTTTGAAGGTCTGCTTGCAAGATGGGCATTGCCTCTTTTCGTCAGCTGCAGTTTTGTCTAGGACCTCGTCCTTCGCTCCGGCGTCACGCACTACTTCTCTTTCACTATTACATACTTCTTTCGCGTCTGCAAGCTGCGTGACTTGGCATTTATGTCTGGATAGTTGTTTGAAGTAATCCTTACAAGATGGGCACTGACTCTTTCCGCCAGCTGCTGTTTTGCACTGCTCTTGTTCAAGGACTTCGCCCTTCGCACCTAAAGCGTCACACCCTACTTGTTCTTCAATCTTACACACTCCTTTGACGTTTACAGGCCGCACGGCTTTGCATTTATGTCTGGATAGTTGTTTGAAGTACTGCTTGCAAGATGGGCACTGTCTCTGTCCGTCGTCAGCCAGGTCCTCTTTGGCACCTGTATCATCAGATAATACGTGTTCTTCGCTCCTGGACGTTTTGTCGGCATCTGTATGTTGGTCAGACTGAGGGACCTTGCATTTGTGTTTGGAGAGTTGTTTGAACTTTTTCTTGCATGTTGCACATTGTGCCATCCCGTCAGCCGGAGGTGAGGACTCTTTCTCAAACTGGGCATTCATACCTGGGCACGGGGCTGCCTCTGTAGCTTGCGAGTCGCTGTCAAATGCCTCTTCAGCCTTGCACTGGTTTGCATCATCATGGGTCGGTGTTGGAGCCATTTTACACTTGTGGCTTCCAATTCTTACAAAAGACTTACTACAATGGGGGCAGACTTGTTCCTGACTCTTTGCAGACATTCTGGACCTTTGCAGACGGCGGTTCTCTCAGCCTGAATATTTCGGCCTCAGCTTGTGGCAGCCTCTGAGAACAAAATCACACAAAAACACGTCAATTCACTTGCACTAAGCGCTGAACAGGAGACAAAACGACCGTGATAGTTCAAGGGTGTTGCCAGGATAGCTTGCGCCGGTAGGCGCCAAGATATTCTGGCAACACCCTTGAACTAACATGGCCGTTTTATCTCTTGAACTGGTATGTTGCCTTCAAGGGTCGACCCCCTAATTTGTGAATTTCGACTTGGAGCCGGAGTATCCTCCCCCCCCCCCCCCCCTACCACAAAAAAAAAAAAACCAAACAAAGGTCACGCATATGTGTTAAAAGTCTGAAGTCTAGTTCGCGAAGCTTCAGTGAATGCTCTGACCTTGGTTTGCGAAGAGGATGTTCGTCCGGGTCACAGTAAGAACGGTCATTAGCCTGGATCAATGCGATAACATCCGGCTTAAAAGCCCTCTACCGCCATTCAGACTGCGCAGGAGAATCCAGCGCAACAGACGTAGTCTTAACACTTAAAAGCCACTATCCGACTGCAAGAGATCTAAATCCTCATGAGCCCCCGCAGTCGCGGGGACTCATAAGGATTTATGTGTCTTGTTAGTCCTATGTTCTTATGTCTATTTTTGTCCCACATACATAGCGTGGTTTGATACGCGAAATTTGTGATCACTAGCAGCGAGGGGGTTAACATCAAGTAATCTGACAATGGCTGCTCCAACGCTACCTGTACATCTGTTTAAATAACACTGAGCTGAAAACGTATTGCAACGCTGACGGCTGCGCCAAAAAACAAGTGCGATTACGTGTGTGCGTTTGCTGCGAGCTCAAACTTCCCTAGATGTTTATTATGTGTGTCGACAAAGCAAAATAAACACAAATGGTGCTGAAATTCGTCTTCAGATTTACGTGTAATAGTACTTTAACTCAAAACTTCTAGAACTAAATGACTTCCATTCTACTGAATGGAAGTCATTTAGTTCCGGGTATTTAACAGAGAGTTGTGAAAACCACTTGACTAGATATTCGGGTTGCCAAACCCTGATTCTGGCATGAGCCCCCTCGTAACAATCCCCGTGCTAAACGGGTTTGGCCTCTTAGGTGTATACAGGCTACAAATCCGATTGATGCCACTCTGGCACAGCCGAGAAATTTTTATATACCGAAAAAGATATAGTCAAACAATACTGTTAAACCATTCAGCCCTGACGCACTACCAAGGAAATGGGTCGACCATGGTAATTCAAGGGTAGTGCCAGATTAGGACAGGCGCCAAGCGAATTTGGCACTGCCCTTGAATTATCATGGCCGATCCATCTCCTGCAACAGGTGCGTAGGCTTTAGATGACGCCTCCAAAATGTGGAAAATACGTGCGTCGGGCTGAATGAGTTAATTATGACACAAACGGTTCACCACAGGGAGACTATCTGATCAGTGCTAGTGTTATGGAGTCAGAGGTTACCACAACAATGTTGTGACAAGGGACGGGAACAATGCTGTGAGACCTGTCCTCGATGTTATTCTCTGTAAAAACGCGCTGAACTGTATAACACTGCCGTTTTAAACTTAAAAATCAAAATATCTGTAACCGCATAAGCACCACTCAGGCACAAGGGCACGTGCTGTTCTTTGTTTCTGTTCTTCGCATGCTATTTGGTTAGTGTTACCTATAGGGGTTGTCAAGTTCAGGAAAGAATATTTTTGCAATTGTGTAAATGGGTACTATTTGCAGTTCTTCGGCATTGAATGGGTTAAGGCCCTTTGTGCAGCATTAATGCAAGACTTGGACCTAGTAGCCCCATGACTGCCGAGAAAATATGAACATCATGATCCAAATCAGTGCAAGAGGTATAGATCCTCATGCGCCCCCGAGACTGCGGAGGCTCATGAGGATATATGCCTCTTGCCGAGACCAGTGCGGATCCATGATCAGGTTTTGGTCGTTGAATGAACAAAGATTTCAAAAAAACGTAATATACACGCCCAGTAGCAGGGAATGGCTTAAGTACACTCACATCATAAGGTAGATATTGCCGCTTGCAATATTGACAGCAATATTCAGTTCCTCACAGTAACAGACTCCTTATTGCCTAGAGCAGGTAGCTTTAGTGTCTGAACACTACCTCTGTGAAGTAGACGAAGTAAGCCTGCTACTCGTTTAAAGTTTGTAACCAGTTGAGCAAAACACTGAGAATATCATAGTCAGGTAAATCTACTCAGAAAATGACAGAACTAAACATTGGCGCGAGCACCCCCCCCCCTTCCCCTCACACACACACACACACACACACACACACACACACACACACACACACACACACACACACACACACACACACAATCAATGAGAGAGAGAGAGAGAGAGAGAGAGAGAGAGAGAGAGAGAGAGAGAGAGAGAGAGAGAGAGAGAGAGAGAGAGAGAGAGAGATTCGCCCACGCAGTCATCCACACACAAGCACATTCTTCTCACTTTCATACCCTATTAGCATGCAGCGGAAATGTTACGTCGCATTTTGGACTCACGGTTTGGTCGCATATTAGCTTCTTTGCACCAGCACGGGACGGTCAGGCGACTATGATTTGTTTGGTCACAGGAGCCCTTCTGGCGACTAAAATGAATGCGGAGATGCGACGGTCGCATCATGGTCACATTTAGGTTTTATTTGCGACGGTCGCAGTAAGGTCGCGTTAAGAGCTTATTTGTGACGGTCACAGGAGAGTCGCAGTAAGGGCTCACAGGCACCGTCGCAGAATGGTCGCATTTGGGCTTCATTGTGACCCCACCCTTTTCACACCCTTCTTTGTTTCTCAAACAATATTTGCATGCATAATAATTACAAGAGTCACGCTTGAGTCAAACATTAAGCATTCTTCTACAAAGAGGCACACTGTAAAATGCATTACAAATGACACTTTGGGCAAAATGTCTACTTAATCTAAAGCTTGACAGAAACTGTCATAAAAAGAACAATCTGAAGAAAAATGTAACAACTGCAAACAAAACAAACATAAAACTGTAAATATGACCAATTGTGTTTAATTATTCTTGATTATTTATAACAGTAAATATACATTTTCTTTTTTTTTCTTCTTCATGTCTTTCACACTCACAGAGTTATCATGACTTAAAAAAAATAGTAATAATATTAAAAAAAAAAAAAAAAAAAAAAAAAAAAAAAAAAAGAAAAAAAAAAAAAAAAGAAAGAAGCTTAGACCCGCATAGCTTTAGCTCTGACCTCCTCAGTTTTAGTCAGTAGTTCAGTAAAATGTACTGCTGTGAATTATTTGGAATGTGCTGCTTTAATGTTCCTGCACCATACGATTAACTTTCGAAAAAGTGCAAGAATGCAACAAGACAGCTACAGTTCACAGTTTCAACCATTATGGTGAAGAAATTGAAATTCTGTAAGGTATTTTAGCTAACTTATTAAAGCTAATCCATTTTGGGATCTTGTGGTGTAGCACATTTGAGTGAGGGGGCCGAGCCAGAGACAGGTGGGTCCGAGCATTTGTTGTTGTTGCAGAGCCATTTTATAAGATCTGCCGGGTGTCTTCATACATAGCCATCTTCGAATAGAAGAAGAGGCGTTCAGATGTCCCTGGTGTGGCACAGTTTCATTTCCCCTCGTGAGGGATTCACCAAATAGAAAAACAGCAATCAGGAATGGGTCACACTGTATCAGTTAGTACAAACGTAAACGTTGTTAATTGGATGAAGCACATGGTGAAGTAGCCATAGACCTCATGTTGTAGGCACCACTGGTGTGTCTCTATCCTGGTGCAGTTAGATGTTATGATCTGCAGTGTCTTGTATTCACTTGCCATCAGTAGTGAAAGCATTAGCACCTGAAAAAGAACAAAACCATGTGTACAGCAATTTTGCGTATAACATGGTCAGGCTAAACAAAAGTCAGATGTAATGACACTTTTTGGAGGTCCCGACTACACTATTTCTATATGTGTTATTTCACTGACAAAAGCTTTAGACATAACAATAAGAAAATGTTTTTTCTTTGTATTTGTTACAACTGAAGTTACCTTTGACAAACTATTTATAATTCAAAATTTGTTTTTCTCCATCAACAACATTGGTGGAAACATAATCGTGCTCTGAGATGAAGAGAAGTTAAATTCCACACATATGCACCTGAATAAAACAAGGTATGAACTTCTGTACAAAAGATCATTTTGCATAAGTCTGTTTCTCATTATGACAGAAAGGGGGGTGAAGAGAGAGAGAGAGAGAGAGAGAGAGAGAGAGAGAGAGAGAGAGAGAGAGAGAGAGAGAGAGAGAGAGAGAGAGAGAGAGAGAGAGAGAGAGAGAGAGAGAGAGAGGTTCACACGTATCTGTTGTAATGCTGGAGCTTCTTCCCTTTCAGAGTGTGAACATCATAAACGCTTCAAGACAACTATGCCAGTCTTTACAGAAACAAGCGTAACCCCTACTCACCTGTGTATTCTTGGACGGCATGAAATGTAGCCATCACAGACTGCACTTTCCCACCAGTCACAAACAAGTTAAAAGACCTTAAAAACGCATATGTATTAGACACGGGGTTTAACGTGAAAACGTAATTTCATCATTTCGTAGCTTTTCGATCCCATTATCTATCTATCTATCTATCTATCTATCTATCTATCTATCTATCTATCTATCTATCTATCTATCTATCTATCTATCTATCTATCTATCTATCTATCTATCATCTATCAATCTATCTAATCTATCTAATCTATCTATCTATCTATCTATCTATCTATCTATCTATCTATCTATCTATCTATCTATCTATCTATCTATCTATCTATCTATCTATCTATCTATCCCGCCGTGAGATGGCCTTAGTTGCCTGCTCGGCGTTAAACCCAAATAACTAACTATATCCCGTTGTCTTGCCGACCGTTGGGTAGTTACAGTTATAGTTATTGGGGTTTAACGCCGAGCAGGCGACTAAGGCCATCTCACGGCGGGATGGGTAAAAATCTGGTCAGCCAGACTAAAAGAAAGGTCTTAAAACAGGATGTAAATATACCTTAAAAATGTCATGCGAAAATGTCGCACAAGTCTTTAAAAGAAACGTCTACAGAATCTCAAAAAGGGCAAAATAGTGAAATTCACATAGTCTATAAATGCTCAGATCTTGTTTAAAATATTGCATTCTCTCAAGAAATTGAAGATTTTGTCCGGGAGAACATCCCGGAACAAAACCTTCAAGGAGTCTGCTGTGAAGTGTTTATATCTTGTGTCAATTAAATCCGCACATGACAGCAAAAAGTGTCGAATAGAAAACTGCTCATCACAGGCATAACACCATGGACGCTCATCCTGTTTTAGTAAGTAAGAGTGAATAACATACGTGTGTCCGATGTGGAGCCGAGTAAGGACAGTCTCCTCACGGCGGCTGCCGCAGCGATAAGGTAGACTGTCAGACACCATATGAAGAGCTTCATGCAGCTTGTTCGCTTCCTCTTTGTCCCACTCGGACTGCCACTCGCGGGCTATCTACGCACTAATCACAGGTTTAAAATCACTATGAACAGTCTGTGTGTCAGGGACAGGGTCATTGCGGGCATCGTTGGCAGCAGAATCTGCGATCCTGTTGCCTTCGATGTCCACATGCCCTGGGATCCAAATAAAAATGATGTCATAATATTCCTTCATGAAGTCCGCGTAAAGCTCTCGAATCTGCACCTGAAGGGCCTGCAGGGCAGAAAGAGAGTCGGACAGAATCAGGAAGTTCCTTTCCCTAGACTGATAGGCATGCCTGAGTGCCAGCAGAATTGCCTGCAGTTCTGCACTAAATACAGAGGAATGGTCAGGGAGACGGAGCTTAAATGGGCGTCTAGGACGGCGAGAAGACACTGCAACCGCAGCCACTCTCCCATCCTCAGACTTGGACCCATCCGTATAAATACGACAATAGCCAGGAAAACTTTAATGGGGCTCTTTGAGGCTCTGTTGATATATGGCTGGTGGAGTACAGTCCTTCTTTTGGGCGGTCAAGTCCAGCAAGATGTCAGGAACTGGTAATAGACAGGGTGGAGTGATGTGTTGCAGAGATTCCGAAACTTTGTCCAGGTCCACTCCGGCCGCCTGCAGATGAGGTCGGACACGGAAGGAAAGTGGGCATTGTAAATCTCTGCAAACGACGGGTTAAAAACACAATCATAGGCAGGATTGTCTGGATGGGTTTTCAGCTTCAGAACATAGCTGAGCATCAGGCGGATGCGGCGGAGCTTGAGAGAAAGATCCTCTGCCTCGGTATACAGACTAGGAAGTGGAGATGTCCTGAAGGCCCCCAGACATATTCGCAGACCTTGATGGTGAATTGTGTTCAGACGCTGTAGAACAGACTTGGAAGCAGTGCCATATACCACAGAGCCGTAATCCAGTTTGGACCGAACAAGGGCCCGGTACAGTCTGTACGTGTTGAGTCGTGGTCGTAGTATGATATCACACCAGTGAGACGGCACGCACGTAAGGTTCTTTTAAAGAAACTTCATTCAGCTGCAACCCGTCACACGTGGCTTAAGGATGTAGACCACACTGGAGTAACAGTTCCAACAATATGTTATTGCAGTGATGCGATCTCCACACAATACGTTCACAAATGCACCAACACTGATACAATGTCTCCTCTGCAAAATGTCTACACTTTGACACAATGCGTTTCTCATACAATGCACATCACCACACACTGCATAACTCCGTCACTGACAATGAAGCCCGATACCTTGCGTAGCTCTCTCAATGTCAATGTGCTTACGATACACTGCAATTATACAACTGAACAATGTACCGACGCTGTTACATCGCAATTCTACAACTGAACAATGTACACACGCGCTTCTAAACACAGTCTTATATAGTGTTATGCTTTCCAGAATAATCCAGCAACTTCGTACAACACAACCAATCAAAATAGAATACGTAACCGAAACACATAAATATTAATGAAAAAGAATACACCACAATGGTCTACAAAAATCTGGCTGCTATTTCCAGCCCCTATTTTGGGAAATCCCGGCGCGTAATGACGTCTCACAAAAGTATGGTTGACAGTTCACAACCTTGCCCACACTTTCTGGAAGTTACACGAGTTTTTCTTAACACCTACTGGCGGCTAACTTCACGCGTACAGAAAACAATGGTGATTATTCGGGCGGCTTCTAGACTCTTCGGGATCCAACTCCGTGTAGCAAAAGACAATCAATTCCGCTCTCTGTGCGAACGATAGTGAATCTTACTAAAAAGGTACGTGATTCGTAACCATGATAGCTCAAATAAATATCGGATCGTTTCCTACGATTAATGCATGCATGCTCTCACAGAACAACACAACCACAATCGTAACATTACCCCCCTTTTTAGAATGAAATTTCACACAATTTCTTCTCAAATGCAAAAAATACGGTTGTGGCTGTGTTAACCTACACAGAACCCTAAACAAATACAATTTCACATCAAAATCAAATCAAATTAACTACTTTAAAATAATTAACTCACAGTTCCTTTAAAATGTCCTGAATGAAGATATGTTCCTTTAAACTGTCCTTGACACAAAGAAATGTTCTTTTAACTGTCTTGGGCAAAGAAATGTTCCTTTAAACCGCTCCGCCCAGGCAATCCGCTCCAAAGTTCTGCGAACCTTTGATTAAACTAAAAGTTAATGTCAAAATTCATTTCTGGAACATCACCAAATCATGAGATGGATACAGTTCATACAGTTCACTGGGTTACTTGTCCTGGGTCGAACACTCTCGGCTTACAGAATGTATGATAATTCAAACGCACCAAATTAGATCTCTCTGGTTTCTTCGCGATGACCACTGGCGATCTGGAATCCCTGACGACTCCCAGGTCCGGCGTCTCCCCAACATTCTTCCTCAGTCCCTTTTTCGTGCTGCGAATCTACAACACCAGGCAACATTGGTCACAAAGAACTCGTTCTATAGCGCACAAAAGTGAAAGGAGGACTGAAACGCCGCTCGCAACAAGCGAGGCCAACTATTCTGTGAAGCACTCGAAGAATTGAAGGCCCTTCTACAACGACAAAACCCGGCACCTACCACCAAAACGGTATACAATTCAGGCGGCCCAACAAGCCAACGGCAACAACAGCAATCAACGAAACGACAGCCACACCAAAACAGCAGCAACAGCTATGTTTAAGCTGATTTTAACTCTTACCAGTTCGCTCTGTTTGAGGCCAGTGAACAAAATGACTTTTACCCTCACACATGACCAAGCAAAAATGCTGCTGAAAGCTCTTCTAGTGGTCAAAAGTTGGCTTATTATACATCATATTAAAGTGCACTGAGTCAGCTTTCAGTCAGGATAAGTAAAAAGTCTGTACGTAACGTAGTTTAGAAGTTGTTGTTTATTTAGCGACGAAGAAAAAATGGTGTCCGGTTTCCAAAAACAGTTTTCACGAAAGTCACTAAGAAGAAAATTTGTTTAAAATGTGAATCCAGTGTGTGGACAAATCATTTCTACACATTTTTGTGAAGTTTCAAGAAAATGTGTTTGAATTTCTAAGAGTTACGCAACATAATCTACACCGGTCAAGGGCAGGAAAAAGTGGGCGTGTCAACACCTGGCATGACTGAGACAACAAACATGTGCTTCTCTGAAAATCTCTGACTTGCTGAAAATATCACTGAGGCAATACACAGCAAGTAATAAAACTTGTTTATGTACTTCATAAAGTTTCACGATTCTGAACCAGACAATAGGTAAACAAAGACTCACATGGATAGCACATGGTCAAACCAAAATAGAAAGTGTCACAATGACCTGCGATGGTTTTCTTTCGTTTTTTCCACATCGCTGGTGCTGGAATCATGTTCAGTGGCCTGGTTGCTGGAAGATTCCCCTTCAGTGAGATACTCTTCACTTTCGGACTCAGATGAACTCATTTTGACGGAATATTCGCAGAGAGAAATCGCAAGCAGTGAAAATAACGCAGTAGGGAAAGCAAGATGGTGGACATAGTGACTCGATCGATAACAAAGGTCACGAACAAACTCAAAATTAATATTTTTTTCATTCTATCATATGAAAGTGACTTTCTAATGTCAATAAGTTATGACAATAATACTGAGAGTAAAAAGTAATTGGTTTTAATTCAGTAAACACGATGGAATTTTCCATGGGCGTGGCTTCGTATGTATACATACGATGGCCAAGGGAGCGAACTGGTAAGAGTTAAAGCATCAACTGTGAGATATGCACCATGGCAACACTGCGTACCACCTACGCAGAGGACAATACTAGAAACACTAGTCTGTCGCATGGAAGGCAACACAGCCACACAAACAACCGGCATCGTCTACAAACACGAATACACGGAGAATCAACAACAACAACGACACTAAGTCTGGGATTGATCCGTCAAAACGGACGGATTAATAAACAAAGAACATGACTCCCACGTCTATGGACACGCAAACTCCGCCCAACGGTTCCTTGTGTCTTATCGCGGCTAAGCCCCGCTGAGCAGGAAATGACCTTGGAACTGACAGGCACAAGCGCCGATGGAACAGAAGACGCGGCGATACAATCGGATCCCGACACAAGACTGGACCCTGCAAGGATTTGAAGCGATCATACTTGACATCAATAACACCGCATCAGGAATACTGCAAGGATTTGAAAGCGTTCATACTAGACATCAATAACACCGCGTCAGAAATACTGCAAGGGTTTGAAAGCGACCATACTGGACATCAATAATGCCGCGTCAGGACTACAGTTACATGCACGGACTACACGGATAACATGTCCTTATGTAAGGAATTAAATGCGACACACTTAGAGGAAGACACCAAGAAATGGACTGCGAATTGTAGGCCGGTTCCCTGATGAGTAAATCGGACGGAGCCTGTAGTTACTAACTACGAATACCGATCGAAACGCCCCTGAGTGCTTCACATTCTTCTGCTCGGATATTTTGAGGCGTCGGGACCAGAGTGACCGGATGCATACCTGGGTGGGACCGGTCTTGCTCTTTTACAACAAGGGACCAGAGTGACCGGATGCATACCTGGATGGGACCGGTCTTGCTTTTTTACCACAGCATTTGCATACAATTTGCATGCATGTTTCTTGTCCCATTTGTACTTTCCTTTCCCTCTCTGTGACACGTGCACACCTGTTTCTTCTGTAAGCGCTCTTTCCCCACCCCCAAAGTCATGTTCCTTCTGCCTATCCACATTCTCATTGCCACCCCCTAATTCACCCCCTAACGCACACTGCACCTTGCTGGTACTTGCTTCACTGACACCTGCCCACCCTGAACCTGCCACTTTGATGAAATCTAACATAGTCAATACAATACTGTCTGTGTCAGAGATATCAGAGATTGATGGCGACACACCGTCGGAATCCTGTGAGCTCGAGCCAGGAACAAACTCCTCGTCATCACTGTCCTTGTATTGCGATGCGCTTGCACTCTCACTCTCAGGTCCATCCCAGGCTCCATTTGCCAACTGGAAAAAGAAAGAAAAAAAAGGTGCATTAGGACAGAAACAGCCCAATTTTGGTTTAAGGGGCCTTGCACAAGAATAAAAAGAGTAATCCCGTGTATGACCGATTTACATATGTGTGACCTCGGTGACGAGGGCTGGCTTCTGCAGCAGCAAAATCCATGTTTTCTGAAAATGTAAGCAGTTTTCACACATCTGTCAACCCCGCGTGACCCTTTGAGAGAGGTCACTCAAATTTGTATGTTTACAAAGGTCTTGCCACAAAGTATCCTTGGGCCAAGCTTTAAGAATGTGGCTTGAATAGTCTCCGAGAAAATGCCACCGTTAAAGTTTACCATGGACGACGGACGGACGACCAGCGGCCCAGAACATAAACTCACTTTTGCTTCACATGCGAGCCAATAAAATAAAAATGATCATTGAACAGTTTGTAATTGGGGGCATTCCGCTGCCATCTATGCACCCTCCTACCAGACGCACCCTCTCCGGCAGAGGCTGGGTTATCCTGCTGCAGCTGACTAATTTTGCCATGGGCCTTGGTCATGTGCCAGGAAGGGGCGTGCTTGTCCACTTCCATAGATCCCAATGGGTTTGGACATCCTGCTGCCATCTGGCGCTGGGTGTGTGCAGAAAGTGCTGAGTGTGGCCAAAACAGTGCTGCAAACATGTCAAATGCAACCATGTAAACCATTGACATTTTGGATCAGATATACCCCCAGCCCCCTACGAACAATAACTGGTAATACATTAAAAGCGACACTTCAGTTGCACAATCCGAAAAACCTGTTCTTGGAAGTCTGTTCTTCGAATCGCAAGGCAGTTTTGCGTACGAGGATTGAAATACACACTGAAATCTGGCGCCATTTTTTTTTTTGGTTGTCATAGTGCATGCATGTGTCAAGTTACTCTTCGATCACAATCACACATGTCAGAAAAAAAAGCAACAAAATCGCGTCACAGATTGACCTTGTAATGGTGTTATTGAACGAATTCCTTTCATTGAAGAAGAAAGCTTTTGTTAAAATCGTGGGGTTCTATTATCTTTTACTACAACAAGACTGAGCAGCAGACGCCGGCTGACGGGCCCTAGCAGACGTCTCAGTTTTCTCGGCCAAACGGGTCAGTATTTGTTGACTGTGCAATTGTATCAGATTGGGAGCATCTCAGTTAAATAACTGCGCTGAAGAAGTACACTTGGGCGTGCTCTTAACTAAGAAATATTGCATAAAATTGTACCTCTGCAAACAAAACAACAGCCGGCGAGACGAAAGACAATAGGAAGGGGAAACAACTCAGTTCATAAGTGTAACTGGGCAGCCCACTGATCAGGTATCAAGTTGATCTATAGAGACACTCGCTTCCGTGGCAACACACAGGCCCAGTGCGTTGCAAGCACACACAAAGAGGTAAACCTCTGAAAATGGGACATCCTATTTTGATATTTTTTTCTGACTTTTGAATGAAAGATAATGCAGAAACAACCCTCAGAAAAAAATGGGTGCCTGACTTGGTCACCCAGACTTTTACACACACCCATTTTCCATAAGGATGGTAAAGAAAGTCACCCATTTTAGGGGTTTTGTGCACACACAAACACACACACACACACACACACACACACACACACACACACACACACACACACACACACACACACACACACACACACACACACACACACACACACACACACACACACACACACACACACACAAACTGATCGTTGTGCTCAAGTAAACAACACACTGTCTTGACCAACATATGGTGCATTTATTCAATGCCGTGACAAACTTACTGGTGAAAGATAATACTGTCAACTTCGCCTATACCAAGGTGGGATATAACAAAAACCATACATGTATAGCACCTTTTCCTGAGGTCCCGACCACATAACTTCCTTCGCATATAAAATGTTTCCACAAACGATTTGTTATATATCCGATGTTTAGTCACGTTGACGGTCTCTGTTCCAAACACCGGCAGGTTACGATAGCTGAACCCATGTGCGACTTACGAAACTTCCTTTCTCTTTCTGCCTATTGCAATATCACTACCCTCGCGTGCTCTGGTAAAAGATCGTAAGTGAAAGATGCCTTTGTCTAACAAACAAACAAACAATCGATGTAATCGATTGCTGCACCATTTTCGATGATTGGGACACAAGACTTAGCCGACAGTAAAACACTAAAAGTATGAATGACATGCAATCATCATGGCGGCGACACACGCAGCACACGAAAGACAGCATAGGCATAATTGAATTAGCCCACGTAAACACTGCAGGGGTTATAATATATAGTTCAAGGGGGGGGGGGGGGGGGACCTAAATAGGAGTTAATTTTTGCAGGAGTTAGTCAATGAACATCCATAAGTAACATAAGCCATTGCATGCAGCTGACATGACTTGGGTGTAACGTATGTTGTGTTCGTTGTTTCCACAAATGTTCGTGTTGATTAGCCTCATATAAAACAGTCAACATTCCAGCCGGGGCATTTTAGCAAAGCCAAACGCATTCTGTCACTTTTCCTTTGCCTCTATCATACTTCTTTTTCCGGCATGTATCTTTATTACACCTTTTAATGAAATTTCAACTAGTTTATTGACAGTATTTTACTGTATATTAAAATCAGACAGCTACATAATGAATAAGTATAACAAAGCCTAACAGCCCAAAGAGCAGGTCTGAACGGTTTTGGACTGTATGGCGTCTACAGATTACAAATCCGATCGATGCCCCTCTGGCACTGTTGAGGAATTGTTATAAATGAAGTACCAAACAATATTCAAACAATACCAGAGGCGGATCTGGGAGGGGGATCCTAGGGGTTCCCTTTTTTGGGTGTTTGGATTTTTTGGCGAGTTTCCACACACACACGCTCCCCCCTCCCGTTGCTTTGGCGGGTGATGAGTGTTGACACACACACGCCTTCTTTCTCTACCCCACCCCCCACCCCCTCTCCCCGTTGTTTGATTTTATGGCCGCTGGAAAGGTCCAGCGTCGGGGAGGCCGTTCCTCTCGCATCAACTGTACTCAGAAACTTGAAAATACACTGCCTAAGTCAGCCTGACGAGCTTTTGCTTTCTGGGGATACTATCCTGTTACATATTAACCCTAAAACTGCCGGGGCAAGGTGAAGTCTATCCATCTGCAAGAGACATAAACCCTCACGAGCTCCCGCAGTCGGCGTGGGGCTCATGAGGAGTTATGTCTCTTGTTTGTCCCGACGTACATTCTATACGCCTATTTGGGGGTTCCAGCAGTACCTGTTCGCGCGAATGTTGGTTAGTGTGCAGTGGCTTCAGGCGCGAAATTCGTGTCATCACTGGCAGCGAAAGGGTTAACAAATACACGCGAATAGACGCGACTCACTGTACTAGTAGTAGTACTGGTACGGATCTACCCCCCCCCCCCCTCCACCCCCCTACCCCCCACTGCTCTCCGGATACCGAGTTTTGCTTACACTGTATAGAGTGTCTACATACTTTTCAAAAGTTTCTCAGACATCTTTGCCATGAAAACAGGAAAACCACTGAGAAATAAAATGCACGCGCACGCTCGGTATTTAAGAAAGTGTTGCCGGGTTGCCCTCCACGCCTATTTTGTGTGTGTCACGTGATACGCACAAACAGGCCGAAAGGCACGCACTCCCGCAATCGGCAGACCTCGATAACGTATTTGTTTTCATTGCTCCACTATTTTCGTTAAAGAAATCAAGAAATCTTCTGACCTGGATCACGCCAGACATGACGGACGTCAAATGAATATACTGACATAATATACTTATGACGTAATTTAAAATATTTCATGACCGGCGTCATTGCTGTCTCCAGTAGCCTGGTGTGTCATCTTTTGTTTCGAACAACACTAGGTAACTTCTTACTTTAGAACGATTTGGTGAGTCTTTTATAGAACAAAACTCGCATCCAAGATGCATCACAAAGATGGCTACAAGAAGTCCACCATTTGTCGCTAAAAGGGTTTTCCGTAGCTCGGTCATGTGGTACATTTTGCGCTAATTGGTTGTGTGACGTCACAGTAGTTGATGAAAATAGAGAGAGAGAGAGAGAGAGAGAGAGAGAGAGAGATAGATAGATAGACCAAGCTATTCTGGCACCACCCTTGAACTAGTCATGGTCGATCCATGTCTTGTTGCAGTGCGTCAGGGCAAAATGAGTTAACACTGAAATGGCGGACACACACTCACTGTACGTTCGCTGCAGACGTCTCACTGCGCGGCCGTTGGCTGCCTGCGGAGTACACACATACGGCATCGGCTCTGCTGTTCGAGATGAGGGAAGATGCCTGTTAGTTGTCAACACATGTAATGTTGTACTTGACACAGTGGCGCAATCACTGTAATTCCTACCCGTCGACTCTGTGCAATGAAGTGTGTCCACTGGCATTGACTGAAGTGCCCTGCCGCGAATCATGTGGCGAATCATGTAGTGACTCAAGTTTGCGTGAGTGACAAGTGTGTGCGTTATTCGGACAGAGTGTGATCAATCTTTGCCGGTATTTCGCAGTAACTGCTGCTCTGTATAAGGGCCCTAACTATGTGGAATAACCCAGAAAATCCAGTGAAAAAGTTTCTCAGCCTGAGGGTGTGAAATAGAGCTTATTTTATGCCCTGCAAGAGGCATAGATTTTTATGAGCCCGTCGGCTGCATGGGCCTATGCCGCTTGCAGATGAAATGCGCTAGGCTGGCTGGGCTGGCGGGATGGATTGCGCCAGCGATTTCTCAGAAATGTTATTATGCTCTGGAACGACTGACCCTCCCCTCTCCTCTTCTCCCGAGCCTTCATTCACTTGCAAAGGCAAAGAGGATCACAAGTACCGCTATCTGCTTGGGCTTGTAAAATGTATATCACTCGTCTCATTTCGAGGAGGTCATTGGTTTTCGATGTTTTCTGTTGTTCAGGATGCTGGATTTATCATTAGGTGTAGACTCATTACCTTTGCTGTCTGTGTGTCGTGGCGCGCACTCCACACCCAGACTGGTTTATGCCGAAATACGCGGTGGGCAACAATCTGAATACAATCACATCCTTTATAACGAGCGTACGCAAATATTTTTCATTGTGGCGTGGGGGTGGGGGGGGGGGGGGAGTGTAGGTGGGGAGAGGCCGATGTATAACTATTTCCAGCCTGCAAAAAGTCAAAGAACGGGAGAAGGGGGAGGGGGGGGGGGGATGGGGCGTGGCTATAGTGATTGAACAATCTGGTGGAAAATTATGAAACATACAAATACAATTCTGTACAATTTCTCTTCTCCAAAATGTTGGGGGTTGGGGGGGGGGGGGGGTAAAGGATACGACCCCTATATTTTCTTCGGTGGTGGGAACTCCTACGATCATTCCTATGTCAACACACGCTACTGCAGGCTAGGAGCTAAAACCCAGTAAGCAAAGGTCTTCGGCCGACTTTGGCCATAGTGGGCCCGCACAGGTTGTCGGCCCGAGGATCTTTTGTGGCTTCTGGGATGAGGATAGCAACATGAGCAATGAAATCATGACAAATACGGCATTAGTCGGCCAGAAAACAGGTTGCTTACTGCCGGGACTGGACCCTTGATCAGCGTTGAAGGTTCCAGTCACTACTGATAAAGTTACTGAATTAACCCTTTGGGTGTCGGTAGCGTTTTTTTGTAGCGGCGATGATTCCTGCACGACAAATTGAACCGCTACCGGCACGCAAAGGGTTAATTGACGATCGCGACACGGGCACTCCGCATGGGCGGACAGTCCCATTAAGCCCGAAAGCCGAGCATCCTCGATTTGAGAATCAGCGGCATGCAGTGCCTGTGTGCAAATGCAGGGCCTCATGAGAATCTGTGTCACTTGCACATGCAGGTGGCTGGCTGAGAGATCCCGGTTACAGAGTAATAGGGAGAAATTCGCAGACAAATTGGTTTCGTTGTGTGGGTGCTGGGGCGGCCGAAATGGTTCAAGTATTCCCGTGTTAACAAAATGCTCAGTGACACCCGCAAGACAAACGTGTAGCAATTACACCATCAACAACTACACATTTTTAACCCCTTCACTGCCAAACAGAGCACAGTCCAACTGCAAGAGACACATATCTTCATGGGCCCTAAATGCATGTTACTTCGACGACTGGGGGCTTTAAAACACAATCTGCGTGCACTGGCGGCCTGCTGAAGGGGTAAAGAGCCCCCCCCCCCCCCCAACCTCCCCCGAAACCTGCAATTGCACGCACGCGTGCACGCGCACACACACTACCACCACCAGTAAACCACACCACACGACGTCACTGGGTTATTCCATTAAACTACGTTTCTTTACGCAGCATGTATCTACCCGTAATGTTCAAAGTGTGTCCGTGAAAAATCCAATACGGTTAAGGCTTCCCTACACGGAGAAACGAAATGCACAAGAAACGAAACATTTTCATTGCATCGAAATGCCTCCTCCGCACACGTAGAAATGCGGTGAAAATTCATTTCGATTGGTACAGGGGAAGTAACTCTTCACTGACACATGCTCTGGTTTGTATCGGTGGATATCGGGTCATATTTCTAAGTACTGACGCTTAAAAACTAAACATATAAGACATGTGTGCCTTCACTTACACAATTAAAGTGAATTGCCGACCATATCGAATAACCGTAAGCGCTTTTGAATGCGTAAACAAGGCTGGTTCAAGTGAATCGAGGATGCCGCCGTCTCGAAGCGATAGCCGCCATTGTGAAGGCGGCTTCGCAGAGCAGCCGATGAAAGTGGGGTTCAGAAAACTGACCTAAAATCATATTTTGGTAGTACTTTAGTGATGATACTTGATAGTTTTTATTTCGAAAACGATTTCTCCGCTTAAATCTTACAGAATCGTGCGTCACATCATGCGATTCTAGCCATAATAGACCTGAATCCACGGCATCGCTTTACCGTTGCTATCCTCAGCGTTTGGGCTTGAATGACGTCAAATTGGCAGCGGACGACGCTGATTGGGTAACGGTAGAAATGTTTCGGCGAAATGTTTCGCAAAATAGAGACAAGTTCTATTTCGTGAAATGTGTCGTTTCGCATTTTGTGAAACGGTGAAATGTTGGAGAAATGTCTGAAATGCGGACATTTCGACGAAATGTTTCGTTTCGTTTCTCCGTCTGAGGAAGCCTTTACGGTGCACATAATATAGGCATATCATGTTAACCCCTAATTTTGTATGTATGCAGCCAGTCGGTATGTGTACATGCACATTGACGGAATAAAAGACACCCAGGTATGCATTACGCCGTTCTGGTTCCAAGGAACCAGAACGGCAGGATACATACCTGGGTGGGACCTGTCTTTTATGCCTTGTGTCACGCTTTATTTGAGAGAGAGAGAGAGAGAGAGAGAGAGAGAGAGAGAGAGAGAGAGAGAGAGAGAGAGAGAGAGAGAGAGAGAGAGAGAGAGAGAGAGAGAGAGAGAGAGAGAGACAATGACAATGATTCTTTATTTTACAACGGTGAAAGTTTTGGTGAAACCATTTTTCGAACTTGCCGTTGCTAATCTACTTTACATATAATGCACAAATCACAAAAATACTATTATTAAATTGGGAAAAACTAAATATATAACTAATAAAAAATTGAAATATAAAGTTTTTTAAAAAAGAAATCATTGAAAAAGCGGAAATAAACATAAAAAATCTCACACATACACACAATTGTAAAGGTATAAATCTTCATACTTACATTCATAAACACACACACACACACACACACACACACACACACACACACACACACACACACACACACACACACACACAATACATGCAGCATTAGCATCTTGTATTAACTGAAGATATAACTGAATTGAAGAGTTAGAAAGGGGAAAATCGTACACTGCAAGCGCAGGTTGCTGTGAAAATCTTACGATGCTGAGGTGAGGTACTTGAAGAGAGCGGTTTTAAAAGACGAAAGCGTTGTTGATGTTGTAACATGTTTGGGCAATGTGTTCCACATGCTAGCACCTGAGAACGCTAAACTTGTCTTATAGAGATCGATTCTAGGTCGTGGCACAGTAATGGACTGCCTTGATCTGGAGTATGTTGATGCCGGGAGGGAAAACATTTTTTTTTATATACTCGGGGAGTCTGTTATTCAATACTTTGAACATCGTTATTCCCTTATTGTATAATAAATGTTTTTTCAAGGGGAGAATTTCTAAGGTTTTCAGTTTATTATCCGTTGTTGAGTTAGGGTCTGAAAGGATAAGCTTCGCGGCTCTACGATGAAGAGAGTTCAGTCTCTTTAACTGGACCTCGCTTGCGCCATCCCACACCGTAGAAGCATAATCTATATGTGACCTGATGTGGGCGTTGAAGAACTGTTTTCGTGTTTCTACATTAGCTATATGTTTTAACTTGGATAAAATAAACAGTTTCTTTGATATTGTCTTACATATATTACTAAGATGGCATTGCCATTTAAACTGGTTATCTACAGTAACGCCGAGAAGATGATGTTCCGTTACCTGGCTGATAGATTTGCCTTGAAGGGACAAGCTGAGTGAGAGAGTGCCGAGCTGGTGCTTTTGGCGGGTACTTACAACCATACATTCAGTCTTTGCAGGGTTTAAGATCATGGAATTGTTACTGCACCAGCTGTTAATGTCCTGTAATGTGTTTTGTAGGCGCGTGTCAATTACTGACAAATCCTTATCGGGAGTGTGTATCGCAGCATCATCAGCGAACATATCGCATGCAACACTATCATCACTAATTGTGAGTGGAAGGTCGTTAATGAACAAACAGAATAAAAGAGGGCCTAAAATAGAGCCCTGGGGCACGCCATGCTTTACTTTGCAGTGACTAGAATATGTACCATTAAGGAGAACTTTTTGTCTTCTGTTTTCTAGGTAGGATTTGAAAAACACGGCTGTGCTTTTAGTATATAAGGATATTTTCTTTATAAGTATGTCATGGTTCACCATGTCAAAGACTTTCCGGAAGTCTAAGAAAACTACACCTGTTAGTTTGGAATCATTAATAGATGATAACCAGGTATCTGCCATCCTTATCAAGGCAGTGTGACAGGAGTGGTTTGGTCTGAAGCCTGACTGCAGTGAATAGATGAGATTTTGGTTTTCTAAGTATTCAGATAGATGCTTATGGATGTGCCGCTCTAAAGGCTTCGACAAAACAGGTAATAGAGATATGGGGCGAAAGTTGTTGATTTCACTCAGATCTTTTGATTTTGGTAGGGGGATCACTTTTGCGTCTTTAAATGCGTCTGGAAAAGAGTTTTGGTTTATACAGAGATTGTAAATATATGTAATACTTTCGACGATATATGGAAGAGATATCTTGATTATTTTTGAGCTGATCTCATCAGGCCCGGATGACTTTTTATTTTCCATCGAGGAAATTAATTTACCCACTTCGTGGACTGCTATAGGCGGTATCGTGAATGGTTCTTTGTCCGTATTTTCCCGGTTACAGTGGTGTACTAGCGCGTTTGGACAAACATACTCACGTGAGTTAGTTCCTGTTGGGATTAACGATTCGGCTATAGAGGTAAAGTGGTCATTAAACCTATTTGCAGTGAGGTGGGATGATAAAGGCGCACTATTTTTATTTGTACCTCTAGTTACTAAATTAATGGCACGCCATACAGTAGATGAGTCTTTGCTTTGTTTAACTACTTTATCGAAAAGAGATCTCTTTGCATTTAAAACCATATATTTAACACGATTACGCTGTGTTTTGTATTCAGTAAACCGCTTCTCGCTTCTCAGCTGGTCTCTAATTTCCATTGCCTCAATCAGATCCGCAGTCAGCCATGGTGGAACGGTAGCGTATTTCACTCTTTTGTGTCTCAGAGGCGCGTATTTGTTCAGCACACCAAGAAAAATTCGGTACCAGGTATCTAATGCTTTATTTGGGTCACTATCGTTATACACGTCGATGAATCGTGCTGTGGCTAAATCAGCCAAGAAAACACTTTCATTAAAGTTTTTAAACGATCTGTAAGTTATGCAAGTGTGGACTTGCCTTTTTAGCTTTGGAAGTTTTGACAGCCATGTGCAGCTAACCGGACAGTGGTCACTTACACTAAGACTATTTACTTGAGTGTTGCTAACTGCTTGAGGTTTGTTGGTATAAATATGGTCTATAATAGTGGCTGATGATGGCGTAATTCTGGTGGGTGATGTTACCAATTGGTGAAGACCGACAAGGGTAGTAGTACATTCCCATGATGGATGGGGTTTAAGAAAGTCAATATTAAAATCTCCAAGAAGGAGAACATCTTTGTTGTGAATGTCTGTTTTATCAATCATGTGTAAAAAGCTATCGTACCACTCAAAGGTGGCTGCGGGGTTTCGATACAGAAACCCAACAAGTAAGGGCGGGGATTTAGAGTTTTTGATTTCTACCCAAATACATTCTACATCACCAGTTTCTAGGTCTTGTCGCCTGCGGGTTATGTGTAGAATGGATTGATGGATATATACCGATACACCTGTCTCACCCTGTACTGACGGGTCTCTCCTGATAATAGAATAATTCGGGATGGCGATGGCTTCATCACTGATGTGGGCGGCCAAACGAGTCTCAGTTAAACCGAATAGATGGAAATAGTTGGGGGTATTAACATAAACACAGACATCCTGAACTTTGTTTGCCAGGTGGTAGATATTTAGGTGACCGATACGAAATTGTTGGCCTTTTTTCGAGGGTCTGTTCATAGTTGTATAAATCATGTTCAGATAATAAGGTAAAAAACCAGGGAACAAAACTAAGGTACAGGATACAAATAGTAGAAGGTTACGCAGTTAAACCAGGAAAGAAATTACATGTACAAGTAAAATATCAAATGAAACAAATAAAAACTAATAAGGTAAAGAACTAGGGGACAAAACTAAGGTACAGGATACAAATAGATGGTTACGCAGTTAAACCAGGAAAGAGATTACATGTACAAGTAAAATATCAGATGAAACAAATAAAGACTTATTCGACTTTAGTCTCAGTACGTCAGCTGAACGGCGGTTCACGCCAGAAACCGTGTATTACAGCACACGCAAAGAACACAAAAACAAAAGCTTGCAGTAAAGAGTAAGAAACAACAAGTATACGATCTGAGAAAAACCCGCTATAAAGAAAGCGTTTATGTCTGAATTCGTGTGTGTCAAAAGAATTCACGCAATGATCGTGCACTGTGAGTCGGGTGTTCCGACTGTCCGACAAAGCGGATTCCGGTCATTAATAGCAAATTACACGGATAGTTTACAGTTTGTTCACTGTACTAGAAACACTGTTTCACAGAGCAGTATCGCACTAATGATCAGATGTGGTCATCGTTCATGTGTCTCTGTCATCAGATGTGGTCATCGTTCATGTGTCTCTGTCACCAAAAAATCGGTTAATCCATAGTAACTGTGACAACCATCAGCAGCTAACCTGATCAAGTCGTCGCCGAGTTTATGCCAATTTAACAAGCGAGGTTGATGACACCTTCACGCAAACTCATACCATCACACACACACACACACACACACACACACACACACACACACACACACACACACACACACACACACACACACACACACACACACACACACACACACACACACACACACACACACACACACGCACACACGACCCACTGGTGTGTACACACATACCCTTTTTACTTCCAGCGCCAAGTCGGTAGGAGCGACTGATTGACCCTGAAAGCAGAAAGGCAATTCCCGACCAGATGTGCGCCCTGCAGGGCGAAAACTGATCAGACAAAACCTTAGAGCAGTAAACGTCATTCATCGCTCCCCGTGTGTACACAGTGCAGAGATGTGATTCTAAAGCCTGTGCAGCTTGGCCCTGGAAGTAAAAGAGGTAGCGGGATGTCCTTCAGACAAACGGCCTAAGAAACTGCGCCAGCAACTGGAGCAGGTGTTGGGGATCCAGGGTCGTCTTGGTCTCCGCTCCCTGACTCTGGAACCAGGCGTTGGTGGGAGGTGCGGCCACTGGAGTTCTTGCTGGCACTAGTAGCGGGAAATCTGAAGAGAGGAGCTGGGGGACTTGGAGATTTTGTTGCCCCAACACGTTGCTCGATGGCGGTTGGCTAAGCTGGCTGGTCGACGTTTGGCGTGTGGTTGGCGAGGACTGCAGGCGGCCCGGGGCGGCAGACATTAAGTGCTGCGATCCGCCACGAGTTGATGGCGAGTCCCCTTGCTGCCCGCTCTCGCCACGTGACCCGTTACGGCTGATAAGTGGGTTGGACCCGCCCCGTTGACTGTGCCCCCCGGCGTCTCTCTGTTGGTGGTAGGGGCCACGGGGAGGGTCGCCGTAACGGATCTTGAGAGCGATCAGCTTAGTGCCCTCGTCGCTAGGGTGGGTCATGGTGTTTTCACGCCTGTACATGACCTGCTTGGGGGCACCGTTTTTGGTCAGAGAGAGAGAGAGAGAGAGAGAGAGAGAGAGAGAGAGAGAGAGAGAGAGAGAGAGAGAGAGAGAGACTCAAGACTCAATCATTTTATTGTTTAGGCCATCGGCCCATCACATGAAAACTCTGGTAAAACGTACAACAACAACACAAATTACGAAATGCAAATAAGTTGTGCACACACTCCATGCGTATTTCATGCCGCGTCATGAAAAACGAAGTAAGTTCATTCTTGCCAAGAATGGACCAGCTGCGTTTTTCAAAATAGCGGTCAGTGTTGGCAAGCCCGTGAGCCACACAAATATCAGCGGACCTCACGGCGGCGTTTTAAACTGTAATAAATGAATCGGGCAACATTCTGCACCGACTCTCTGTCATTAAGCAGACGACTAAGGGAACCATAATTGGCATAAAGGGTGTAGTTAGTACGAATAAACTTTTGTCTAAGGTCTTCAAGTGATCTGCAATGAAACAAAAAATGCATTTCGTCCTCAAGTCGGCAGTTGCATAATGGACAAGTAAAGGCCAAATTGGTATCATTAGTATATCTGAATTTGTGCGTATTAATTTCTGAAGCCCCAATTCTAAACCGTATAAGAAGGTCCCGTAAATGTTTATTGTGAATATCAAAGAAGTAGGTTTCTAAATATAAAGATGCTTTAAAATGCTTATACACATTAAACCGTGGACTGTCTGCCAAGTGACTATGCCAGACCTGCCTAAACGAATCAATCAATCTTTGTTTGTATCCTAACAGAAACCTGTCAACATTGCCAACACCTTGGTTCTCCCATACAAAACCAAAACCATACCGGTACAGTTCATCATGAACACGAGTGACCCAACAGTCTTTTCCACTATTTTGTAAAGCTAGCAACATTTTGTACGCTTAAGAAGGAAGTCTGTGAGGCTTCATTTGTAACAGACGAAACCAATACCTTAGACAGCTAACCCTGGCATAGATGTATAGTGGATATCGGCCGGTTTCGCCATAAACAAGGTCATTTGGTGTACGTGGACTTACATTAAGCAGCTTTTTGAGTGCAAAGAGATGTAATTTCTCAACCTCTTCGTGCCTGTACAGACCCCATACCTCTGAAGCGTACAACAATATGGGCTTAATCTGGCAATCAAACAGCTTGAAAAATATGATTGGGGAAAAGTCCCCACTCTTCCACAAGATCTTAAATATTTCTATAGTGCCCCTCCGTGCTCTAGTACAAATATAACCAAAAGCTCTGGAAAATGGCAGACCGGTAGAAAAATACAGTCCTAAATATTTATAAGCATTAACTACTGACACTTGTGTGCCTTTAATAAGCCACTTCTCTCTGCGTGCTAAGTACCCTCCTTTACGAAAGACAACAATGTTTGACTTGGCCAGGTTAACAGAAAAGTCCATAGCATCAGCATTTTTAATCAAAATATCAAGCTAATTTTGCAGACCACGTGGTGTGTCTGACACAAGTACTTTCTTTTCTGCAAACAATAAAATAAAAACTTCAACTAAGTCTGGGAGAAGCTGAACACCATGTTTTCCATTATTCATAATTTCAGTGGCAATTTCGTTAATAAACAAGGAGAAAAGTGCGGGCGAGGTTATCTCCCCCTGCGTCAAGCCTCTAGGGCAGAGGAAGAGATCAGTCACACTTTGGCCGCACCTTACACGAGCTTTAACCACCTTGTAATGCTTTGAAATGCCTGCAGCATCCTGCCACTAACGTCCCTTTTCTTAAGAGCTGTCCATAATTTAGAACGTGATATATATGCAGATGTCAGAGCACGAATAGGTAAAGCCAGAGCAGCCTTTCTCCAGTTGAAAAAAGTGTGGAGTTCCAGAGAGCTGTCACAACACACCAAAGTCCGGATTTTCAACTCCAATGTAAAAGCAGTTCTCCTATATGGAGCAGAGACATGGAGATTGACAAAAACCACAGTCAACAGAGTACAGACCTTCATGAACAGTTGCCTTAGAAGAATTTTGAAAATCCACTGGCCAGAGAAGATCAGCAACGTCAGACTCTGGGAGAGAACAGAGCAGATAACAGCAGAGAATGAAATTGGGCGAAGAAGATGGGGATGGATCGGTCACAGTCTGAGAAAGCCAGCTTCCAGTATCACTAGGCAGGCATTGTCATGGAACCCCCAGGGAAAGAGGAAAAGAGGTAGGCCGAGAAACTCCTGGCGTCGAGACCTCCAAGCAGACATCAAGAGACTGGGAACCACCTGGAGTAGAATCGAAGGAGAAGCACAGGACAGGAGTTGCTGGAGGTCTCTCGTCGACGGCCTATACCCGGGTAGGGGTGACAGGCGTAAGTAAGTAAGTAATATAGTCAAAAGCTTTCTGAAAATCTATAAAAGCAGCGTACAATTTTTTATTGCGGGTAAAATATCTTTGAATCATAAAAAAATAGAGTGAAGATGTGATCAATAGTAGAGTGATCTCTTCTGAACCCAGCCTGCACTTCTCCCAGCACATCATGACTTTGGGACCAATCGGTCAAACGCTTATTTAAAATGAAACTATAAAGGTTACTACAGACAGCGAGTAGTGAAATGCCACGGTAATTATCAGGTACATCCATATTGCCCTTTTTATGGATAGGCTGGATGATCGCTTCTGACCAAGACTCAGGGGACAGGCCTGTGGAGAAAATGTGATTAAACAGATTCACAAGAAATGGGACAATCGCATCAGAGGCATGCTTAAAGACTTCAGGAATGAGACCATCAGGACCAGCAGCTTTATTATTTTTTAGGTGCTTGATGGCCTCATTCACTTCCTCTACTGAAATATCTGCGTCTAAGTTTTCATCTGTTGACATGTCAAAACTACTGAATAAATTTTCATCCCCATTTGAATCGTCAATTTGATCTGCACCAAAAACTTTCTTGAATTGCACAAACCATTGTTCTGCAGTCAGAAATTGCTCCGCAAAAAGCCCTGTTTGAAGATAATTTCTTAATTTTTTTCACCAAAAGTACGCGAATCGGTTATGTTATTCTCTATCTCCTTCCTCATCTGTATTTTATGACATTTCTGTTTACTTTTTAACAGCTTTTTATAATCTCTTCTTTTTTTCACAAAACCCGTTCGGTCAGCAGAAAGGCCAAAATGCTTAAAATATCTCAAGCTCTTTCTGACCTCTGCACGCTTGTTTTTACATTCTTTGTCAAACCAGTCACGACCATGCCCTGTCTTGTCAACACGGATTTTTTTCTGCATACAGGCAGCAGCACGGCTAAGACCTGAATAAACATGTCAACAGAAAAATCAATATTTGTAGTGATCATGCTTTCTGCATCCTGCATGAGTTGACCTACTTATGCAGAGTGCAGTGCTTCACGAAATTGGCCGAGCAAGTCATCCGACCATTTCAGTTTGTGCACAAAAACAGGGTCAGGTCGCCGGAGAGTGGGCGTGTCAAGAACACACTACATGTGGCATGTGACAGGCATATGACAAGAATCACTCTTTTCTTCTACATTTAACTTTTTGCACAAGGACGCTACTGACCTGGACATGATGAAATAATCGATTACACTACAATCTTGCTGGGAAATGAAAGTATAGTTGTCAGGTATATACCCATCACATGCCCCATTCAGACCCTGCACATATAAAAATACATCAGACGATACAGCAAAAGATAAAACATGTATAAGTAAAAAGACCCCCCCCCCCCCCACATTCATAGATAAATATTATATATAATATATATATATATATATATATAATATATATATATATATATATATATATATATAGCCGGTATGAACCTGACATGTTAATGCCGACAGTCGAACTATTACATAATCTGCAGCAACAGTAGAAGATTATTAGGTCATAGGAAACTTGTCACTAACTATACGAATAGTAGCATATGGGAGCCGAACATATTATTTCTTCTGAAGTAAATATTTATGGAGGCGATCTTTGAAGACGCTAATCTTACAAATTGATTTCAGGTGTGGAGGTAAAATATTCGACGCTTTAGCGCCTGAAAAGGACAGGCTGGTTTTACAGATGTCTAATCTAATTTTTGGAAGGTGGATCCAACTATTTCTCGTGTTTCTCCTATTATTGTCGGAAAATAGAGTTCTTAGATAGGGTGGGGCTTTTCCGTGCATGATCTTGTGTAGTAGAACACAGCGATTAAATTCAAACTGTTTATTCAATGTTAGTAACTTGAGAGATTTTAATTTTTCGTCAGTCGAAGTAGGACCGGGAAGTATTAATTTAATGCCCCGACCATACAAGGAATTTTTTTTCTTGTGAACTTCGGTGCATCCATCCCAGACGGTAGAACTGTAGTCACAATGCGTTTTAATATGCGCATGGAAAAAGGGTTTACGGATATCAGTATTAACTATATGACGTAGTTTTTTTTTTATAACAGGAACAGATTTTTTTAGAATGTTTTACATATAGAGTCAGTATGCAGTTCCCAGCTTAATTGGTTGTCCACGATAACGCCTAATAAGCGATGCCTAGTTACTTGTTCTACAGTGTGGCTATCTAAGGAGAGTGCTAAAGGTGGTAGGCCATTCTGGTGTTTCTGACGTGTAGTAACTAACATGCTCTTTGACTTTGGAATACTAATAATCATGTGATTATCACTGTACCAGCCTGCTACTTCATCAAGACTTTGTTGGAGTACCTTATTAATGGTTGAGATATCTTTATCAGATGTGTGTATCGTCGTGTCGTCTGCGAACAGATCGCAGTTTGCGTCTAAATGAGATATGCACAGTGGCAGATCATTAATAAATAGATTAAATAATAGGGGCCCTAGAATAGACCCCTGTCGAACACCGCGTGTTACTAACCCGTCAGAGGAGTATTAGCCATTTAGCAGTACTTTCTGCGTTCTGTCCCTGAGATAGGAAGATATAAAGGAGACAGTATTTGAGTCAATGTGATAGAATGGTAGTTTTTTTTTTTTTAGTAGGATAGAGTGGTTGACAAGATCAAAAGCTTTTTTTTCAGGTCAAGAAAGATTGTACCTGATACTTTACTGTCATTTATGGCAGAGAGCCATTTATCAATTAACTGATTGAGGGCAGTTTGGCACGAATGTAGGTCGAAATCCTGATTGTGCTGCAGTTATCAGATGGTTTTGCTCCAGAAAGTTTAGAAGATGAGTATGGATATGTTTCTCGAGCGGTTTTGAAATACAGGATAATATGGAAATGGGTCTGTACTCGTTTAGGTTGCATAAATCTTTGCTTTTAGGAAGAAGGATTACCTTCGCTTTTTTGCTCGTCGGGAAAAACGTTATGTCTGATCGATAAATTATAAATAAAGATCATGGATTCGACGACGTAGGGCAGAGATATTTTTAAAATCTGACTACTAATACCATCTGGACCGAAAGACGATTTGTTCTTTAAACTGGAAATAGATTTGCCTACATCTAGGACAGTCATAAGCGGTACTAAAAATGGGCCGCAGGCTCTCTGTTTGACTATGGTGACGTAGTTGATGAGAGCAAGTGTAGTTTACAGGGTTAGGTTATTTGACTTCGCCAGAGTTTGAGCAACAGTTATAAAGTGAGCGTTGAACGCATCTGCAGTAAGATCGGGCGGAATATTAGGCGATCGTTTACTGTTACCTTTGGTGAAATTGTTTATTACTTGCCAGACTGAACGGATGTCTTTGCCGTCGGCAATAACTTGTTCTGTATTTTGCCTCTGTGCTTTACGAACTAGAGATTTGACATGGTTTTGCTGCTTCTTGTATTCAGCAAATTTCTTGTCCCGTTTTAATTCATCTCTTACTTCCAGCGCTAGTTTTATCTCACCAGAGAGCCATTTTGGCATAACAGGATATTTGACGCGTTTGATGCGCTTAGGCGCGTGTCTATCCAGAACAGCGAGAAACAGCTCGCACGAGCTTGACAGGGCATCGTTAGGGTTTTTGCAGTTTTGTATATCATAAAATGGTACTAAAGATAGGTCATATAAAAAGCAGTTTGGTCGAATTTTGTAAAACATCTATACATTATGGTAGTGTGTCCCTTGATTGACTGTTTAGCTAACCTAACAGACAACGTAAAACAAACAGGAAAGTGATCACTAATGAAAGTATTAGGTACGCTAACATTTTTTTTACAACGCTGACATTTGTAGTATATACATGGTCTATCAGCGTTGAAGATAAGGAAGTAACTCTAGTAGGTGACTGGACAAGCTGTTTCAACCCTAAAAAATTCAACATGAATTTCCACGAAGTGTGTCCTTGCTTTTACAAGTCTATGTTAAAGTCTCCCAAGATATGTACATCACCTTTGGACTCCTGAACCACATCCATCATTAATACAAACTCGTCCTGCCAGGAGGCTGAGGCCGCTGGGTTTCTACATACAAAACCTATCAGAACAGGCGAGGACTTTGTCGTTTTAACTTCTAACCACATGCACTCTATATTAGGGGATTCTAAATCACATCGCCTATTTACATAGTTGTTGATGGAATTGTGTACGTACACTGCTAGGCCAGTATGGCCGGGGGCAGATGCATCTCGCCTGAGAATGGAGTAATTGTATATAGCTATGGCATGGTCACTAATGTTAGCTGTTAGACGAGATTCCGTAAATCCAAAAATGTGAAATGGTGAAGACTGGTTTAGGAGAATAGTTATATCTGGTATTTTGTGACAAAGGTGATACACATTAAGATGACCGATATTTAACAGATGAATGCTGTTGCCACCTGTTGACATATTAAAAGGGAACGTATAGATAATCAAGCAAAACAAAGCGAAAACAACAATAACAACAAATACAAAAATAAACAAAATCAAGAAACAATGTGTGGGCTGAAAAAAGAAAATCGTGTAAACACCTAGCATGTAATTACACAACATAAAGTGTCTAAGTATCCAATTGGTACTAGAGGATTTAAATAGTCAAGAGCTGTAGGAGGTTTAAACAAACTATCACACGCTCAAACAGTCTTCACACGTGAATGCTGGCGGTGACTAGCGCAATCACAGCAGACAACACGCGGTCAATACAATCCGTCACTCCTTTGTTTGGATTAGCTGTGTCGCCGACTGAGAACCCACTCGAGCGTTGAATTGTTTCAGCCTGCACAGGCCGCACTGATTAGCTTTTCTCCGGAAAGCAGGGATAGGCAAGGTTGTCAAGCAACGCAATAAAAGTCCACCGTGCTCTATGTTATAGTCCTGTCACAGGCTTGAGACGGATGTAGCGATGAGAGAGTGAGTGAGTGAGTATAGATTGCTTTACGTCCCGCAAGCGACAAAGCTCTTCTCAGGACGTGCCTGCACTAACTGAAGAAAAGAACTGCAAGAAGCGCAGACAGGAGGGAGAATTTCAAAAGAAAAATACAGATGAATGGACCAGAAAGACAGAATACAAACCCCCAAAAGAGTAGAACCCACCTTGCAGGGGTTAGACAAGGTGACCCTAGGAACTAAAAAGTAGACAACCCCACCAAGGTCCCCTAGGGCAGACCCGGTGGGGGTCGATGAGAGAGAGAGAGAGAGAGAGAGAGAGAGAGAGAGAGAGAGAGAGAGAGAGAGAGAGAGAGAGAGAGAGAGAGAGAGAGAGAGAGAGAGAGAGAGAGAGAACAATGAACAATGAACCTTTATTTTCCAACGGTAGAAGTTATTGGTAACAGGACCAGTTTTCAAACTTGCCGTTGCTACATCTACTACATAAATGACATAGACATGTAAACATACACATACCACACGCTGACGCATGCATGCACTCGCTCACGCATGCACGCCCGCACATACGCACGCACACGCACGCACACACACACACACACACACACACACACACACACACACACACACACACACACACACGCACTCCGGTACGCACGCATGCACACCGCATGCACGCACGCACGCACACACACACACACACATACATACACAAATGCACACCGCAATTACGCATGCACGCACGCACGCACACTGACACACACACAATCACAAACTTACACACGCACGCACTTAGACACACATGCACACATACACACACACGCTCTCGGACACGCACTCCAGACATACATACGCGTATAACGCGTACGCCAAAAAATAGAAAATGAGTAAAAATGCAAAGTAATGCATTACACAGAAAATCATTAAGTTCATTAGAATTCATACAGCAAAGGCAAATATATATAGGTGCTCTCTCTCTCTCTCTCTCTCTCTCTCTCTCTCTCTCTCTCTCTCACACACACACACACACACACAGCATGCACGCACACACACACACACACACACGCGCACACACACACACACACACACACAGAGATACGTGAGCGCGCGCCCCAAAAT
This sequence comes from Semisulcospira habei, assembly GCA_036245525.1. Taxonomy (NCBI): domain Eukaryota; kingdom Metazoa; phylum Mollusca; class Gastropoda; family Semisulcospiridae; genus Semisulcospira; species Semisulcospira habei. Next base: position 203,855,252 of record BTPG01000002.1, on the reverse strand, counting down.
ATCGCGTACACACATATGAAGGCAGAAACATTGTACACAGTACATGCAGTATTCAAAGTACTCTTGGCACTCAGATACTATGGTCCACTGGAAAAAAACTACAAAAAACTCTCTCTCTCTCTCTCTCTCTCTCTCTCTCTCTCTCTCTCTCTCACACACACACACACACACACACACACACACACACACACACACACACACACACACACACATATTCACACACACGCACATTCACACACCTGAACACACGCACAACTTATCCCTGTACTGTATTGATTAGATTACCGTCCCTCAGAGATTCTACGTGTTTGAAGAGGCTGACCCTAAATGAGGTGAGCGTCTTTGCGTTTCTGATTTCTGCAGGAATAGAATTCCAGAATAAACTTCCCGAGAATGACAAACTGGTTTTGAATAAATCAATACGCGGCAGGGGTACTTTGAATTGTTGTCCATGTCTAGAAGCTACAGATGTCCGTTCTGCGAAAAAGGAACTCAAGTACAGTGGACATGATTGCTTGTACAGCTTGTACATCAATACACCTTTATTGAACTGAAAGTGATGGGATAGAGGGAGCATTTTTAAAGTTTTAAGCTTTTCGTCAGTTGATAGTTCGGGATCGGGAAATATAAGCTTAGCAGCTCTCCTATGTAGGGAGTTTAGCCTCTTCAAATGTACATCACTAGAACCATCCCATACTGTTGATGCATAGTCTATGTGCGACTTGACATGAGCATTGTAGAAAAGAAGACGCGTATCTGTGTCAGTAATTGTTTTCAATTTTGACAACATATACAGACTTCTGGAGACCCTTTTGCACACATTGTTAATATGCAGTTGCCATTTAAGCTGATCATCTATGGTGACCCCCAAGAGGCGGTGGTGTGATACTTGCTCAATTGGGCTGCCGTTTATAGACAGACTAAGAGAGAGCGGGCATAGCTGGTGCTTTTGACGTGTGGTTATAACCATGCATTCTGTTTTAGAAGGATTCAGGGACATGCAGTTGGAATGACACCAGTCGGTGACCTCATGCAGGCTTTCCTGCAGACGCGTGCTAATTGCAGCTACATTTTTGTGAGGAGTGTGTAGCGTGCAGTCGTCAGCAAACATGTCACAAGAAATATCGCGGCAACTAATATGCAGTGGAAGGTCATTGATAAATATGCAAAACAGCAATGGCCCGAGGACAGAGCCCTGAGGCACTCCGCTTTTGACGAGACCATACGAGGAGTAGGATCCATTTAACAGTACTCTTTGCTTCCTTCCGCTTAAATATGAAGTAAACAATGAGACAGCATCTGCATTGCAGAGATATGCTTGAAGTTTTGACAAAAGAATGTTATGATTTACAAGGTCAAAAGCTTTCTTAAAATCAATAAAGATCGATCCAGTTATTTGGGAGTTATTCATGGATGCTAGCCACGTATCAATAAGTCTTGTCAGTGCCGTGTGGCAAGAATGCTTGGGGCGAAAGCCGGACTGAAATACGTGCAGAAGACTGCGACTCTCCAAATATTGATAAAGGTGTTTGTGCACGTGTCTTTCAAGAGGTTTGGAAAGGCTGGATAATATTTAAATGGGTCTATAGTTATTAACATCAGACAGATCTTTTGATTTAGGCAATGGGATAACCTTGGCTTGCTTCAGTTCTGATGGAAACATATTTTGTTGGATGCATAAGTTATAAATATACGTTAACGACAGTACTGTATAGGGAAGGGACAGTTTCAGGATTTTAGGGCTGATCTCGTCAGGTCCCGATGATTTTTTGCCTTTCAGTGACCCGATCAGTTTTCCTACTTCATACACAGCTAGAGGCGGTATAGAGAAGGGGGGCGTATCCTTAGTCTTCTGCTTACAGAAGTTAAGCAGGGCCTCCGGGCATGTGTAAGACGCGTTACCGGTTGAGGGTATGATTGACTCTGCAACGGACAGAAAATGTTTATTAAAAGTGTCTGCAGTAATACTAGAAGGAATGGCTGATGATTTCTTGCTGTTACCTCGGGTGACGAGATTAACCGCGCGCCAGAGTGCGGCAGTATCTCTGTCTTCTTTAATCATTCGTTCAAATAGAGACTTTTGAGCCCTGCGTACCATAGACTTGACACGGTTACGTTGTTTTTTGTATTCGTTAAATAGCTTGTGTCTCTTTAAGTCATTTCTCAATCTCATAGCTTCGATTATTTCTTCTGTTAGCCCCGGTAGCTGGACTCACAATCCAGGGGGAAAACCGGATTTGTTCAATAGCATGTCCGTTGAAAGGTCCTGGTAAATCAAAGTGGCACAGTTGGAGTGCGCCTGAGTTGATCAGTGTTCAGGTCGTACTCCATAGGCAATAGATTTCCCTGTCCCCCATAACCCGCCCGTCAGGGCCGTCCATGATCACCTCGGTGCTGTGGACGTTAAACCCAAACTAACCGGTAACGTGTGGTTTTTTACCCGCTTTTGCCGCAAAGGGGCGTGTTTGTTAAGTACCCTTGTAAAGAGTCCATACCAAACAGCCAGAGCCTTTTCAGGGTCAGTTTCGTTATTAACGACATTAAATGGTGTTTGATCAAGGTCTGCTAGAAAAGCAGACTGATTAAACTGTTTGAATGAGCGATACGTTATAGTTGTGTGCCCGTTTTTACGATGCACTGGCAGCTTTGTTGACCATGAACACACAGTAGGAAAGTGGTCACTGATGCTGAGGTCAGGAACACAAACATTGAATACACTAAGGGGACGGTTGGTGTAAATGTGATCAATGAGTGTTGGCGGTTGTTTTTGTGATCCTAGTAGGGGCCGAAACTAATTGTTCTAAGCCTGTTTGTGTGGTGATGCAATCCCATGCGGTATGGAGCTTCAACATATCTATGTTAAAGTCGCCTAGTAGCAACGCGTCACAGTTAGGTAAGCCAACTTTTTCTACTGCATGCAAAAAATCATCGTACCATTCAAACTTGGCTGATGGGTTACGATAACAAAAGCCGATGAAGACGGGTTTAGTTTTTGGAGCCCTAAATTCCAACCAAATGCACTCAACTTCCGGAGTTTCTATGTCCTCACGCCTTTTTACTAAATGTTGGATTGAGTTATGGATGTAAACGGCAAGCCCAGTTTGACCAAGTACCAAAGGGAGAGAGAGAGAGAGAGAGAGAGAGAGAGAGAGAGAGAGAGAGAGAGAGAGAGAGAGAGAGAGAGAGAGAGAGAGAGAGAGAGAGAGAGAGAGAGAGAGAGAGAGAGAGAGAGAGATGAAACTTTATTTCTCAAGGATAAATGATTAGGTACACAGACCTGTTTTCAAGCATGTCATTAGACACGCACTCACACAACACGCACACGGGCGTAATATACAAGAATTAATTAAAATGAAAAGGCAAATCGTGATGATCAAAAGGCTAATTTCACACACACACACACACACACACACACACACACACACACACACACACACACACACACACACACACACACACACACACACACTGAAATAAACATGAACGTTAAAAACGTAGTTTGAACAATAACAGCAACAACAAACTCAGCAATACAACTCGAGGCGCTCGAGTCACGCCGACACAACTACACAACTATGGGCCCAAGTTTCTTTCAGCTGCCGAAATAAGCGAGCCATGACTGTGGACAAAGACGAAGCCTCGGTAATGTCGACGGCAACAAATTCCATAGCTTGGCACCTGAGTAAGACAAACTAGTTTTTAATATATCGAGGCGCGACCTTGGTATGGTTAGATTGTTCCTCGCAGTTTTTTTGTTTTTTTTTAGTTTTTTTAAAAATTTTTTTATGCCGAATGAGCAGGGCTAAATAGATCTGTTAGATAACTAGGAGTTTTAGAGTGGTAGATTTTAAACATTAGTACGCCTTTATTTTAAATGAGTAACTTACGCAGAGGCAGCATGTCAAGGGCTTTGAGTTGGTCGTCAGTGCTTTCTTTACTACTAATTTGGCTGTCCTACGCTGATTGATTGATTGTGCATTGCTTAACGTCCCGACAGCAACAAGGCTTTCTCAGGACGTGCCTGCACTGCTTGTGAAAAAAAAAACTAAACAGAAAATTGAATGTATGTCGCCAGCCGGTCAAATACGTTAAATAAACCTACAACATGGGGCATAAATAAAGCCAAGACCATTTAGCAACACACATCCAACATCAAGAGCTACAGGCAGTGCAGACAGTAGGGAGAGTTTTAAAAAGGCAAATACAGGTGAATGGACAAAGGGTAGACAGAAACACATGCCCCAGAATAGAGAGAAAAACCCACCCTCTGGGGCTGACCAGGGTGACCCTGGGAACTAAAAAATACCTAACCCCACCCAAGTCCCCCAGGGCAGACCCGGGTGGGGTTCCTACGCTGAAGAGCATTAAGCCTTTATGCACGCATCGCTACATCCGTCCCAAACTGTTGATGCGTAATCTATATGGGACTGAATATGTGAGTTATAAAATATTTTCCTCGTCGGTATATCCGCAAAATAACGTAGTTTTGAAAGAAGATACACATTTCTGGACACTGTTCGACATACGCTGCTGACATGCGCGTGCCCTGTGAGTTGGTCGTCGATAATGGCGCCTAACAAGCGTTGCTCTTTAATTTGTCTAATCGGCTCAGAGTTGAGAGAAAGGCTAAGCGGGGGTGGATGTAGCTGCTGCGTCTGTCGTGTAGTTATTAGCATGCATTCTGTTTTAGACGGATTTGGTACCATTGAGTTATTGTGACACCATTTTGAAACATCAGTTAAGCCCTGTTTAAGTGAGGAATTGATTGGAGAGAGAGAGAGAGAGAGAGAGAGAGAGAGAGAGAGAGAGAGAGAGAGAGAGAGAGAGAGAGAGAGAGAGAGACTCAACCGTTTTATTGTAAAGGCCAACGGCCCATCACATGAAAACTACGGCAAAACATACAACCAAAAATTTATGAAATGCGAACAAGGCGTGCCCATACTCCATACATTTGTCTTGCCAGATCGTGAAAAACGAAGCAAGAATGGGTCTGCTGCGTTTTTCACAAAAGGGCAGTTTTGGCAAGCCAAATATCAGCGGACCTCGCGGAGGCGTTTTAAACTGTAATATATGGATAGGGCAACATTCTGCACCGACTTTCTGTCATTAAGCAGACTACAAAGAGAACCATAATTGGCATAAAGGGTATATTTAGAAGGAATAAACTTTTGTCTAAGGCTTTCAAGTGATCTGCAATGAAACAAAAAATGCATTTCGTCCTCAAATCGGCAGCTGCATAATGGACAAGTAAAAGCCAAATTGGTATCACTAGCATATCTGAATGTGTGCGTATTAATTTCTGAAGCCCCAATTCTAAACCGAAAGAGAGAGAGAGAGAGAGAGAGAGAGAGAGAGAGAGAGAGAGAGAGAGAGAGAGAGAGAGAGAGAGAGAGAGAGAGAGAGAGAGAGAGAGAATATCAATGAATCAATGAATCTTTATTTTACAACGGTGAAGATATTAACAGAGTCAGTGACTATGTCATTTTTCGTACCTGCCGTTGCTACAACTACGACTAAGTACAAAATATACATTAAAAAAGAGACATCAAAGCACAGTAATACAAAATAGATAGTCCACTAAACACAAACAACACAAACACGCGCATACGCCGCGCACAAACGCACTCACGCGTCCACACACACACACACACACACACACACACACACACACACACACACACACACACACACACACACATACACACACATACATATGATTGTTAGAATATACACGTACATTCGTGTGTCTACGAATAACTAGATATTATTATTTGAGTAATGTCAGATACCTATAAAGACTTGCCTTAAAACGAGATAATGTCGGAGTGGCTTTAACGTGATATGTGAGTGAGTTCCACAGTGTGGAACCCGCAAATGACAAAGTAGATTTAAATATATCTATTCGGGGTTTTGGAACAATATAAAGACCCCTCATGTTCCCATAGCAGGAATCTGATTTTTTTAAACAACTCTGTTAGATATTCTGGAGCGCTATGGTTCCACACTTTAAACATCAGTACACCTTTGTTATATTTAAAATGAGTTTGAAGGGGCAGGAATCCAGCTTTACTGAGTTTTTCCTCGGTCGTCAAGTGCGGGTCGGGAAGAATTAATTTTGCCATTCTCCTATGTAAAGAATTTAGTCTTTTTAAGTGGACATCACTGCAACAATCCCACACCGTCGATGCGTAGTTTATATGTGACATGATGTGTGCACTACTGAACAATTTTCTGGTTTCACTATCTGTGTAATACTTTAATTTCGATAACATAAAGACATTGAGAGAGAGAGAGAGAGAGAGAGAGAGAGAGAGAGAGAGAGAGAGAGAGAGAGAGAGAGAGAGAGAGAGAGAGAGAGAGAGAGAGAGAGATTATATATTTTTATATTATATTTTATTATATATTTCTTCCCATCAGTCCTTGCCACATCTACTGATATACAATAACCAACGATGACACATTACACTCACAAACAGCATTGAAAGTAATGCACAGAGAGATGATGATGATGATGAACCTTTTATTGCACGATAAAGTTATTAGTCAACTCAACGCCCGTCTAAGACAGTGTCATGGAGTCAGCAGCATCATATATGCACAGCGCAATAGCTTATAGTTATAGCCTACACCGCAAGTACAATAGACTTTCAGTTAGCAAATGTATGGAGAAAGAGAAAATGTTTGACACAATTTACGTTTTATCAGCTGTATTATGTTTATGAATGTGCAAAGCACGTTTAAAATGGGTTCTATCTGAACAGACTTGATGTTCAGAGGCAATGAGTTCCAGACAGAACTACCAGAAAATAGGTTTGATTTGCAAATGTCTATCCTGGGGCGTGATAAATAAAGCAAGCCATTCCTCATGTTAAGCTGATGCCTAGGGCTGAAGTTAAATAGCCTGCACAGATATTCGTGGGCTTGGTAATGAAATATTTTGTGCATGAGGACGCATTTGTGTGTGTGTGTGTGTGTGTGTGTGTGTGTGTGTCTATGTGTGTGTGTATATGTGTGTGTGTGTGTGTGTGTGTGTGTGTGTGTGAGAGAGAGAGAGAGAGAGAGAGAGAGAGAGAAATGAAATGAAATGAAACTTTATTTCTCAAAGGATAAAGTAATTAGCACGTGTGCCATTTTTCATACTTGCCGTTGCTACTCTACAAACACAGGATAATAATTGTAATACTAATAGTACCAAATTACACAAAGAAAAATTAGGAAACATTAAACATGAAGAGACATTAAACAAAATTCATTCATTCATTCGGTCATACAAAAAACAAACGAAAAATAGAAAGTACACGCAACGCGCGCTCACTGACACATACACGCTCGCGCGCACACACAGACACGCGCTAATGATAACTTGACCTATATACGAAGCAAATCATTTGGATCATAGTGAAAATTCACTTCAGACAGCAAAAATTATTTGGATTATAATAGAAAGTTGAATTATGTAATTAGGCGATTATTATTAGTATGCACAAACCATACGGCAGCATGCACTGATTATACGATAAGCACATGTTTGATACGAATACTTGTGGTAGATTATGTATCAGCAGACAAGTACTTGAGGAGGCATTCCTTGAAAGAGGAGAGGGAGCTAGCGTGTGTTATACATGTTGGCAGTGTGTTCCAGAACGCTTCCACCAGCGCTGCCTGCGTACCATCCTGGGCATTCACTGGAGTGACTATGTCACCAATGTCGAGGTCCTTGAACAGGCTGAAACCGTGAGCATCGAGGCTTTGCTGCTGCGGACACAGCTCCGCTGGGCGGGGCATGTCTCCAGGATGGAGGATCATCGCCTACCAAAGATCACCCTGTTCGGCGAGCTTGCTACTGGACACCGTGACAGAGGGGCACCAAAGAAGAGATACAAAGACTGTCTCAAGAAGTCACTTAGTGCCTGCCAAATCGACCACCACCAGTGGTCTTCGCTTGCTGTGGACCGTGACACCTGGCGCTCCACTATTTACAAGGCAGCTGTCTCCTTTGAGGACTCTCGCAGAGCTAGCCTTAAGGACAAGCGGCTCAGGAGAAAGAACAGAGATGCCGCAACTCAGAACTCTGGCCATACCTTCCCCTGCAGCCACTGCGGTCGAACCTGCCTGTCCCGGATTGGCCTCCGCAGCCACGAACAAGCCTGCAGACGTCGTGGGCAACTCCTATAAAATCTTCGTTCGCGAAGTCCAGCCAAGAAAATAGAAAATGGGGTTCCAGAAAGATGCGCCTGAGAAAGATACACTGGTTTTAAAGAGATCTATCCTGGGGCGAGGTGTAATAAAGTTTCGTCTTGAAGTAGAATAACCTGAACTTGCCTTGGTAAAGAGCTTACAAAGATATTCTGGGTGAATATCATTCCAGATTTTATACATAACCACACCCTTGTTTAAGAGGTGATGCTTGCTAAGAGGTAGCATTTTCAGTTTTTCAAGTCTTTCATCAGTTGTTAGGGCTGAATCAGGCAGGATATGTTTCGCTGCTCTCCGATGCAGGGAGTTAAGCCTCTTCAAGTGTATGTCACCGCTGCCATCCCATATCGTGGACGCATAATCGATGTGGGATTTGACATGTGCATTGTAAAATAACTTGCGATCATCAACATTGATAAAGTACTTCAACTTTGAAAGCATAAAAAACATTTCTAGCAACAGTTTTACATACAGAGAGAGAGAGAGAGAGAGAGAGAGAGAGAGAGAGAGAGAGAGAGAGGGGGGGGGAGAGAGAGAGAGAGAGAGAGAGAGAGAGAGAGAGAGAGAGAGAGAGAGAGAGAGAGAGAGAGAGAGAGAGAGAGAGAGAGAGAGAGAGAGAGAGAGAGAGAGAGAGAACGAACGAACGAACGAACGAACGAAACTTTATTTTCCAAGGATTGAGATATTATGCGCGCAGGCCTTTCTTACAATCTGTCCTTGCTAAGCTACTTAAAAAAAAAAAAAAAAGAACACCAACCAAAACAACAAAAACTAACTAATAATAAAGGACACACACACGCATACACACACGCACACATACATACATATACATGTACTCGTGCACAGAGAGAGAGAGAGAGAGAGAGAGAGAGAGAGAGAGAGAGAGAGAGAGAGAGAGAGAGAGAGAGAGAGAGAGAGAGAGAGAGAGAGAGACAGAGACAGAGACAGAGACAGAGAGAGTTTACGTTTGATTGGAATGACTCGGATAATCAGCTTGCATAGTAAGCATATAGACAACATTCTGAAAATCTCCCAGAGGCATAGTTCATTATGTGCCCAGGGGACTCATGTGGATCTATAATGACGGAGATTTTTGGAGTGTTATCTATGTTTATGGCAAAAGCTCTCATTCGTTTTTGGGCGTCGTTCAGTTTCCTATGCATGTCGGAGGTACTCAAACCGTCGGCCTGGTCTATTCAGAAGTGGTGGCCGTGCACATAACCTCTTTACACCAGAACGACGTATTTCAATCACCCTTGCGCATTGAGAGCCTGGCTTCATTTCAGTGATAATTGTGTGGGGGTGGTTACATCTGAAACAAGTAGCTACCACAGTTAATACATCAAGCAATATCATTACATCAGGCTAAAAACGGCATCTGAAAGTTGTATTAAACAGATACTGTTTTCTGTACCGGTGGCTGCGTGCACAAGGGTGTGCTATGCTCGACTCCCGACTGACTGGCACCGAATTGGTTGACTCATTCAAGGCGCCCCGCAGCAATAGCTGCAGAAGTGTCGTATAGCGTTGCCGACGGCAAGGTTATACGATACTTCCGTAGCTCAGTATTGATGCGTGACGCCTCAGATGAATTAAATGAGTTAACCTTGTGCATGGCCGCCGGCCACCCTGTACTCTGACAATAATACAGAGCGGCCGGCTTAACTGCATGCGCACCGGAGAGCCAATAGGCCTATTCCTCTGCGGGGAAAAAGAGTGTCTTCGCTATGAGAAACATAACGTACAAAAACTCCCTCTCTTTCACCGGCACTTCCGCCATTATGTCCATGGAAGGTATAAAGAAGTGCGGCACGTGCTTACGGCCTGACACCATTTTCAGCATCTGGGTCAAGGAGAAGCGGAGGCAATCGAGCAGCCTGTCATCGGTCCACTTCTCTAGTCCGGAACAGTCCACGTAAAATTCTCGCCACATTAGTGCCCGAACCTGCACACACAGGTGTTAGAATTGTTAGTTAGGCTCTGCTAAAGCCCTCGACTTTACCTTTGACTACAACTCCCTAATAGGCCCCTTGAGGCGACGAGAACCACTGGCAAGGCCTAACTCGTGATAAGTTACTTGTAGCAAGTGAAACAGCCTAATGCCGCGGTGACTTGCGCTATAGTTGACCTCAATAAATGTTATGGCCCCTGCAGACTGCCGCATACGCAGCTCACAGCCACTTCGGACACGCGTCGCTACTACAGCTCAGCCGTTGCCGCGCCTCGTGCTTTCCTGCCATTGACTTCGCTTCTCCTCGTGCTGTCTGCATTGGCTCTCACCATCCACGGCCGGCAGACATCTTTAAACCGCTACCGACTAAGAGATATAAATACTGAGTGGTCTGAACCAGCATTAACACAATGACTGAGTTAACCCCCTTGATTATAAGTTTTTGACCCTTCATTTTCCATGTCTCCCGCACAGAGTAAATACTATTGGAAGTTACCCCTCGGCCACATTTTTATGAAAATCAAAAATAATACTTAAGGGGTTAACTCAGTCATTGTGTTAATAATACTTCAATCCGCTCAGTATTTATATCTCTCTTAATTAGCACATATGACCGACGTTGCAATGCCACTATATACGAAAACACAGCCCGTCGCCAGTACTAGGCAGGACACGACGCGTTGCAAGCCAGCTCACCTGTGTTGCCTTATCGTTGCTACGCGCTGACACAGTAGCGCGCCACGAGACCTGACACTCTATGAATAAGGCTAAGGCTTTGTGAAGTCGACTTCATATATACTTATGACTGGTTCCCGTGAAATCAAAACGGAGGTCATACTCTGCACTAAAAACAGCCAGTTGGAAAACTAACAAGTGATATCTTACACACACACGCACGCGCACGCCGACACACACACACACACACACACGCACACGCACGCACACACTAAGACACATATAACTACACACACACACACACACACACACACACACACACACACACACACACACACACACACACACACACACACAGATTGTAAGATATTTCTTTTGGGTGCATAACTGATGCCTGACTCGAGCTGTAGTTCACGCGCCCGTGGGTGGTGTATATGTAACTGCGCTTTCAAGTTGAAAATAGGCACATTACTCACTGCATTAAACAGACACCTGTCTGAGTACATAAACAACAGATCCTCAAGAGCCCCCAAGACTCCAGGCTTGACTTCCGTTGTAAAACGTTTCAGTCAGCTGTACTCTCGGCACATTATGAGTAGACTGAGGGTCTTGACTGTGATCATTTCAACTGCCACGAGCAACGTATAGGTTAGCATTTCAGTTTAGAATACTCTGCCGATCACATAGGGCTCCAAAATTTATGAATATAAATTTCGACATAATATTCAAGCGATAATGTCGTCGCTCTTTTGTTTGGCTGAATAGGCCTGACGTCTGCTTACTAATGTTTGTGTTGTTACCCTTGGTACCGTCTGTAGGTAACATGAATGACTCATTTTACCATAAATACATGTCTCATAGCCACTTTAAACAGAGAGAGGCCTGATTTTAAATTCAGTATAGATGTGTGTGCTATTACACACACACACAAACACACATGCATACATGAACACACACACACAAACACACATGCATACATGAACACACACACACAAACACACATGCATACATGAACACACACACAAACACACATGCATACATGAACACACACACAAACACACATGCATACATGAACACACACACAAACACACACATGAATACACACAAACAGACACACACACAAACAAACAGATGCATAAACAAACAGACACACTTACAGACACTCATGTCAGTATAATTGTACCGTAAGCCTGAGCTGCCGGCTAGTGTCACGGTTGATCGCCTTTTGTGTTACCCTCACACCACGCTTTTCAATAGCGGCGGCATTCCATTTCTTTTCAATTCGGGCACAAGCCGTCAAAGGCCTTTTCATAAAAACAGCCTTTTAAAATGCTAGATAATCAACAGGGGGACATCATAATTTGAAAGAAGGGGTGATTTTGTACAAGTGGTTATGGACTCATGTCTGGTTTGTGAAATCAAACGGTGGTCTCTCTCTCTCTATCTCTCTCTCTCTCTCTCTCTCTCTCTCTCTCTCTCTCTCTCTCTCTCTCTCTCTCTCTCTCTCTCTCTCTCTCACACACACACACGCACTGACACACAGACAAACACACACACGCACTGTCACACGCACTGACACACGCACTGACACACACGCACACACACACACACATATGTACACACACGCACACAGAACATGTTTACATAAAACACCTACACGCCAGTGTACATCAATACACAGCTCAACACTCAGTTCAGTTATTTTAGGGTTCGGTTCACAGTGTCTTTTGTATAACTGAGTGACGCTATGAGTCGTCTGCTCTACTAAATCCCTTCTATGAGAACATAAATAACACATGTTTTATTGTACATTTTCAGTAGCCCACTCGATCACAGATTCTTATGAGCATGGCGAGATTCTCAAGAGCCACTGTTTTTTTATTGGGTTTGAGTCAACTGTAAAGATTTCTGAATCTCTGCATAATCCAATGACACACACACACGAGATATGTCACTGAGCTAAGCCTACAAATGAACATACCTGGCACACAAACACTGTACACTGTCACAGCCGGAACTATATCCTCAATGAGTACTCCATTGCAACACACTCACTCACAAATCAGTGACACAAGGTCATTCTTGGGTATGCCACATATAGTCTATGGGAGACAAATCTGTATAGTGGTTAAATCTTCTAATGATTACGTCCCTTATGTCATATGTCATTGACTATAAGCAGGAAATACATGCTGGAGTGATGCAAACGTAAAAATTACTGTTCAGTGTAATTTCCTAGACAACATGATTTTGCTTGATAACAATTATTCTTTTGTTTGTCTAATAAAAATGACAGACAGACAAACCCAAGTGTTTGATGTTACAGAATGCTTCAAAGATGTTATGCACTTTACTGACTTAAAAACACGTGTGTTTGGACCCAGCTTTAAACTCTCAACACCGTCAATAAGGATATACACGACATATAATGTTACTCTGGAATATTCAGATGGATTACCAGGTTATGATTATGAGACTGTTGATCTTAAGACAAATGCTTTTAAAGTTTATAATGCTAACAGTGGCCACTTGCGTTGGTTTGAGGTACTGTGTAATGACATATTTAATCAATTAAGAAAACAACATTGTTATATTGAAAGTGTTACGTTCAATAAAGTGATATTACACCTGCAGGACAAGACTTCAAGACAAACACCAGGAAAGTAGTTGACTTGTTTATCATAACTACAGATAATACAGTATTACATATGGTGTGTCAGCGGTAATTTTTTTTTTCATTTATTATTTTGTCGGACAAATAAAAATGACGGACAATTCACAAAGCCCAGGCCATTCAAACCCTGGCTCATCTAGTTTAAGAAACGTGTTTCACACAACAGACTTACCTATATCCAATACTAACAATGTCTATGAATCAATAGAAAACTCTTTTTCTGTCATACAACAAAATCTTCTGACAGGCAGTGTGAAGATTCAGGTTGTTGCTAAAATAGAATTTACTAGAGTAGACGGTGAAGTGATTGTATCGTACATATCAACAAGACAACACACAGTTAATACAAGAAGGGAACCGGAGGTAGAGAACGTGTTTAGAGACAGACTATTACCAGACTTTCTCCAGGCGATTGACAGTGCAAGAATGAAGGGGTCTGGTTGGCACGAAGGACATGTACATGAACTGCAACTAAAGCAGTCTAGGTATCATCCTATATTAGGTAAAGCATGGTTGCCACTGCCAACAGAAGTTTCGAACAAAAAGGCTGTCGTCAACATACAGAACAATGACAATTTCTGTTTCATGTGGTGTGTGCTTTCTAAATTACACTTTGTAAAATCAAAACCTGAACGTGTTTCAAACTACATCAAATTTGTAAACGAACTCGTTTTTAGTGGCATTGAGTTCCCTGTTAAAATAGAGGACATAGATTTGTTTGAAAAACTAAATCCTGGTATATCCGTAAATGTGTTTGTGTGGGATAATAATGCTGAGAACAAGTTACAGCCAATTAGAGTGTCCCCACTGGCTCCAACCTACGGTCAGTCAGAAGATAAACATGTTGACATGTTGCTAATAGGCCCTGCCGGTGATAACAATAACTTTCACTACACAATTATTAGAAATATGTCACGTCTAATTCATGGACATACAACAAAACACAATGGCAAACAGGAAGTTTGTAAAAAATGCTTACAAAGATTTTCTTCTATTGCAGTGGCACACAAACATGTCCTGCATTGTAGGTCACCTGATGACATACAAACTGTACTTAAGTACCCAGATCCTGGTAGTCAAGTGTATTTTAAGAACTATGCGAATCAGCAAAAGTTGCCGTTTGTAGTATACGCAGATTTTGAATCACTCGTTGTTCCATATGAGGGTCCAGTTCCAGAGTCATTACCAAAGACTATAAAACTAAGTGACCAAGTGGTGTGTTCTTTTGGATACATTCTTGTTAGGTCAGACGGTTTGCATTCAGAACCTGTTATCTACAGGGGTGAAAATGCAGCATGTTTGTTTTTAACAGAAATGAGACATATGTATAGTCAGGTAGTACAGTATCTCACAACATGTCAGATGCCTCTGGTGATGACAGAAGAAGACAAACTAAATTTTGATACAGCTGAGACATGTTGGATTTGTGAACAGCCTTTAGGATGTGATAAAGTTCGTGACCACGATCACATAACTGGTCGTTACAGAGGTGCTGCACATAACAATTGTAACTTATTATTAAAAATAGATCCCAAGACATACAAACTGCCAATCTTTTTCCACAATCTCAAAGGATATGATTCACACATTATCATGCAGGCTGTAGACGAGTCGTACAAAAACATAAGTTGTATTGCCCAGACAACTGAGAAATACTTAACTTTTAGGTTAGATAAATTAGCATTTTATGACTCCATGCAACATTTGTCTTTAGGATTGGCTAGTTTGGCAGAAGGACTGACCGAGTATCCAATAACGAGTAAATATTTTGAACCAGACTTGATTAAGAAAGGTGTGTATCCATATGAGTACATTGATCACTGGGTTGTGTTTGAAGAAACAAGACTGCCACCAAAAGAGAAATTTTATTCTACATTAACTGGAAAAGGTATTTCTGACTCTGAATATCAACATGCACTTGATGCATGGGGGAAGTTAGGATGTCAGACAATTGGTGACTACCACGATCAGTACTTGAAGGCTGACGTTTGTTTGCTAGCAGATGTATTTGAAAGTTACCGTGAAAAGGGTTTGTTGCACTACAGACTTGACCCTGCTTGTTACATAACTAGTCCTGGCATGACATGGGATGCATTTTTGAAATCCAGTAAGATATCTATAGACCTGTTGTCTGATCGGATGATGGGTGAAATGGTGGAACGTGGATTGAGGGGAGGCATTAGTATTGCATCGAACAATTACGCAAAGGCAAATAATAAATATCTGGACAACTTTGACCTTGGCCGGGACTTTGACCCCTCAAACCCTGGGTCAAGGTCATTCATTACGTATTTGGACGCTAATAACCTTTATGGCTGGGCGATGTGTGAATTATTGCCCTTGAAAAACTTTTGTCTGTATGATTTGTCACAGTATGATGTAACAGAGTCAGGGTTAACTAACAATATTATGAATCTTGACCGAAACGACGCGAAGGGTTGGATCTTTGAAGTAGACCTGGAGTACCCACACCATCTACATGATTACCATAATGATTATCCATTAGCTGTTGAAAAAATGAGTATGACAGGAAAAAAAGAAGACACTAAACTTGTACCAAATTTGAATGACAAATTCAATTACGTTTGTCACTACCGCTTGTTGCAGTTTTACATCAGACACGGGTTAGTACTAAAGAAAGTTCACAGAGGAATTCAATTTGATCAGAGTGCTTTCATGAAAGATTACATAATGAAGAACACAACCCTTCGTGCCAGAGACGGCAACACTGCATTTGACAAAGACTTCTTTAAGCTTATGAACAATGCCTGTTTTGGCAAGACGATGGAAAATCCTCATCACAGAAAAGATGTGAGACTGGTCACAACTGAATTGGGTGCAATTAAACTTACAGGTAAGCCACAGTACACAGGGTATAAAGAGTTTCATTCATCATTGTATGCAGTGTCACTCAAAAAAAAGATTGTCAAACTGGACAAGCCAGTATTTATTGGTATGGCAATTCTTGAATTGTCAAAATTACTAATGCTTGAATTTTATTATGATTACTTCAAACCAAAATACCCTGAGTGTCGTCTGCTATACACTGACACTGACTCTATGATCATTGATGTGTGTACTGAAGACTTTTATGAAGACATGAAAACAGAGTTACACATGTATGACACATCTGACTACCCAAAAGACCATCCACTGTTTAGCACACAGAATAAAAAAGTGCCTGGTAAGTTTAAGGATGAACTGAATGGTGTGCCAATAGTTGAGTATGTTGGACTGAGATCAAAAATGTATTCTATACTGCACCAGAAAGGTAGTCAGTCGAAAGCCAAAGGAATTAAAAAAACAGCAATAAAAAATAAAGACATACGTCATGAACATTACAAGCAAGTGTTAGATGGTGCATTGATGCCTGATTATCCAAACAAGTCACTGAGATCAAATAAACATAATCTTGAAATGATCCAAACACATAAGAAATCACTGGCAGTTGGGGACACAAAACGAGTGTTTCACACTAAAGAAAAAGCTTATGCACCAGGTCATTACAGACTCAAGTTATCTGAAGATATTTGTGATGAACTGGTTGATGAATTAATTGACGACTTAGTTACTGAAATGAGTAACGGTGTCTGAGGGAATAATCTGTAATTCTTCTCTGACAAATGCCCTCTGGGGTGCAGGGTCATACAGATAATATATTGTTGCGTCTGCGCCGGGAATTATTTTTTTTATATTGTGCACAGACGTTGACCAGATGGGGTCTGTTGCCCTGCGTCTGTCGTCGTTCTCAGCTTCCCCTGGTTGATATAAATATCTCACCTGTTTGGTAAATAAACTTGTGTCAGGCGCAAGCGGTGCCTGGGTTGACATTGTTTTTGGCTCTGTAATTGATTTCAATTTAATAGCATCAGCAGGCTTAGGATGTCCTTCATTGTTCATTGCTTTTATCACATGTGGTAATCTCTTAACCCACTCAGTGTTCCGGGTGTCATGCATGAGTTCCTTAGAATACTGGTAACTGAAAAGTCTCTCTGATAACTGTTTGTTAAAGTTTTCAACAATTGCCTGCGATCTGTGCACACCTGGAATGCCTCGTCTGACCAGTACACCATGCTTAGCAAATAACTGATTAACTGCACCTTTGAATTCTGATCCATCATCAACCTGCGCTAGTCTGGGGTATCTTAAAGGGCCTCTTTTATAGATACTAGATAAAGCAGTAGCAACTGTACTGGCTGTTTTGTCAGATATGGGTTCAGCGTCTTTATACCTTGAAGCAATGTCTACAACAGTCAGTGCATACTTGTATCGTTTCTTTCTTATTGTGTCATGTGGTAAGAACAAAAGGTCCATTTGATGTGTGTCATTTGGGGTAGTGTTTTCAAAATGAGGTCTCGTTATTTTTCTTGGAGCAGGTAAATATATCTGCCAAATTGCCTGTCTCTGTAACCATTGCTTGACTTGATTGAGTGTTATATCTCCGCCCACAGCGGCATGTAATTTTTCAATAGCTGTTGCTCCTTTCCAATAGCCTGATGGGGAGTAATATATTTTTGATAGTTTATTTTCGGCTGCCATTTTTTCTAGCAATGAAAACTCCTGTAAAATAAACAAATGTCATTCCCACTAGAACAAAGATTATCTCCCCGTTTCTTTGTTGTGTGCTTGGTTTGTAATAGTCACTTAGTTTTGGTTTTGGGATAGACATGTCTTCACCTGTGACTAAAAAATATTCCCTGATTGCTTCGTCTGTATTTGAAAACGTATGCTGTGCGTGACCTTCAAGCCTGAGTTTTTCATTGATGAAATCAAGTTTCTCAATTCTATTCTTTTCATATTCCTGCTGGGCTTGTGCTAATTTTTCTGACGCCTCATTGTGTCGTCTCATCTCCAGAGCAGATTCTTCTCTACCCATTTTTGAAAAGAGATAATTAGAGCCACTGAAAGCCAATGCATTAACCATAGCACCTCCAATCATAATAGCTATCGTCGCCATATTATTTTTATTTACATAGAAACATTTTCAGGAATAATTCCCTGCTTGACAAGAAAGTCTTTTGTCGCAATCGACGCTGTGACAACTACAATTAGCTTAGCGCTGTCTTCGAAATCTAATCTACTCAGGTCTGCTGATTTCATTTTGAGTAGACTTTTTCCCAGCATAGAATAAGCTACTGCTAATCCACTGATTACGGCAGAGTGATAGACAAGGTTCATCAAGTTCTTTGTGTCATTCATTTTCTAATACAAGAAAAATTAAAATAATATTTTTATTTACTGCATATAAAATGGGTCAACGGCTTTGGATGTTACTGGTAATGTGGCGACTTCTGGTTTTGTTTTTGGAGTGTCTGATTTTTTGGTCACTGTACGAGTCTGTGGTTTGTATTTTTTGTATAATTGATAACCTACGTAACCAAATCCGACAACAAATCCGGCAACTATATATTTTGTTGTTTCACTGTCAGACTTAGTTGTTTGTCTCTCACTTTGATGAAGGTGTCCTGTCGGTGTCAGTCCTGACGGTAGTGACGGTCCTGACGATCCTGACGCCTGGTCAGTCACATGAGTCTTTTCTGTTTGTGCCTTAAGCTGTAATTTTTTTTGCCTATTATATTCAGCTAATCTTTTTCCAGCCTCAACCCTGCCTGGACTTTTAGTCTTCGTCACAGTTTGAACCTGTGTCAAAACAGGGTCAGGGTTCAGTTGTGGAGTCATCTGGGTTTCGTCCATTTTCTTCTGCAGTAAAATTTATTTTCGAAAAATCAATATGACTCCCAGTAACAAGAAGGGTTACTACAGGTGCAAGGTAATTTCCGAACTTGTAAAACATGACACATGCTAATTTGCCAATTGAACTTGAAACAATAGGATTGCTTTCAAGGTCGTGTGATAGGCTGTCACTATCCACAGGTAGAAAGTGACTCACTGCTTTTGTGTATAGGCATACAAGAGATCGACTCAAATCACGTGTCATTAGTGAAGCGATGTGGTTTTCATATTTTGAATGAAGCTTGATTAGTTCATCAGAGGTAAGAGATTCAATATCCTCTGTCATGTATTGTCTTCCTAGATAAGTCTTTGATTTGCCTGAGACAATTACAGACAAAAGACGCTGTTTCTTAGAGTCTAAGTCTTTGTTCTCTACAGCATTGATATCATTCAATAGAAAGATTTCATCAGGGTTCATTTATATTGTTATTTTAAAAAACAAAAATTAATTTACTAACCCATACCCTGTGGGCTGATCTGTCTTTAAAATGAGCTTTAGATGTTTAGTTGATTTCAGTTTATTTTTTACATCATCACGTTCATGTTTATTTGGGATGACATCATTCTCTCTGAGGCAGTCTTCAAAGCTGTCACGGTCCTTACAGTAAAACAAACAGATAAACTTTAACTGTTCTCGAAAATCTTTCAGTACAGCATTATATTTCTGAGTGAGAATCCATACACTAACATTTGCGTGTCTGCCACTGAAGGCAAGTTCTGCTAGAGTGTTTCTCTTCTTGACAATGTCTTTCTCTGCAGAACAGTCATCGACTATGAACAATGTTGGCTGTCCTTCAAATTGCTTGTAAAAATATAGCAGGTAATCATTCAGTTTCTTTTCAGGATCAACTAAGTATATGTTGTTGTCAGTCCAAATGAATAAACGGTTGTGATAAGCTTTGTTGTGTTTGATTGTAGGACAAAATATTACAATGTTTTCAAAATGGTGGATGTATCTTGTTTGTAAGAGGTTAAGTACAAATTCAGTTTTCCCACACCCTGTGGCACCACAAAACAATCCACAGTGTGGGTCAAGGGTCATCAAGCTCAGGTTCATTTTAATACACAATATAATTTTAATATATGTGTCCACTTAGTCTACTGTCTTGTATATTGAGTTGTGCGTCATATATCAGGTACAAATATATGTTTATGGCTGCAGCAGTTTCAACCTTCTTTTGTATCTGAATTGTTATTCCATCACTACCATTCTCGACAGTTCGTCCTGACCCATGAAGATAATCGTCATCTGTACTACGAAGGTCTAGCCACAGTGCATACTTGTTTGTCAGGTATTGTCCGATCCTAACATCATACAGATGTAGATCTTTGCACGCAATGTTTGCAGGTTTATCTCTAATCCTTCCTCCTGCAAAATACTTTGTGATCTCATCGTAGTGTTGATAAGGTAACAAACCTGAAGCGTACACTTGATTAGGGCGGCCTTCGATTGTGCAGGACAAATGTGTAATCTTAGGATTGTAGAATTTTTCTGAATCTCTTTTGTATGGACTCACCGGTTCAACAAACAACATAAGAATACCTTTCAGTGACCTAGCTGGTGTGTTTAAGTTTATGTTCCACATTGGGTCACTCTTGTCTTTGGGTATTAAACTATGTCTAATCACACGGTCATAATAAATTGGAAGTCTTGACTGGTATTGATTTTGAATGAGTCTGGCTAGATCAGTGTGTGTGACAATTTCATATTCCAAGGAAATGTTAGAGATCTTGTATGTTGCATCTGTGGCAGATGATTTAATAACTTTGGAGTAGTCATTGAAAGTTAGTTCAAAGCTCAGACGGTCATTCAGTGCCCCTTGATAATAAGGCAAATGAGCTGTGAGGATTTCAAACTCAAGTGGAATGTAAAATCTGGTTCCATATGTTTCAGCTATAATAACTTCCTTTGGTACCCCAGTAGTTGTTTTGTCTCCGGCATTGATTCGAAGTTTACCAACGTTATCAGACTGTATGCCTTGGTAAACACGGTCTTCTCGTTCTTCTCTTGTGAGCCAAAGATCCTTGTAACAGTAGAACACATCTGAGTCATCAAGACTAAACACTTCCTGTCCTTCAAGTTTTACTTTAATAGTCCTAACAATTGCTCTGCCAAGATTGTCAACCAGTGTTCTGTTTACGTCTGCGTCTGATGATAGTTCAATATTAAAAGCAAGACGAGCAGTGCCAGGAACAATAACGTCACTGGGTCCTAGGTTTGGAAACTTGACTGTAAGTGTTTGATTCTGGTCTATGGTACTTGGATTGTTCGTGATGACGATTGATTGTCTTATGCCCTTAACACCCAGGGGCTCACGTAGTTTTCTGTATGGGTCTAACTTTGATCCGTAAGACTGTGTCATTTTTATTATGCACAATAAAAAATAATAAATTAATAAAACAATGGCAGCGGGAGGATTTAATCATGAAGATTTTGAAATGGATGACATGCATGATTTTGGTAATACAGCAGATATGACAGATATGACTGGTACAAGAAATATTTACAGTTTACGTCATGAACTTTTAGAAACCAAAGTGAACTCATTTTATGATCATGTTGGTGGCCGCCCAGACAACGTAGACCCTAATCAGTTTGAACTTGATGGCAAGGGTCATTTATATTTAAATACTGTTGACAAAGGAAAAGTACTATTGACTAACAAAAAAGACCCTAGTAGGTTTAGGGCTTTAAGTACAATAAAAAATGAAGGTGGTGTTGGTGCCTTGCGTCAACTGGGTATTGGTGGGTCTCCTGTCACGCCAAGACTGGCTAGTGTTCTTCACGACACGCAAACAAAGTTGCCAACAGGGCAACAAATTGAAATGGCACCTGTAACAAGCCTACCAGAAATAGCAAACACTGTGATACAAGAAACCTCATTTACTGAAGGGCAAATAAATGACGCTTTGAAAACAATAGATGATCCACCTTTGACAATGAGGGAGATTATGGGATTGGATAAATCACTGCAGACGATAAGAGGTGAGATGGTAAATAATGTTGCCAAACTGGGTGAGCTTGATAAACACATAGAACGTGAAAAAGAGAAACTGGCTACAGCAGACAATGGAAATCTTGACACAGAAATGAAAGAAAGAATACAGCACAGATTAAATGATTTGCAGATAGAAAGATCAGGACGGTTAGAAACAATTAGTATTGGAAGACAAAAACTGAAAACCCAAGTTAACAGAATTAGAGAAACTATTCAGAAAATACTTCACGAAGACACTACTCTGGCTGAGAGACTTAAAACACTTTTCAGAGAGCAGGGTATTACAATTGCTAGTTTAATTACTGCTCTTGGGTTTATTATCAGCACTGTAGTGCTGGCTGTCTCCGGTGCTGGGGTTGGTGGGGGTGCACCGCCACCCCCGGGCCCACCGGCTCCCACAGATCCAAAAGATTTACAGTCATGGGTAAAGAAACAGTTGTCTCACATATCAGACCTGCTTAAGAAATTGGCTCTGAAAGCAGTGGATGCTTTGCCTGGCATAATTGGCACTGTTGTCAGTTGGTTGATTAGTACAGCGGCAAAGGCAGTAGGGTTTATGGCAGAGCATGTGTGGGTATTTTTGGTGACAGTAGGAGGGTTGATGGTGGGTTATTTAATGAAACAGATAAAGAAGTAATACTCCTAATCCTGTTAGACCTATTACCAATGCAGTTCTCTCTGACTCATGAGTGTCAGGGGTTGACTGTACTGGTTGTATGAGTGCCGGTGCTGGGGCCGGGGGTGTTACCGTCTGTAATGATTTTAATGACTGTACATGTGTGGTTGTGGCCCCCAAGTTTACAGATTGATTGAGACCTAATTTTTGGTCACGACCTGCAACAACTATTTCATTATTATAATTTGTTATTGTACCCATTTGGAGTTGAAGATCAGATGGTAACATGTATAACCCAGTGCCAACTACAAAGTCAACTTTTGATCTGGCATATCTGAGTACGTCTTGGTAGCGCTGTATGCTAGATGGGAGATCGACTGTTGAATTGATTGAATCTTCTAGATTTGCCAGAAACTGTTTTTGTGCTTCAAATTTGCCACTTCCATTCAAAATGTTTGATTTTGTTAGTGATTGTGCTCCTAGTAAACACCAGACATATGTTCTGATAGACTCATTGACGCGCTCGACTCCTGCTTGAGTAAACCCGTCAGATTTATCTAAAATAAATGTGGTCCACGCATTAGACTGTTTCTGCTCTATTGATCCTATCCAGACTTGTGATTTTGATGAGAATGAAGTGTAACCAGGGTAATAATCTTGTGGGTATTGTCTGTGACTCATAGCATAATACAATGTACCCATGCTGTTGTGATCATCAAGTTTTTGTGTAAAGTCATACTTAGTGCCAGGGTTAATGTTAAATTCATTACAGATGCGTTCAAACGCTTTCATATCCATGGGGTTGTTATACCTGTTGAAACTAGATTCAGTGGGCAGTGGTGTATGAAGTTCTGACAGTATACGTCTAAGCTGGTAATAAACATGGAAACGATACACAGATCTAATCAGTTTGTTTGAGTGATTCAAGTGGTCTGTAAATGAAACACCACAGCCTGTAGTTGAACATAGTATGGCAAAATTGAGTTGGTTTTGAAACATCTGTAGTGGACTTGAAGACCACTTTCTTGCAGTAGAGTCATCTGTTATTGGAGGGTTTAGGTAATGGTCAAACGGATTCGGTACTTTGACTTGAAATAGGTCTTGTTCGCTTACAGCTATGTCGAGTTGATTTAGTTGAATTATTTTCTGTTCATAAGTAGGTGCAACATTATATTTGGCATCCACATTAAATTGAAATGCGTTTGTAGTGGTAATGGTTGGCGATTTAAATTCCATCCTTTTTTATATGAGATAATAAAAATGTTTATTACCTTAACAAATCTTGACACAAGCAAACCAGTGTGGTTAACTAATGGGATTGATAATCGTGATGGTAGCAAGGCTGTAGCTATCCATGAAATGTTCTACACAGTAAAATGGTTTAATGTAGAAGATAATATATATAATAAAGTAATTTTTGATGGTAAGACTGAAGCTATACCACCTGGGTATTATGACTTTTGTACTATAGCTGAATGGTTTCAAAGTAAATTTAAAATTAAAGCAACTTTAAATCCAGCTAACCTACTTGTTACATTAGAATTTTTGACACAAAATTGGTTAAGGATCTCAGATAGATTTGCATATTTACTTGGATTTTATATTGATGAAGATTGGTGGAGAACAGATGATTTAGATGAAGCTATGTCTGGTATTATAACAATGAAGACAAAAAGACTTAAAATAACTGGAAAACGCCCTGTCAATTTGTCAGTACACACAGTGCTAAATGTTTATTTGAAAGAACTAAACACATCTGAGAATGTTCACAATGGAAAACCTTCAACTTTGTTGAGATGTTTACCAACTGGAACTGCTCCGTATTGTGAAAGTGTAGTTGTTAGATTTCCTAATTTGCAGTTTAAGAAATTAGGTTTTAGTTTCTTTGAGTCACTGAGTATATCTGTAACTAATCAGGATGACAAACCAGTTCTTATGCATGATTTTAGTGTTGTGTTGGAAATTAAATAATTTTATTTTTGTTTATAAAAAATGAGTGGTGGTCCAAAGTCGAGAATCATACCAGTTGCATGTCCAGTAACAGAATTGAAAGATTTGGCTGATGTACAGGATTTTGAGAAGGAAGGGGATGTTGGAGAAATATATGGTTTTGAACTTGATTCAAATGGCATGTACAAGAGGAAAGTAATTGTTGACATGAAAGACGGTGAAAAACAGATTCCTAAACTTGGTCAGCTGCGTGATGTTACTGTACCTACTCCACCTGTAAATAATTTGCCCTACAACTTAATACATGTGGGAAATAAGTGGGTTGTTTCACCTGTGCCTGTTCCACCACCCACAATTGACTGGGACATAAAGTTGGAATTTATTAGTCCTTATGTATACACTGATGATGAAGGTGCCTTAGTGTTTAGGAAGGTTGTTAATTCTGGGCCGCTTATTGTAAGTCTTGTTCCAAGCTTTGCCCCAGACAACAATAGCAGAGAAAAACTGAAAGTTGAAAATTATGAGAGACGGCGGTATCTTCTTACAGCTAGAAAGGGTAGATCAGATACTTCTGTTGTGTTTATGCCAGCAAGCTTAGTCATGGCTAGAGAAGCGACAATAGTATTTGAAATTATCATGAAATCAGTAACTACTGCTAAAGAGGCTCAAATTGCACAGGGAATTAAACTAACATGGGACGAAACAGTAACAGAATCATCAAAGGTCTTTATTGCTATTACAAAAAATAATGATGTTATTAATGTTTTGAGCAGTGTTCCAGCTGTCAAGGTGGTGGTCGACAAAACAACTTTTGTTCGTCTAACTTACATAAACCTTGAACACATTGATCTTGTTGCATTTTATTATGCCAGCAAATTGTATACTTTTGAAGAGTTGCAAAATGTAATTGCTGATTAAAAAAATATTTGTCAATAAAAAAAATGGTAAACTTCTATCCGCAACTACCGACGCTTGAGCCGACTGAAACAAATGTGATGACTAAAACATCGCTTGCGCCTGATCCACATATGCCAATTGCTTCAGATAAAACATTACAGGCAGATGCATTCAGATTAAATAATATTACAGAAGCTTTGAAATATTTGGAGAGTGAGGAGGCGAAATACTCACGGTGCAAAAGGAGGTATAAGTCAGTATTTAATTCTGTTCAAAACACTTCTATGGCTATTGGTGCAGTTTCAGCTTCATGTTCTGTAGGGGGTATTGTTCTGTTCGCCACAGGAATTGGGAGTTTGGCTGGAATAGCAGTTGAGGCTGTTAGCGTTGCTACATGCCTGGCTTGCTTTGGTTTGGAAGCTTTGAACAAGAGGTTTCACACAAAATTACAGAAACATGAAGCATTGAGTACGCTGGCTGGTGCAAAGCTGAGCAGTATGAAACTTATTATCAGTAAGGCATTGAATGATAATTGTATTGATGATGAGGAATTTAAGCGCGTCCAGGATGATTTAAATAATTACAAGAAACAAAAATCTGAAATACAGAATAAAATGCGTAGTCAGTCTCCCGTGAATGTTGAAGAACTGAAGGCTAGTTTTTTAGCAGAGGGAAAAAGGATAGGGGTACAGGAAACCACAGAAAAACTACACAATCTTTTAAACAAATAAAAATCAGATTTGGTAATCAATCAATATTTTTGTCATATGCTTCGCAGAGAGATGACATGTCATTTACACCACTTGTGCCTGATTATTTAGTCCCATCTGCACCACCTCCAGAGTACTACTGAGAAAAAAAAGTTTTTTTATTGTCCTTGTATCTTGATAAAACTGTCTCAGTGTCTTGGGACTTGAGTCAAGTTGTTGTAAGAACTTGGGGTAAGTACTTGTAAGAACTTAGGGTAAGTACTTGTAAGAACTTAGGGTAAGTAATTAATAAGTTCTTATGACAACACACTTAAAGGTTACCTCTGCAGGTTCCTAAAAGTTAGTTGCAACTTGTTAATAAGTATTAAGTTTCACTTGGCATCACTTGATCAGGTTCATGATTAGGTGTTATCAGAGACAATAGTTATAGAGAAAGATAATAGGAGACCCGTAAGATAATCAGATCAATAAGGCCGCATCAGTCATACTCATCACTTTTTAAAAATCAAAGGGTTGATTCAGAATTAACGGGGGTAAAATTGGGGTCAAAATTTTGATATTAAAAATGGCGTAAATTAATGACTGATGCGGCTCTATTGAATTCATTGTCTTACGGGTCTCCTATTATCTTTCTCTCGACTACGCTACGCCTGCCTGCTTTTACAACTCTACAGCCTTCTACATACTAGTCTACAGTCCTTTTTAGGACCGCCTTGTATTGAGCTGACTCGGTGGCAAGTACTGGTGTCAAAGGTCAAGTGACTTGGGCTTAAATAATTCTTAACAATTAAATAATTTTTATGTTTTAGTCTCTTAAATAGAATCTTAAATCGGAAGTTTTAACGTAAACTGGCCCGCTCGAAGTTCACCTACGTGGACTTCTTGCTAGGGTCTATGTCTTCTTCTTTGGAAGAGACCGACGAAGGATCTGGTTCCTCGTCGGTCATAGAGAATGGTTTAGACACCCCTGCCAGGGGAAAGAGAAAGAAAAGTGACAAAACCAGACGCAAGCGGACTAGGGTTAGGGCCAGCAATGTCTCAAATCTACATGCACCGACATCTGCTGGTAGCTTGGAAGGCGGAATTAGTCTGCCTGCATTATCCCCTGACCGGGACTCATTAGGAGGTCCGGTCGGGGGAGAGCTTAGGGTATTTTCTTCCCCTCCCCACTCCCCGGACATTGCACGTGCCTCTGGCACAGTCCCGGGAGAGCATAGGGTTAGCATCCCCCACCCACAAACTATTTTGGATATTGGAGGTGAGGGACTTGTCGACGCTGTTGTGGATGATTCTACACGACGCCGACTGTCCCCACTTATCCATCAAAATTCTCCTGAAGAGATTAGTTTGGATGGATTCCCTCCGCCTCTCATTGTCGACGTGTCTGCTGGGGACGATGAGAGTGTGGAGGTAAATTCCACACGTAAAACTGATAGTGTTGAGGGTGACCTGCTTCCTTCTGCCGGTGGTAGTACATCTGCTGCTGGTGGGAGTGTAGGCGGAGATCCCCCTCCTAGAACTCCCTTTAGAGTAGTAGCTAGCAAAAAAGCAATAAAGCAGCGCTCTAATCAAACCATAACGGATAAGGACGGTGGCGGCACCGGTGCCGCTGCTGAGGTGTGGTGCACCTACCCAGTTAGGGTTCATGACCGGGGGACTGGCTCTTCCAGACTCCGTGATCATGGCACGCTTCAGCCCCACCTTTGCGATGGTGCCGGCGTCGCCCCGTCCGAGATCACTTTAAGACAGTTAGGCAGGGATGTTTGGATAGTTTCTTGCCCTAACATTAGGTCTCAAAAACTGCTGGCAGCTAAGAAGAACCTCGGTGGGGCGGATGTCGAGTGTACTATCCCCACACCTAGGGTTGTGGGGGTGGCTCACGGGATCCCCCTTGCTGAGGATATTAAACAGATAAAAAACTTACTTGGCAAACAGGGTTACCGAACAGAAGTGACTAGGCTCACTAACAAGGAGGGGACCCCCTCGAGAGCGATAAAGATTGACTTCTACGATCTAACAAAGCTTCCTCCTAGAATTAAAATAGGAGTACATCACCTCCCGGTCGAGCCGTATGCCCCTCCTGCGTTGCGCTGTTCTAAGTGCTGCAGGTTGGGGCATGCGGCTCGAGCGTGTAGAGCAAAGCAGGCAGTGTGTGTCAGGTGTGGCGGCCGGGATCATGTCCGGGATGCCTGCTCTGACACCACAGCTCCTAAATGTGTAAATTGTGGTGGCGCACATAGTGCAGCCTACCAGAAATGTCCTCAAATTATTCTTCATAAAGAAGCTAATAAAATCAGGAATGAAAATTATATTCCGTGCAGGGAGGCTGTGAGGAGGGCCCAGATCAAAATCACTAATAAAAAGGATGAGGGTACGGATAGAGCTCCATTACCGAAAGATCTGGATGCCACAGCATGGACCAGATTTCCTGCTACTCGTTTGCAGCCCGCTCACAAAAATCCTGCTACACAGGTTAAAAGTAAGCAGACAATCTCTTATAGAGATATCGTAACTAAAAATATTCAACAAACCAAAACAGTAGTCATAGAAGATGATAAATCTCTTCCCCTACCACCTCCACCCCCATCATTGATGGAGGGGTTGGAAGAGCAGAACTTACCTCCCCGTAGATCTCTTAGATTCGGAGAGGTTAGACAAGGTGACGATGGCCCTGGGCTGAAAGATTTCATGCTCAGGGACATCGTTCAACAAACACAAAAATTGACTGAGGCGGTTACTGGTGGAGATGTGCAGGGGATTGTGATGGCCATGTTGCAGTTTAACCAACTCATCATGTCTATCCTGGTTCCTCTGCTTACAAATCCTAACAGTATCTGACTAGACAATGTTAATACTATAATTCAAGATTGTGGCGATAGTTTCTTCCGCCGTCATGGGTGTATTGAATAGCGACAAGTTAAAAAATCCTTCAATGGAACTGTCGTGCGATAGTTTCTAATATCCACTATTTAATTAATTACCTGGAAAAAAATGAATTCCATGTAATCTGTTTACAATCCCTGCTTAAGAATAAATCAAAATTACCTATTATCAGGGGATTTCATTATCCCCCGGTAGTTGAGTATTCTACTAAATTTAATGACAAAATTTATACAGCTACATATATTAAAATAGGGATTGATCATTTAATAATGCAGTCACCAGTTCCTATGCATGAAACACATCCTATTTATAGTAATTATATTCAAATTAAAACTAACACGCATAAAGTTATTAATATTCTTAATCTTTATGCACCTAAATCGGTTTCTCCAACAGGCCTGGAGTGGCTGCGTGCCCTTCCGGGTGGTGGATGGTTGGTCATGGGAGACCTTAACATCCACCACCCGTTGTGGCACGCAAAAATTCCCGACACTCGTAATATAGCTCATAAACAGGCTGATGATATATCTAAATCAAATCTTCTTATTTTAAATAGTGGTGAATTTACCAGAATCCCCGACAGAAAGCAATTACACCCATCGGCGGTGGATATTACCTTAGCCTCCAATAATATTTTTCTTGAAGTTTCTTGGGTACTGGGCGATGATCCAATGGGGAGTGATCATTTACCGATATCCTTGGAACTTGATCTTAAATCTCAACTGAATAATCTCCCCCAACCTAATAAAAAATTTCAATATGATAAAGCAAATTGGTCGTTATTTCAGGAAAATTTTAATCAAAATAAAAATATTATAGATTTTACTAATGTTGAAACTCTTAAAAGTTCCCTAACTAAAGTGATACTTAATGCAGCTGATGTAGCTATTCCTTGTAGCAGGGGAATTCCACCTGATAAACCTTCTAATGCCTGGTGGAATGATGAATGTGAGAGGGCTGTAAAGGAAAAAAAGAAAGCTTATAATAAATGGAAAAAAATAAGAATTTAGATGACCATGTGGCTATGAAATCGGCAAATATCCTATGTAACAAAACCATTGCCTTGGCCAAACTTAAGTGTCTGGACAAAATGATAACTAATGAAGTTAATTCTCCTACGGACATGACCAGGGCATGGAAAATTGTTAAAAAGTTTTAAAATATTAAAAACCCTTCTCCTACTCCTCTTGTAGTTAATAATATAACATATACTACTGACCAGGATAAAGCAGAAATCCTGGCTGAAACATTTGCTAACATCTGTACCACGGCTAAACTTAACCCTGCCGCCAAAAACTTTAGAGCGGCGGAGGAAGATAAGCTGGTACTAGATGGTTTGATAGTTCCTGAACCAGGAGACACTGCCTTGGTTAATCTCCCTTTTTCCATGGATGAACTTAATTCTGTACTGTCTCAGATTAGATCTACAAAAAAAGCAGCTGGATATGATAAAATAACTTATACCATGTTGAAAAACCTTCCCCTTGAAGGAAGGAAGTTTCTATTAAATCTATATAACCAATGTTATGAAGAGGGTCATTTCCCTTTGGCCTGGCAGCATGGTTTGGTTATTCCCATTCTTAAAACAAAAAAACCACGAAATTTAGTTACCTCGTACAGACCAATAACTCTAACATCGCATTTAAGTAAAGTACTTGAGCGATTAGTTAAAAATAGATTGGAATATTTTTTGGATAAGAATAATATTATCCCTACAGTTCAGGCTGGTTTCCGGAAATATAGATCTGTATCCGACCAGCTATATACTTTATCATCTTCAATTAAGCAGGCCTTTAAAAGGAATCAAAAAGTTATGGCCTGTTTTTTTTTACGTCAAACGAGCATTTGACGTCGTTTGGCATAAACAATTGCTGTCAAAGGTCTGTACACTTGGCCTAAATGGAAATATCTATAAATATTTTGAAAATTTTCTAAAAAGAACTTTCCAGGTCAAATATCGGCAGGCCCTCTCCAGAACTTATAATACTGATTGTGGAGTACCACAATGTACTTGTCTGGCTCCAACTTTATTTAATATCATGATGGCGGATCTCCCGGCCTATTTAAAAGCTAAATTAGATAAATTTACTAAAAACTCTCTAAAAATATCTCAATATGCCGATGACATAGCCATATGGAAACCGGTTAAAACTATAAATGCTCGAGAAAGAGAAATATCTCGGGAAAAAACTATGAAATTTCAAAAGGCTATTGACCTCGTAAAACAATACTTGGAAAATAGTGGATTTGAGTTGGCTCCAGAAAAAAACTCAATTGATAATCTTTAGTACTCAGAAGGCCAAATTCAGTATCCCTATAACTATTAGTAATTTTGATATTAAACATTTGGTTACCCCGCTAACTCAAATCAAATTTCTGGGTGTAACTTTCACGTCCACGTTAAACTGGACACCACACATAAATAGCCTGATTTGTAGGGCTAATAAAGCTATAAATATAATCAGAATTCTTAAGTACGAGGTGTGGGGCAGAAATACTAAGCTACTTTTGCACCTCCACCATGCGCTTGTGCGTTCTAATCTCAATTACGGTGCGGAATGCTTTCTTTCAGCATCAAAACGTGTTCTCAAAATGTTAGAGTCCGCTGAGATGAGATCGCTGAAGTGCATAGTGGATGTGCCAGATTTTACTTCAAATAAAGCAGTGTATGCCCTCACCAAGATACTTCCTTTGGATCAATTCCGTTTAAAATTCTGCACTAATTACTTAAATCGTATATTTAATACTGCTAATAACGCCCAGGAAGCATTTCATAGTGAACTCAACATGGATCGCTTAGAATTAGCTATCCATGCAATTCAAAAACGTAATATTCAACCGTCTTTAACTTCTCTGGTCCATGAAGTCCAAATTAAGGCTGATGTGACTCCCCAGATAATCAAACCGGTTCCGCTTTCTCCGTACCCACCTTGGACCCTCCTCGCGGCCTCGATTAGTACGGATATACCTAACATCAGAGAAAAGTGATCCAAATCTCCAGAAACTTGCGACTCTGGAGTATCTGGATACTCAATATTCACACTCGCTCACTGCATATACCGATGGGTCTATCAGTGATGCCGGAGATGCGGGGAGCGGTGTGGTTATACCGTCTTTAAATAAAACTATCAGCTATAGTCTGGGCAGCGGCTGGGCGATTTGCACAGTAGAACTGGTGGCCATACTTATGGCCCTTGATCACGTGCTAACCCTGCCGCTACAAATGTATCAGTACTTAATCTGCACAGATTCTAAATCTGCGTTGCAGAGCCTAAAACATAGTGATCGTCCCGGTAGACCTGATATTGTACTTGAAATAAATTTAATGATTAATCAACTTAGTCTTAGGGGGATCAGTGTCGCTCTCCAGTGGGTCCCCTCCCATGTCGGAATCCTAGGTAATGAGGCAGCTGATCGGGCCGCTCGGGCCGGTGCATCCGGTGAGCCGGGAGCCCGACCCGTGCGGCTCGGCCAGACCTTTTAAAATGCCAAAAACAAAATTAATAAAGTTATAATTGAGATGAATAATGACGGTAATCTGTTGTTGGCTGGGGAGTTTCCAAACATCCCTGCCTACAGAATTACGAAAAATCACCCTATATATAAATTACCTTTTGTAGACGGGGCAATAAATAGGATCTGCACTGGCGGCTGGCGTTCCAGACTGGCTCGTCCGACGTGTCTCTGCGGCGAGGGCTTCACTCCCGACCATGCGGTCTTGGGGTGTGAGGTGTTCGCCGCAGAATGTGCTGATCTTAGAGCTGCTTATCCGGATGCCTCGTCTCTTCAATCAATACTTGGTAACGCTGATGCTAATACTATTGCTAAAGTTACAGCTGTGTTAAAACTTCCAATTTTTTCGGATTTAATTTGAGGAACGTAATTTACTTCAGTCTAGTAGTGAGCATTGCTGGCTCTGATCCGCATCTGTCTTCAATGATATTTAGAATGTCACAAATAATTGTTGTATATGATAGTTTTAGATTGTTTTTATAGTTGGTCCTGAAATTTTAATTGGAATTTTAACCAAGTTCTTGTATTAAAGTAGTAATTTTTTTAATTCTATGACCGTTGTTTTTTGGGTGAGAGACCAAATTTAGCTATTTGATACGTATTAAATAATTCTTAACCACAGTTTTTATCATTTGACCTACAATAGCATAATGCAAGCATAATTAACTAAAGCTGCTATAGCTAGTCCCCGATCACTATTAGTGCTAGTGGGACATTAAATTGGAGAAAATGAATGAAGACTGCCGCAGTGATCACACTCATCACACATTCGACTCACAGCAGCCGAGGAGAACGGACCTCCGCTCCTCGCCTAGCCAGAGAGAAAAACAGAGATCCAACGGAGGATGGACACCGCTTCGCTGGGTAACCAACCGAGACCAAGCCTCGCCTCAAGCCAAGTAACAGCACAGATGGCCTCAAAGAAAAGCAAGCCGCCCGCCCTTGTCAGGGCGAACAGACGCCGAACTAACAAAGAACAGGTGGAAGATTATACCGCCAGTCTCCCCCAGGCGCCACAACAGCCAACAAAGGCTACAAAGGTGACAAGAAGCCAACGGCCTCCATTGTCCCCACCCTTTCAGCGAAAGGATCAGACAGCGCAGCCGTACTGGGAACAGGTGGGGGATTTACCCCCTCCCCCCCAGGCGCCGCAACAGGATCAATCAACGTGGGGGCTCTCGCCCCCACAGCAATCAGTTCACCTACCAAGACAGGTGACACCCTTCGATCGCCTGGCGCTACAAGGGATGCCAATACCGCCGAGGGGGCTGTTTCCTAAGTTCGACGAACTCATGCTGAGAAGCTTGAGCCAGTTGGACCACGCCGCAGCCCCCGAAGAAGAATCAACGGCACCTGCCAGCCCCCAACTACCCCCCCCCCCCCCCAACAAGATGAAGAGCCCGAGGACTGGTCGGAGCGGTCGACTGGGCCGGACCCCCCACCCTCCCCACCGCCGGTCGATTTTCCCGAATCAGCTACTCGGGAACGGCCGGCATCGACGGAGGAAGGGGAGGTCCGGCTGAGAAGTATTGACTTCGACGACCTCGTGCTACTGATACAGGACGCTATACCCGCCATTACCTCCATCAGTGGCGACCGATACTACCGAGCACTGGTCACCGCCCGGTGGCTGGTGCACACAGGGGCTATTAAAGACCTCTACCTTCAATCAACCAAGAACACGGCCAGCCAAGCCACAACCACAGCCAAGGATGAAGAATGCCAAGCAAGCCCAGAGCAGAAATCAACGGGGTCGACAGCAGCCCCACCGACTGCAGCAAAAAAGATTGGCACCACAACCATCCTAACCCAAGACAGAAGCTGCGGAAACACCGCCCCACCGACGAAAGAGACCGGCACAGACCCACCCCCGGCTCCAGTCTATGAAGAACAAAGCACAGCGACCGACCCACCAATTCAAGAAGTCGACGCCACCCCACGCCCACCAACCAACCAACCTACCACCAGTCAACGGAAGCGCAACAGGCCACCCAAGCGCTTCCGCCACCAGCGCCCACCACTACTCGCCACGCCGCCACCGCACCTTCGCCTGCCACCACAACACCGCCACCCACTTCGCTCAACCCAACGCCCGACACCCCGACCCAGGCTCCACTGGCCACCACCACCGCCACCCCAACTCCCCAGACCCCTCCATACCCAGCCACGGTTTCGCCGGCCACCACCACCTCCGCCACCACTCGTGCTACAACTTCTAGAGTGGCTGGCCTACCAGCACCCCCCAGCCTGGCACTGAAGCAACGGTCCCCCGGCCACACCACCCGCCTCCTCCACCATCAACCACCCGGCCCCGGCAATAACATCAGCCGCTGAACGACGGAGCGACAGACAGACAGAGAGACGACCTCCCCCCCCCCCCCCCCCCCCCCCCTGGACGAAATCAGCGAGAGCTGGAAGTCCCTATCCCTTCTAAATCTTCGACTTCGACTGCCGCAGTCACAATTAAGGCTCATCCGCGCAAGCACGCCTCTCAGTTTTGAGAGACGCTCAATTTCGATTTGAGTTTTGAAAATATTTTTTCGAGCTGCTTTGATAGTCTACAAAAATGTCGTCAGAGTAATGCGATGGAGCAGCGAGCGGTTTGTTGTACACTCCAACAATTTTAAAATTTTAGTATTCGGCACCGAGGCGACGATTCATGTGACACTGAGCTTGGCGAGCCATTTTCGACCGGCGGAGAACGTCACGTTAATAATCTCGCGTGTATCTAGGGAACATATTGTTGGAACTTGGGTGCTGTTCACTTAACTCACTCAGCCCGACACGTATTTCCCAAATTTTGGAGGCATCATCTAACGACTATGCACCTGTTGCAGAAGATGGATCGACCATGATAATTCAAGGGTAGTGCCAGATTAGCTCTGGCACTACCCTGGAATTATCATGGTCGACCCATCTCCTGCTGTAGTGCGTCAGGGCTGAATGGGTTAAAAAATATCCGTAGAGTGCGAACTGTTTTGATCTGAGCTAAGAAACATCGTCGTTTAGAGTTGTTGAGCGATTGTTTTTGCTCTATATGTTGAACACGAGTCGAAAATAAGGTCAAAACGCGTCACAAAGTGGGCTACATCAAGAACGTTAACCTGTTCAGTGCCGAGAAAATTGGAACACTACCCAACTGCAAGAGGTATAGAGCTATGCCTCTTGCTAATACCACTCGAGTCCACGTTCCTGGAAAAGAGTCTGGGGGATGTGGGTGCTGAAATAACGAAGATACGTATCTGGCACTGAACGAGTTAAACTTTAAACGTGTCAAGGCTTAACATCTTCTGCCACCACGAAGGCGATTCAAAGACGGGGCACGGGACAGGCTCTGTTCAATGTGCGACCCGCCCAGCGACAGTTGCGCGTCTGAAACTACTGCGCACTGACCGACATTTAGTGAGATAAACACAGAGATAAATGGGCCGAAAGTAGGCATAAAAAACACAGGACTAGCAAGAGATATGAACCCTCGTGAGCCCCCGCGACTGCGGGGGCTCATGAGGGTTCATGTCTCTTGCATCTGGGTGGCGTTCGCCTTACCCCGGCAATGAAGGGGTTAAGAAACCACCGCGCGGCATAGATCCTCATGGACCCTTGCGGCCTGCTGGGTCTCACGCGGATGAGCGCTTCTAGCCGTCAGAGACAGTTGGGTCATACTTTGCTCGTAGGTCAAGCGCATACAAGGACAAGTTCAGCGCTTTGGAGTCCCTGCTAAAATATACTTCAGGGACTTGGTGTGGCGCTAAACGACAGAAATGTTAACCCTTTGGGTGTCGGTAGCGGTTTTAGTTAAAGAAAGAAATGAAGCAGAAAGGCCAACTGAGACCTCGGCCGGGGTTGATGCTGATTGCGGATAACTGCCCCGTGGAGGCAAAAGACCGTACGTCCATTTCTTGTGAAAAGCGAGATTTTTGTTGTGTGAAAATAAAAATATCGCTTTTCACAAATATAGACTTACTGGCTTTTGCCTTCACAAGGTAATATCCATGTCACCAGTCCTTCCTGAAACAAGTAAGATGGCTGACCAAATCACCTGATATGCGGTAAACCTTTTAATCTTGAACTCTTCTGTGTAGTGTTGCTCGCGAAGTATTCTGGCGGCCTCCTTCAGCTTGCGCATGATTAGGTTTGGCTGAACATGGCTTTTGCTGTTGTCAAATCCTTTTATCAGTTCTAGATTTCTCTTCATGATGCGAAGCACAGTCTTCCAGCACGTAGGCCTACGCCGCGATGAGCTGTAAGGGTCCCTTGCACAAACGGCAATTCTTGTGTCGGCGTATTTGGTCAGCCATTTCTCTGCGTCCGAGAAGGACAGCCGCCACAAGAGATGCTTCACCCCGCTGTACTGCTCTAAAGGAGATAAAGAAACAATGTAAGGCACAAAATTCAATGAGAGTTTTTCTTGATCCCACAATACGAAGATCCCAATTTTCACGTTAATTATACTAGCATGGCTTGTAGTATAAGAATCGAATGACTTACAAGAAACTTACTCTATGCAATGGTAACTTCTTTCACTAATTCAAGGCGTTCCGCATCAATAGCTGCGCAAGTGTCACATGGCGTTGCCGCAACGCTATGTGACACTTTCGCAGCTACTGATGCTGTGCGCTCATTCCGACAAGACTGTACGAAACTTCCGCAGCTACTAATACTATTGAGCTAAATCAACCCAGCAACACTGAGACCTACCTCCCTGGAACTCTTTGGGAATGACGTAGTACCCTTGCTTGTTAATGGCATCTCTGTCCATTTGGGGTAGAAGGTGTATATGATCCAGCGTGCTGTTGGCTGGCCAGCCCCGCAGGTGCATGCTGGGAACGAGGTCGATGTCAACGGGTTTCAGACCACCGCCATCGGAACACGGAATGGCCATCAGCTGTACGGCAAAGGACGGGCATCCTGGCTTTGGCTCTTCGCGAACTGCAGTGGCACAGCAGAGCAGACGACCGGTAAGACATGCATGCCGTGCCGGTCTGGTGATTTTGAACCGTACGGCCTGAACCCGTATGGGCAAATAATAAGTACCAGAATGCAAAACAAATATTAACCCCTTAATTGCCTGGGAAATGCGAACGCTACTCATCTGCAAGAGCTCTCATTGTTTGTTTTGAATTTCTCAATGAGATTTCATCTTGTGTGTTGTTGTTGTTGTTTTTTGTATAGATAGGAAACTTACGGCTCCTTGGGCCCACGACGGCCGCAGTGGCCCCGTGCACGGCTGTGCGAGGGCCCACTGTGGCCGTAGTTGGCACGAAGATGTTTGCTCCTGAGCGAGGCTGTTTGAAAAACGCATGTAAGTCTGGAAAATGACTTCAAGGAGATTTTAATTAACTAAACTAGTCACAAAAAGTCAAGGATCACCGACCGTTGTTTATGCAGTTTTCTAATCGGTGTAACGTTCAAATGCGTTAACTTCAGTCAACCAAGCTTTACGCTTGTCTCGTCAAACACTCGGGGTACATGAGAAAGCAGAAATTCTTCAAAGCGCATCTCAGGAACGACACTAGGCAGCACGAAAGATTAAGCAAAACAATCACCAAAACATTTTTTCAAATTTAACAAACTGACAAGGTGTATGTGTAAGATAGAGTCTTTAGCCACGAGGAATGCCCATTTTAATCCGTCAAGCATGCCTTCACACAACGGGATCTTGTCTCGGTCTCAATAATGCACTTTCTCAAGCGTTCCCCGACTTTTTGTGATGAGCATAGTAAACTGGCTGCTGTGCTTAGATTAATTCTTAAATTCCCAGAACTAGAATCTATGGGATGGAAGTCATTTAGTTTTGGGAGTTTAAGAGTTAAAGCCGATACTGGTCTTCATAAAACATGTAGCGTCTCTTTTCAAGTAAGTGCTGTTATGTGATTTTTGACACTATGGCTAAGAAATCAAGATCCAAAGTGTGACTTTCACGCATGTAAAATACAACGCAAACTCCAACAAAGAAAGCAACACGCTTAGAAAAGACAATTACAACACAAGTTATTAATAGTGTATTAATTTTTGTGTCTCTTCTATTTATAGAAGGGACTTTTAGGGCGGGTCGCGGTGTGGCGAATTTAATAGCATGTCCATGTCAAAAGCGGGCAGGCTAAACCTCTAACAATTAAAGTAACAGGATAAAAATTACGTCTTGTCTAGTTACGCTAACCTCACTGCTAAACGTACATTTGGCGCGAAGCGCCGTATGTATGTATGTATGTATGTATGTATGTATGTATGTATGTATGTATGTATGTATGTGTGTATGTGTGTATGCTTGTATGTATGTATGTATGTATGTATGTGCGTATGTGCGTAAACAAGAGAATCTCCGACATCATGTACACACAATCTTGAAACGTGGCGAAATACTTTCTTAAGTGGGTGGCTAAGAGAGCCTCCGAGCATATTGTAATCCTCTGAGCATATTGTAATTGAATGTCGGTTGACCCAGATTAGAGTCCGTAATTTTTGTCATACTTACTTCAACTTTTGCATATAGCTAATTTGGAGAAAGACATTGGATGAGTTCGTTAGCCGCTTTGTATCATTTCAACTTCTTTAAACTTTAGAAAAGAATTAAAACACTAAAAAAAACTTTACTTCTAGAGAAAGGCAGACAGTGGCGGTGACGTAAAAGAGGCAACTCCGTCACCACGCGGACACTGACATAATACTCTAAATATGACGTCATTCTCTCTCTCTCTCTCTCTCTCTCTCTCTCTCTCTCTCTCTCTCTCTCTCTCTCTCTCTCTCTCTCTCTCTCTCTCTCTTTCTCTTTTATCCTTGGAAAATAAAGTTTCATTTCATTTCATTTCATTTCTCTCTCTCTCTCTCTCTCTCTCTCTCTCTCTCTCTCTCTCTCTCTCTCTCTCTCTCTCTCTCTCTCTCTCTCTCTCTCTCTCTCTCTCTCTCTCTCTCTCTCTCTCTCTCTCTCTCTCTCGGCAAGCGTGACTGAAAAATGGCACATGTGCTAACTGCTTCTTCCGTTCAGAAATAAAGTTTCATTTCATTTCATTTCTCTCTCTCTCTCTCTCTCTCTCTCTCTCTCTCTCTCTCTCTCTCTCTCTCTCTCTCTCTCTCTCTCTCTCTCTCTCTCTCTCTCTCTCTCTCACACACACACACACACACACACACACAAACATGCGGGCATCTCCAGGAGGAATAGATCCTCATGCGCCCTTCAGTCGCATCACTGAGGATCTATGCCTCTTGGAGATGTTTGGAGCGCGCGCGCACGCACGCACTAACACGCACACACACATCGACGCGCATTCAGAAGAGCACGCAGTTGACCCGTGTACTTAGTATATCATGTAGCTAGGTAATGTCAACCTGCTTTCAAATTATAGCAAGACTGAAATTGTACCGTGAAGTTCTAGTTTTGTCACCATTTTCTCAAGCCTATGAAGCGAAAGCGAAACTCATATCACGTAAAATATAAAATGACGTAAAAGCTAAAACTTACGTCATGACAAATGACGTTTGACAAATCAATGACGCGTATGTCCTGCGCCCCTTATAGAACTCATTGACGCATTGGCAGATCTGCGAGACTTTTCAATAGGAGATAATTCAACATTAGAATCAGGTCAAAGACAAAAGGTAGAGACCATTGACAGCGAGGATAGCTCTCATATTGAAGGGACTTTGTGGGTTATGGTTCATTCCATGTTTGTTTTGGTTTTTTTTTTTTGTTTGTTTGTTTTGTTTTAAATTGACATACAAACAAGTGCAGGATGAATGTATTATCGTTCTCTGGTGATTAAGATGCCTTATATAATAGACACACAATACATATAATAAAATAGACATTCAAACAAGTACACAGCTAGCATCTCGATCACCAAATGTGTCCTTGTCGGTATGTCTATTCCATTTGTCCTTCATGTATATTATATAAGGCATCTCGATCACCAAAGAACGGTAAGTAGCACATTCGTTGTGTACTTGTTCGTATTTTGAAATATCAATACACTGTCTTGTAACTGACTTGTTTTTTATAAGCGTGTTTTGTTTTTGATTGGGATGTGTGTGAATAAATGGTGCTCAACATCGCACACCAAACAACGCGTTCGGTAGCCTGTTTATTCTGGCTTGGCCGTATACACAAAGTTTTATGACACAGGTCTAGATTTTGTTTTGTCACTTCATTCCCTTGCGTATTTCGAACACATTTTTGCTTGCCACAAGCCAGGTTCTGTTCTCGTCAGCGGACCAACCTGACCACATTGGTGATAAACACCGTTCTGTGGATTTATATTTTGTTAGGTCACTCTTTTCTGTTTATTTAGAGTCATTGCGTTGTTTGGGGTGCTTTAAGCATTTGATGGTTTAAGCAATAGGTCTTGTTTGACCCTGCTGTTTCTTCCCTCGTTTTTGTTGTCGTGTTTAATTTGTTTCATTGCGTGTTGGCTTGTTTGCAATGGTTCAGCGTTCGCTGGGCGTTAGACTGGTTCTCGCGCGTGGCAGTTTTTCCACATTTTACTGGCCGCGTGGTCCCGTGTGACTGTGAGTCATCAGTGACCATTGTTGCTGGTGTTTGTTGATTGCGTCTTGACAGACTTTCTGGCTTTTTCCGATGTTCCGGATTCTGGCCTGGGATTTTTGTTTTCCCTAGTGTTTTCGGAGTACGAGCTCTAGCGCGTCGTGCGTTATTTCTTTTACGTGTTGTTTCTTAGGTCGGCTTGTTTGCCTAGCGCGTTAGTTGTGCGCTGAATTGTTTCTCGTTCTGGACTGGTCCTGACGCGCAGTTGCAGTTGCAGTTTTGAAAGGGACTAGGGCTTCCAGCTATCGCTGATTTCGCCCGGGGGGGGGGGGGGGGGGGGGGCAGGGGAGGGGAGGAGGGGGCCTGTCTTGCTGACTGTCCGTCGCTCCGTCGCGCAGTGGCTGATGGTGTTGCCAGGGCCGGGTGGTTGGTGGTGGTGGAGGTGGGTGGTGTGGCCGGGGGGACCGTTGCTTAGTGCCAGGCTGGGGGGTGATGGTAGGCCAGCCACTCTAAGAGGTCTTGTATGAGTGGTGGCGGTGATGGGCGGTAGAACCGTGGCTGGTTGTGGTAGGGTCTAGGGAGGTTGGGTCTAGGTGGTGGGGGCCAGTCGATCCTGGGTCGGGGGGTCGGGCGCTGAAGTGGGCGGGGTGGGTGGCAGGCGGAGGTGTGGTGGTGGCGTGGGGAGTAGTGGCCATCTTGGGTTTTGGAAGCGCTTTGGTGGTCGGTTGCGCTGCCCGGCGTCGGCCGGTGGCTGGTTTGCTGGCTGATGGGGGTGTGGTGGCGTTATCTTCTTGTTGTGGCAGGTCGGTGGTCGTGCCTTTCGTTTTCATAGGTTGGGGCCGGAGGTGCGTCGGTGCCAGTCTCCTGTTTCGGCGGCGCTGTGTCGCCGCAGCCTCTGCTCTCAGTGGTTGTCGGGGCGGTGCCGGTCTTCGTAGCTGTGCTGGGGGAGGCAAATGTGGCCTGGCATTCCCCGTTCGCTGTTGGTTTCGTCGCTTGGGTAGCTGTATCTTCGGTCGTGGGGGCTTGGAGGTCTCTGATTGCTCCAGTGTGGACTAGCCACCGGGCGGAAACCAGTGACCGGTGATACTTGTCTCCTGTTGTGGCCAGTAGGGCTGGCAGGGCATCCTGTAGCAGGAGCACCAAGTCAGTCCTCGAAACCGATTTCCCTGAGCCTGACTCCCTCCTCCTCAGATGAGGCCGGTCGTTCCAGAGTGAGTGATTCGGGAATGTCGACCGGCTGTGGGGAGGGTGGGGAGTCCAGCTCCGATGACTGCAGTGACGAGTCTTGGGTCTCCTCTTCTTGGGGTGGCCGGGTAGGGGTTGGTGGCCTTTTCCCTGTTTCTTTCGAAATACTTCATTAGCTCCGGTGGTGGGGGAAACTTTGAAGTATTGTTTCCATGAAGTTTTGCGGGGGGGGGGGGGGGGGGGGCTCTTGTTGGTAGTATATCGTTTGTTGTGGGGGCGAGGGCACCCACGTTGATTGATCGTTGCGCTGGATCGGCGGCGACAGAGAGGTAGTCCCTTGTCTCGGTCTGCTTTGGCGGCGCCTGGGGGGGAGGGGGTGAGTCCCCCACCTGTTCCCAGTACGGCAGCGTTGCTTGATCCCTTGGTTGGATTGGTGGGGACAATGGAGGCCGTTGGCTCCTTGTCCTCTTTGAAGCCTTTGTTTGCTGCGGCGCATGGGGGAGGTTGGCGGTGTACTCCTCCACCTGCTCTTTGTTTGTTCGGCGTCAGTTCGCCCTGACAAGGACGGGTGGCTGGCTTTTCTTGTTAGAGGCCATCTGCGGTGTTGCTTGGCTTGCTTGGGGCGAGGCTTGGTCTTGTTGAGGCTGTTTTCTCTCTTGGCTAGGCGAGGAGCGGAGGACCGTTCTCCTCGGCTGCTGTGAGTCGAATCTGTGTGCTTTGTGTCCGTTGTCCTGACGCGTTGTTGTTTTCTCCATTTTTCTGTCCCTCTGCACCGAGGTGATCAGGGACTAGCACTTTTAGCTTTAGTTGACAGCCCTGACGCGCGGCCGTTTCGCTGTTTTATACCCACCGCGCGCGTGGCCTTGTGTGAGTTATCACCGAGGGCTATTTTTGGTTTCTGTTGTCGGTTGGCAAATTAAACACAACAACAAAAACGAGGGAGGAAACAGCAGGGTCAAACAAGACCTATTGCTTAAACCATCAAATGCTTAAAGCACCCCAAACAACGCAATGACTCTAAATAAACAGAAAAGAGTGACCTAACAAAATATAAATCCACAGAACGGTGACGAGAACAGTACCTGGCTTGTTGCAAGCAAAAAATG
The DNA here is from genome assembly GCA_036245525.1 of Semisulcospira habei. Taxonomy (NCBI): domain Eukaryota; kingdom Metazoa; phylum Mollusca; class Gastropoda; family Semisulcospiridae; genus Semisulcospira; species Semisulcospira habei. The sequence continues at coordinate 203,811,685 of BTPG01000002.1, read as the reverse complement.
TGTTCGAAATACGCAAGGGAATGAAGTGACAAAACAAAATCTAGACCTGTGTCATAAAACTTTGTGTATACGGCCAAGCCAGAATAAACAGGCTACCGAACGCGTTGTTTGGTGTGCGATGTTGAGCACCATTTATTCACACACATGTATGTATGTATGTATGTATGTATGTGCGTATGTATGTATGTATGTATGTATGTATGTATGTATGTATGTATGTATGTATGTATGTATGTATGTATGTATGTATGTATGTATGTATGTATGTATGTATGTATGTATGTGCGTATGTGCGTAAACAAGAGAATCTCCGACATTTCTGTACACACAATCTTGAAACGTGGCGAAATACTTTCTTAAGTGGGTGGCTAAGAGAGCCTCCGAGCATATTGTAATCCTCTGAGCATATTGTACTTGAATGTCGGTTGACCCAGATTAGAGTCCGTAATTTTTGCCATACTTACTTAAACTTTTGCATATAGCTAATTTGGAGAAAGACATTGGATGAGTTCGTTAGCCGCTTTGTATCATTTCAACTTCTTTAAACTTTAGAAAAGAATTAAAACACTAAAAAAACTTTACTTCTAGAGAAAGTCAGACAGTGGCGGTGACGTACAAGAGGCAACTCCGTCACCACGCGGACACTGACATAATACTCTAAATATGACGTCATTCTCTCTCTCTCTCTCTCTCTCTCTCTCTCTCTCTCTCTCTCTCTCTCTCTCTCTCTCTCTCTCTCTTATCCTTGGAAAATAAAATTTCATTTCATTTCTCTCTCTCTCTCTCTCTCTCTCTCTCTCTCTCTCTCTCTCTCTCTCTCTCTCTCTCTCTCTCTCTCTCTCTAATTCCTTGTATCGTCGGGGCATTAAATTAATACTTCCCAGTCCTACTTCGACTGATGAAAAATTAAAATCTCTCAAGTTACTAACATTGAAGAAACAGTTTGAATTTAATCGCTGTGTTCTACTGCACAAGATCATCCACGGAAAAGCCCCACCCTATCTAAAAACTCTATTTTCCGACAATAATAGGAAAAACACGAGAAATAGTTTGATCCACCTTCCAAAAATTAGATTAGACATCTGTAAAACCAGTCTGTCTTTTTCAGGCGCTAAAGCGTGGAATATGTTACCTCCACACCTGAAATCAATTTGTAAGATTAGCGTCTTCAAAGATCGCCTCCATAAATATTTACTTCAGAAGTAATAGTATGTTCGGCTCCCTTATGCTACTATTCGTATAGTTAGTGACAAGTTTCCTATTACCTAATACTCTTCTACTGTTGCTACAGATTATGTAATAGTTCGACTGTCTGCATTAACATGTCAGGTTCATACCTGTGTATATAATTATATATATATATATATATATATATATATATATATATATATATATATATATATATATATATATATATATATATATATATATATATATATATATATATTTTTTTTTTTTTAATTTCTTTTTTTTTTCCCCTCTGAGTGGTGGTGGTGGGGGGGAGGTCTTTTTACTTACATATGTTTTATCTTTTGATGTATCGTCTGATGTATTTTTATATGTGTAGAGTAGCAGGACAGTTTGGAAGATAGGCATTGCTATGCCTAAAACTTTTTATCCTGAATAAAAACGTTTCATCATCATCATCATCTCTCTCTCTCTCTCTCTCTCTCTCTCTCTCTCTCTCTCTCTCTCTCTCTCTCTCTCACACACACACACACACACACACACACACACAAACATGCGCGTATCTCCAGGAGGAATAGATCCTCATGCGCCCTTCAGGCGCATCACTGAGGATCTATGCCTCTTGGAGATGTTTGGAGCGCGCACACACGCACTATCACGCACACACACATCGACGCGCATTCAGAAGAGCACGCAGTTGACCCGTGTACTTAGTATATCATGTAGCTAGGTAATGTCAACCTGCTTTAAAATTATAGCAAGACTGAAATTGTACCGTGAAGTTCTAGTTTTGTCACCATTTTCTCAAGCCTATGAAGCGAAAGCGAAACTCATATCACGTAAAATATAAAATGACGTAAAAGCTAAAACTTACGTCATGACATTGACAAATCAATGACGCGTATGTCCTGCGCCCCTTATAGAACTCATTGACGCATTGGCAGATCTGCGAGACTTTTCAATAGGAGATAATTCAACATTAGAATCAGGTCAAAGACAAAAGGTAGAGACCATTGACAGCGAGGATAGCTCTCATATAGAAGAGACTTTGTGGGTTATGGTTCATTCCATGTTTGTTTGTTTGTTTTTTGTTTGTTTTTTAAATTGACATACAAACAAGTGCAGGATGAATGTATTATCGTTCTCTGGTGAATAAGATGCCTTATATAATAGACACACAATACATATAATAAAATAGACATTCAAACAAGTACACAGCTAGCATCTCGATCACCAAATGTGTCCTTGTCGGTATGTCTATTTCATTTGTCCTTCATGTATATTATATAAGGCATCTCGATCACCAAAGAACGGTAAGTAGCACATTCGTTGTGTAGGCCTACTTGTTCGTATTTTGAAATATCAATACACTGTCTTGTAACTGACTTGTTTTTTATAAGCGTGTTTTGTTTTTGATTGGGATCTTCCTTATAGGTCGTAAGCTCAAAATCACAGATCGGGACACAATTCAACGGCACTATTTCACTGCAAGTCAAAATCTAACCTTTTACACGTCGGTTGTCTTTGACGGCCTCCCTAATCACTGAAAATATTTTTTCTCGGAACATTTGGGAGCTGATGAAATCAGTTTTGCGCGGATCACAGCACAGCTTCTTCAGTTCCGCGTACTGCTTCTTTAGATCTGGGTCGGCAGGATAAGCGGGTTTAAGTTTAAGGTAGCAGAATTCCGCTGGTGTCCCAGTGAAATCGAGTTCCAGCCACGTTTCTGGAATTTTGGGAAAGAACATGAAGTCCAGCTCGTCCGTCCTTGTTACCTGCGACATTGAAGAAACACGTAAGAGACTTAACCTTTTTCTTCCTGATACACCCATTACTTGAAATAAGTGTGACTGATAGTTCAAGGGTGGTGCCAAAGTAGCTTGGCGCCTGAGGCGCCAAGCTATTTTGGCACCAACCTTGAACTAAAACAGTTGATATATCTCGTAATCTGTAATATAGCGTTCATAGGGCAGTAAGCAAATTTTGCAAAATCAGCCTCAGGATGTAATGGGTTAATTATGCCTGGCCTTTCATGCAGTACGAGTGCGACCGATAAAATGCGATTTTTAACGATCATTTTATCGGTCGAACTGAACACGAGTGATTTATTCCACGTAAAGCCTATTCCTAACCACTCGAACATTCACGATTGGTTCGCGAACTAGGTTCGGACCTTGCTTGACGTGTTCTTGGTATTATTCCATGTGCTCGGCGAACCTTTCGTCTAACCATTGAGGTTTTGTTTCCAACAACGAACGCCGAGCGAAATAGCGGCGGAGAAGCAGCTTGTTCCAGAAGACTAAATTAACACTATAAAACATCCCCGACAGACACAGATCCTCACGAGCCTTCCCGGCTGATAAGGATCTATGGCTCTTGGAGATGTTTGGAGTGTTGTCGCAGTGTTGGCTGAGATTTCGATCTCGTTCGTCGCAAACGAAACCTCAATTTCCTATCTAAAACCGAAACCGAGACTGAACCTGAAGCCGGATTATATAGTATCTTTCCCGTAATACCTTCTATCCAAACAAAGAAATATTTGGTCGGCGGGAATTTACACGCAGTATGACGCCAGTATTCATACAAGGTTTACCTAGTGTTGGTTCTGTTCAGAAATGTCCAAAGCACACTCAAAAGGTCTTTCCCTCGTGCTGATTATAGGATCACGTAAAATGCCTAATTATGTAGAAGTCCTGAATAAGTCTACGTAAGTCTATAAGTATGCAACGCCTATCGAAAAGTCGACGCCTAGTGTCGCGGGTGACGCACGTTTTAACAGGTATTTTTCAAGTGTCTATTTTAACTCATTCTACCCCAAGACCGAAATCCTTAAATGTTGCTGTTGTACTCTGAAGACTGCAGTGCAGTGCAGGACACAGATTGACCATGATAGTTCAAGGGTGATGCCAGAATAGCTTGGCGCCCATAGGCGCCAAGCTATTCTGGCATCCCCCTTGAACTATCATGGTCTATCCTTATCTTCCTGTGGTGTGTCTGGGGTAGAATGAGTTAAGACAGGACGTTAAGAGCACACTGGTAACTAAGTACCGCACGAGCCAGATACACAGAAATCTTTTACGTAAATAAATGTTCGTCTTGCGAAAAGGTACGAGTTTCTCCTTTTTTTCTGCACCTGCACAGATGCAACAAAGCAATCAAAAATAAAGCTCAAGACCGGTCTGATAATTATCAGACAGAACAATCATTAACGTCCATGTACCTTTAACACGTTCCTCTTCGTCTTCGATCTTTTTCAGAAAAATCAAACGGCATTGAATGAACGCATCTGTCGCAATGTTGCATTACATCACCTTGCGTGAGACAATGATGTAGTTTTTTTTTTACGCGGGAATTTATGCGCAACCTTCCCATCATGTCGGCCTGATTTTTTGTTCTTTAAGGCCTGCGTACTTGGTCTTTTTTTAATTATTTTTTAAAAAATACTTTTTTGTTTACGTCTCTACTAGCTAGCGCGATCGAACATTACGCGTCGACTGAAGTTACATCATGTTACTACACGTACGGCCGATGTGCTGCATACTTATAGTAATAAACTTATGGCTATTATTATGTTTTTTGGTTTTTTTTTGATGTTGTTGATTCAGCCGTGTTATATTGTGTGTACGCGCCTGATGTTATCGGCATCGCGTTTAGAACGGAGTCATCACGAGCGTGTTCGTAAAGCTGAATGCGTATATTAACTCCTTAACTGCCGGGGCAAGGTGAACGTTACCCAAATGCAAGAGACATAAAACAGCCGCGGGGGCTCATAAGGTTTTATGTCTCTTGTTAGTCCTATGTTCTTTTGGTCCCGCTTCATTTGGGTTCTTCATGCGAATGTCGGTCAGGTTGCAGTGGTTTCTGACGCGAAATTCGTGATCACGGGCAGGGAAGGGGTTAAACATGTATTCCCATTGAGGAAAGCTCTCTAGCACCTCCTATAAAGTCACTTCCGCGGTCCGTCTCGCACATTTTCTTTTACCTCTGGTGTTGAAGAAAGTGGGACGCGTGCTGCTGTTGGGGTTGTGTCACACACTGTCTGTATCAAACACTGTGGGCACTCTTTGACTTGGCATGCGTGTTTTGAATGGAGACCTTAAAAATCCTGTCTGTTCTCAGTGAACTAGCTTGCAGTTGTCTATAAGCCCCAACTATAGTGTTCTATTAAAGCTAACTCAGTTCACTGAAACGAACGGAAGCCACGTCTTAAATGTCTACCTTTCTTTGTAATGTTGCCGGCAGAAATCGAAACCGAAACGAATATATTCAAGAAGATATGGAGGCAATAATTTATACTTACCACACAGTATCGGCGGTACAGGATCAGAAATAGCAAGGAACCACGTGACCAAATATAGTGACAGAAATGTAAAATGAACGAACAACAACCAGAAACGCCTGAAATCACTGAGCAAAACAATTTACAGTATCTACCGATTAGCAAAAGAAATGCGTCATTGGAATCATCGGAAACACTGAACATTTAACAGTTTTCCAGATGATTTCAATGACGTCGCACTTCTTTTGCTTGTGAGTAAATATCGGTGTTCGTTATAAGAGCAGTATACTACGTATAGAATCCAGACCCAAACACGGCGACTGCCAGCGTGTAAAATACAAAGAAATTCCCACCAAAGAAAAAGACGTCCTACAGCAGGCGATGGATTGACCATGATAATTCAAGGATAGTGCCAGAATTATCATGGTCGACCCATCTCCTGCAACTGATACATAGTCGTTAAGCAACACCTCCAGAATCTTTCGGAAATGCGGCCGTGGTTAAATGTGTTACAAAGGTCGAGTACAGCACGTAGTGTTTCTTCTTCGGTGGGAATTTCTTTGACGCTAGTTCGTATATAACAAGGTTGGATATGACAAAAATCGACAGCAGGATTCCTACCTTGGTGCCGTCATAGTGAGATCCCGTGTTGAGGTGTTTCCATGTCCAGCCCGTGTTTTCATTTAGCTTTCTTTCTACGTCCCCCCGAAACCTGTGAGGAACGTCCTTGCCTGTCCCCAGGTCTCGCTTGAACACCTTCACCTCTGCCCTAAAGAAACGCTTCAGCATCTTTACTGCATCGTCAGCTGGGAGTGGAGCTACGTCAATCTCGGCTAAACGCATGACCTTCTCCGCCCTCTCTGTCAGTTTAGCGATGTCGATGATTGGCAGATAGCCTTGTTCGTCCTGAAGCCTCGCGTGCCTGGCGGTTGCTGTGGGGTCTTTCATTGCAGGAGTAGACTGACATCTCCGAGAATCCCTTGGTGTTGATTTGTGACGACCTGGCTCAGAGCGTGGACTCACTGCTTCTGATTTTTGCATAGCGATGTCTTCAGGGATATCGCGCAACCCCAGAAGCGAAATGTCTTGGGGCCCACGAGGAACGCAGCAGGCACGCGCACAGTCGTGCGCAGGTCCACTGCGGCCGTCGTGGGCCCGAGGGCATTTGCTTAATGGGAAGGGTCCTGTTTTTTGTGGTAAGCATGCCGGACACCCGGCGGTTGGTGCAGAGGATTTCAATGGCTGAACCGTTTCTTCTCTTGCAGCAGCAGTCCGTCCGCCAGAAAGTCTTACATGAGAAGGATCATGTGTTGATTTCTCCTTGCTAAGGTTATTGGCGGGGTGATAACGTACAAGGGGAATGATCACAGTTCTGCTCTGACCGGCTGATCCACGATGACTATTAACATCTTCATTGATCTGTCTGTCGTCATCACTACCTAACTCCTGCTCCTCCTCCTCGTCACATTTGTCCTTCCTGCCATAGTCGAAGCTAGCCCCGCGAGACAATGTCCCTTCAGAGTAGCCAGAGTCCATTGAGACAGGACGAAGTAGTGTATGTGGTGATGAGCAACGTCCCGCGTGTACTCTCTTGCATGTCAAACACAGTTGTTGTTTAGGCGTCTTCGCACGTTGTCTTGCTGTCGTAGCTGAACTTGACGTAGATGCGAGTGATCGTTTTTGATCCAGCCTCTGAGCCACTGCCAACATGTGTGAATTGTACTTTACTCCTCCTGAACTGGGTGTGGGAGAAGTTGATTTCTCACCTCGTGGAGCTTGGCCTTTGGGACTTTCTATGCTAGCACGTTCGCTAGAAATCCTGTCGACGGTCGCTCGGCTTGTACTAGTAGAAGCCATGTGGTCCGCCACTCTGCTACCTGTGGTATAAGAGTGACTGACCACGTGGTTTCCACTTGACTGTGCCCGTGCATGAAGTTCTGTCTCATCGCCGTTTTGGCTGTGATGGCCATGGACATAATTACCGAAACAATTATGTCTCTGTAGGTACGCCTCTTTGAAGTTTTTATTGCAGCGAGGACACTCCAAAAGCTCCCCAGACTTGCGTCTGGAGCCAGCTGAGCCGCTTTTACCATATCTGTGAGAGGCCATGTAGTTGCTCGTGACTGGACGCCCAAAAGAGACATTTGCCGACGAGGAGTCCTTGCTGGCGTTCTGGTTCTACTCAGTGGCTTCTCTTTATCGTTCCTCATTCACGTGACACCATGTCTGGAAAGCAGAAAAGCCGATACACAAGCACACTCCTTTTTTTCTGTTCGTTATAGTGTTCATTTATGCTATAATCATTCTTAAGTTGTGGTGCATGGTGGCGGTCAGAGTGCCAAAGCAAACACAGGAGAATAATCTGATAGTGTTCTTTTTGTGTCATGCCCGGGCCATGGGCACATCTAACGCGATTAAATCCGTGACGCAAGTAGTGAGTATTTGGTTTGTTCCAGGTGGGCCCTACAACTATGCATCAGTGAAATCAGCGAAGATAAGGTGTGTTTCTCACTCGTGGTGTAAGCCCCCGGAGACAGCAACAATGTCGCCATAGTGGAAAACACAAAATAAAAACGCATGGACGCAGAAAAAAAAAACACATTGTAAACACGAATGTTCATCTCTCCTGGGGCCGGAGCGAGTGTAGCTGGCTAATTTGCACACACACATGCACGCACGTACTACACACGCATTGTGGCAAGTCAGTCTTTACTAACGCATCCAGCGACTATAACGCTGATACGAAGGTCACAGACTGTGTGTAGAAGCTGCGCCGCCTCAGTATAATAATAATAATGAATAATAATAATAATAATAATAATAATAATAATAATAATTAATAATAATAATAATAAATAATGCAGAGTTTTATATAGCGCCCTTCCCATCAGACAGGAAGCTCGGAGCGCTGTACAGCACATAAATATAACGAAATAAGAGAAAAAGAATTAGAACAAAAGAAAGACGCACTCACTCAATAAATAAACACCAGCTCGTACCATGTAGGCACATTCCTAACACGAAACACAAACACACACAATCTCAGTACATACATGGGCTACAATATAAGACAGCAGTAGACCTTGAACCAACCTTTCCAGGCAGTAACATCGGCGATCACAGTGTACTTTTTATCACTGAAGATGTTACGAGAAAGATAAACGTGTACTTTACTCACTCGCATGTTTTACTGATCGCCAGCACTACCGAGTCCAGTTTTCAAAAGATGGTCTCGCAGTGTCGCAAACAGGTGTCCGTTTCCAAAACCGATTCACACGAGTCTGCCTTTTGCCTTCCTACTCCGGAAGATAACAGAAGTGTAAATGACACCAGTCCCTAATGACAACAGGCATAGATTCTCATGAGCCCCTACGACCGCAGGGGCTCATGAGAACCTATGCCTGTTGCATGCAAATTTGGGACACACAGAGTGACACGGATGATATTATATGTCTTCCTTTTCTAGGGTAAACTTCCTTCTCGGAGAGTCAGGTCATACAAACACAAAAGCGAGTACGCGGTTCTCGGAGAAAACTAACCAAAAGGAAAGATCTGGTGCCTGTTTTGAATTCGAAACCTGCTGAATAGCATATCAACCTCCCTTATGTGAGTAAAAGTTCTCCAAGCAACTGAACTCTGAAAAGTATGGTGTACGTCTTCTTGGAAACTCACCTGTGTGACTACACCCTACGGTTCTCAGATAAAATTCACTTTCGTTTTGAGACGACGTCCGCTGTCACACATACTTTATAATCGGGTTCGAGTCGAGAAACATAGTTTTTCGACCTCACGTTGTAAATAACTGAATGCACAGCATCAATGCCTTTTGTGCATAGACTCTTTGAGGACTCGTATTTGCACCACAGATTCTTCTTTTTTTCATTCTGTTTCAGTTTTTGCAGAGGACGCAGAAGGTGTGCCGTAACTTAATATTGCCTGATTTGGGTTTCTTGAATGAATTCTGATTTATTTAGATGAAAATGTTTCTCGAGCTCATTTTAGGATTCGCAAAGAGCGTGAATAGGGGTACCCTTGCGCCATCGGCTATATCTCTGGTGTGTTCCTAAGGATTTTAGGGGAACATGGCTTAAACATCTCAGGACATACTAAGGTACACTTTGAAACATATCTTATTGAGTACTGGAGGGGGAGGGTGAGGGGGGTGGGGGGGGGGGAGGGGGTTGCACGGTAGCCAGGAATGGCTTTTGACGTATTATTTCTCCGAGCCCGAAAAAGTCTACTTTAAATGGCGCCTGGTTTCAACACTGCTCAGTTGTCAATATCTTTTTGAGTAATTCTCTTCGACTTTAGAGTAAACACGGCAGAAAACAATGTTGGCACTGCAGTGCATAGTGACCTCTTTCACGGCACTCTACTAAAGGGTTTAACGTTCAACTCTAGATGTTGAGAAAGAGGTCCGGGATACTTCCGGCCACAGCTAGATTTTCGCTGGTGTCCTTCTTTTCTTCCCTTGTATTCTGTATTGAGCTTAGTAGGCGGTGGCGCGCACGCTGTGGCGCAGCGGATTTACATTAGTCAAAGCTACTATCATCGGGCTCATATGATTTCAACTATACAAGAAAAATTAGAAGTGTACATGACAGGTTGTACAGTTGACTTGATGTAACCTGATCTCACCTTTTGTTCTTGACTTTGGTAATTTTGAATTTTAGGTGCATACAGTCTATACCTGTGTGCACTTTTTTCTCTGTATCAAAGTGTGTGTGTGTGTGTGTGTGTGTGTGTGTGTGATTTTAGTAGCACGCACGCGCGCGCACGCACACACGCACGCACACACACACACACACACACACACACACACACACACACACACACACACACACACACACACACGTGTTGTACTTAAAATAGTTCCTAGTGTACCGTGTCGTATGTCATTATGATATTATCACCCCCATTTATGTTTATGCATTACTTTATAATTTACAGCTGCAGGTGCAGGTGATTTTGAGTTTGAGACGTATGCAGCGGCACCTTGCCTCATTGATGACACTGTTTTGCACTGTACTCTTCCAAGCTGTTTCCCTTTCGCAAATCAGTTGTTAGGGTGATTGTACAAATCAGGATATAATCCCTCATGACCAGTTACTCACTATTATGCTTCATTTTTTCAGACTCCAAAGAGCGCTGAGGCTAACAAGAACTCAAAGAGCAGAATTTGATACGTTTGGGACTGGATGCCACAGACAGTACTTAGAACTGCGACAGTGTCTCTCACTGAAGTAGCTGTTGTAGTCTCTCTGCTTAAAAATTACTTGCTTGGTATTGCTACATGTTGCAGAATGATGAAACAGTGTCTCCAGAGATTACAGGTTTCGCTTGTATCACAAAAAATGTGATCAACCATACAACACATTTCTGGGACTCATAAGGATATGACTGATGGTGTAAAATATACTCCCAAAAGTGTATGGCTAAGTTTTATCTTGAAATACTACTGCTTTGTACCTCAGTGTCTGTATTATAGGGGTGGGTTGTTGGCAGTGGGCAGATGTTCACATCTGCACGGGACATAGACGACCCCGCCCTCCACGAGTCGCCTGCTGCCTTGCAGGCCTGGCCGCTTGGCTGCGGAAAGGCTAAGGGAGGAAACCCCTGACACCAAAGCCCCCGTGTCTCCGGGGAAGGCTTTTGAGCCAGAGACAAGGACAAGGACAGTCTGATATAAAACCTACGACCCGAGGACCTCGATGCCATCGTCCCAGCTTGCTAGGCCATGGCAGATGAACCAAGGGTTTAAAGGGTGGGGCCAGTACTGCGCACACTGCACTCCACCAAAAAGCTCCACCGCGCAGGCTTTAGGAAACGTCCACGGACCATGACACTGACCATTCCAAGTCCTGTAGCGACGGGCGAGGGGCGAAACGGCAGGTGAAAGATGACACTGGAAGCCGCAGTCTCAAACCTGCATACAGGCGGTTCAGGATATTGGTCGCCTGATGTTGACCTGGGGATGACAACATCACTCGGCACACCCTGAACGACCAAGCAGCCTTCTCTAGGGACAGCACTGCTTGCTCCACACGGAGAGGGGCCTAGAAAAGGTGGCCTAACCAAAGCTCGTCCCCTCGCAACCCCAGTTGGCTAGCCGCGGTCAACGGGCATCTTCTCCTGCGGTCAAAAAACAAAAAGTACAAAGGTTTCAGATGATGATTTTTTAAAAAAATGTGTATTGCTTAACAAGTATGTTAAATTAAGGCGTAAGTGTTAAAGTACAAGCGTTTCTTACTTTTGACTTTTGAGTTAGATTATTTTTATTATTATTATCAACTCATTCAGCCCGACAGCCGTATTTCCAAATTTGGGAGGTGTCATATAATGACTATGCACCAGTTGCAGGAGATGGATCGACCATGATAATGCAAGTGCAGTGCCAGATTAGTTTGGCGCCGACAGGCGCCAAGCTAATCTGGCTCTACCCATGAATTATCATGGTCGACCCATCTCCTGCTGTAGTGCGTCAGGGCTGAATGGGTTAATTGTCTAGTTTTTAAGTCAGTCTCTCCTAGTGTGTGTAGACTAGGAGTGTAGGGCAAAGTTTGTGCGTGATAAAGGATTGATTGTTTCTTATTGTTGGATGCATTGACTTTGATGTTTGTCCGTAAACTATGTGAGAATGTAACAACACCAACGCACATACCAATGTTTGTTGTTCTAATGGCAGTAAAGCAAAATACAATAAACAATATCGTATCGTATCGTATCGTTTCGTATCGTATCGTATCGTATCGTTTCGTATCGTATCTTTCATAAACGTAAGTATCCTTCCGAATTCCAAAACTGATGTTTAGAAATGACATTTTACCTCTGGAGTCAGACTTCAAGTTAAACAGTTTTGTGAGCAACGTTTTGTTTTTTAACATAGTAAACCCACCATTGTCTTTCAGCAAAATATCAGTCTTTTTTAATGAAACTCCTACACCATTTGTTCATTTCTTTTGTCAGATCACGTAAAAGATATATTACTTCGGGGTTTGAATTCCACGTCACAATAGTGATAATGAACGTTTGATGGGGGACAAGGACAGCTTTTGTCCAGGGAGTGCGACCAGAACACTCATCAGTTCAGTCGCACCTGACTGCAACTGTGCCACTTTGATTTATCAGGAACTTTCAACGGACACGCGAAAGAACACCGCTTTAAAAAGTCAGACCTGCCTGCTTTATATAGGTTCTATGACGTCTTGGTCACAGCAAACGCGATAATCAGAACTCCTCCAAACAAATTATTTTTCTGAAGCAGGTATCAAATTTACCTATGGTCGAAGCTGTCCGTTTTAACATTTTCGCTATACCTTTGCAAACTAAGACCCTTAACTCATTCTACCCCAGACACACAAGTGCAAGATAAGGATCGACCATGATAGTTCAAGGGTGATGCCAGAATAGCTTGGCGCCCATAGGCGCCAAGCTATTCTGGCATCACCCTTGAACTATCATGGTCGATCTGTGTCCTGCACTGCAATGCAGTCTTCAGAGTACAACGGCAAGATTTAAGGATTTCGGTGTTAGGGTAGAATGAGTTTACTCCTTCACGCCGATTTATCTTTCTGAAATATGTTAATTCAGCGTGAAATATGTTAATTCAGCGTGAAATATGTTAATCAGCGTGAAATATGTTAATTCAGCGTGAAAGTGTCCTAGCCGTCCAAGAAACATGGGTACAAAGTGACGTCAGCAAGAAGCATAGACCCGCATAAGCCCCCGCAACTATGTCTAGGATCTATGTCTCTTGCAGTTGGGTGGTGTTCACTGTTTGTCGGCAGTGAAGGGGTGTTTGTGGAACGCGTCTTGTATTGAATTTAATCAGACCTTTCTTTAACTGTGTTTGCGAAGATTGTGGCCCAAAAGATTTTCATTGGAAGACGTAAATTAGGTGAGATCTCGTATCCTTTTCTGATCGGTTGGAATCGCTTCGCCTAATTTGTTCTCGGGAAACCCATTACATGTGTTTTGTGGCTGTAAATGAGTTACTTTGTTGTTATCTACAAGTGTTAAGAAACGTTTAACCCGTTCACTGCTGGCTGACGATACGGCCGCTCGGCGAAAAAGACGCTTAACTACACGTCTTTTCGCCGAACGGTATCGTGAGCAGCAGTCAAGGGGTACATGATCAACACCTAATAACCACTTTCGATGGCGTCTTTTGAAGACAGCTTTAGCATGAAGGCGTCTATTTGCAGCTTTTAATGAGCTAGGCGGTCAAAGATCACGCGGATGGAAGCGAGGCTTGTCTTCGTCGCCACGACCTGCAACATTCTTTCTACGGGCCACAGTGCTGTTTCCGTACTGTCCAGTCTCTTAGCCTTAGTCAGTTCCAGTCATCCCCTAATTTTTCAGTTCCCTAAAAAACACTACCGCCCAAGGCCCACCAGCTGCACATTTGCCATGCGCAAAATACAAAAAAAAAAAAAAGCACATCACCCGTCTCATTTCTTGGCTATGAAACTGGTTCCTTACTAACCCCACACCCAAGCACAGCTGAAATAAGCGTGCCCCTCAAATCACTACGTCAAAGGCAACTCAACATAGGCCCACAATTGTCCACTGGATAAGCTCAGGATGGTATGAATCGAAGCACCAAACATGTCTCCTCTCAGCTAACCACAAATTTCCAGCAAATTCCAACATTCAGCCCAACTGCAAATTTTCAAACAAGGCAAAAATTATTTTTTAAAACACGGGGCCTTGCACTGCCTGAACTTCCCAATTTAAATGTATAACGTGACCTACGTCAGTCTTCGCTATTTTCTTCTTTATTGTTCCAAAATGCAACTTCTCACTTGGATTCGAGACCTGCAGTGGCGTGCAACTCAAAATATCGTCCACTGTAGCAACCAAACCTCGCTGTCGGTTTGTGATTCACAAATCAAAAGCAAGGCTTGTGTAACCTTCACCTCATAAATATTTTAAACAAAAACCGACGAACGAAGACTGCATGAACAGTGCGAGATGGTTAGACATTTTTTCAGGCGCCAAGCAAATCTGAACTATCATCGTCAAATCCATCTATCAGTTTAGTGAATGTAGAAGCCTGAAATGCCTTTCGCTTCTAGAGAAACCTGTGGGAGGTGGGTCAACCGAAGTAGCCTCACTGAAGGGCGTCGTCTGTTTTTGCTTGGCGTTTGGAGGCGCAAAGTTACACAAGCCTTCTGCTTTTGCGTTTGATCATTTTTCACAGCTTGTTTTTATTGTATGATAGAACATTATAATTATGATTTATTTTGCTTTTGACGTAGAAGACTTAGGTCTTATTATTGTGCGTGCGACTACAATGTGTGTATGTAGAATTTGTTGACATTTATTTTCAGAAAGTCGAATTTCGAAAACTAAATTTGGGTGTTGTTCTCTCATGAGTAAATCACAGTATCAGCTAGGAGACTGGTCTGCCGTGATAGTTCAAGATTGATACCACGATAGCTTGGCGCCTGCAGATACTTGTTGTTGTTGTTGTTTATTTGCAAGACAGCTTGTCTACGTTTTAGACTTGAACTCTTTCACTAACACGTGCTAGAAATGTTGTATTTGGAGCCATTGCAGATTTACTTAGTCTGCTTGAAACAAACTCGCCACCCAAAAATATCGAAAAACATTCGTAAAAGCTTTCCGAACCCAGAAAGTGCCCTATCAAGCTGTCTGAAATTTTCAGAATATGAAATTAACAAATTTACAAGCAAGTCTTTAAACTTTAGAATAATTCATCGAATTGATACCATTTTACAATTTTAAAAAGATGAATATGTTTACTTCTAAAAATCATAACAGTCACAGCAGCGTGTGTTGAGGCCATATTTATCTTTTTTAAAATTATAGAAAATTATCCCATAAGTGAAATGTTTTTATTTTGTTATAACTACGCTTTCAGATACAATAACTCAAGATTCTTAAAAATCGAAACGGTTTGGTTGGATAGTTCCTGAGTTATGCACATTTTTGCGTAGGTTCCCTGACTCTTTTGTGGTTAGTTTAGAACAACGACTTAAGACCAGCACGAGGCATAGATCTTCATGAGCTCCTGCAAATGCGGGGGGTTAATTAGGATCTATGCCTCTTGCGTTTGAGCCGGACTTTTTGTACTCATGCAGTGTAGGGAAAAAGCCGTTGCACACACACACACACACACACACACACACACACACACACACACACACACACACACACACACACACACACACACACACACACACATACGCACAAAAGCCTCACAGTGGGTTACCTACCATTTCATGTGAAAATGGGTTCCCATATTTCTGTTTATTCTAGGGCTCTGGAATTGATGTGAATGTTTAGAACTCACCTTATAACTAAGCTCTATAACTTAAAATAAAATAGACATTTTCTAGAAACAGAGCCACTAGATGCAGAAAAAATGGGTTTCTACCAATAAAGTGGGTGTCTCTCACACAAAAACTGGCATTACAGTCAAAATGGGTGTTTCACAACATTAGGCGTCTGTAATAAGGTCAAGTGCATGGAATACTTTTTTTTTCACATTCATTTTTTTTTTTTTTTTTCAACTTAATGTGTATGTATGCATTAACATTCTTAACATTGTGTGTGCAAAAATTGAATGAACACTGGCCTGTAACCTTTCGATTATGATTTTTACAGAGGAAATCTTTTAAACATTGCTACGTTTTGTCCTTCTGAAGCAAAACAGTTTATCATGGCATTTATGTGAGAATTCTGGAAATTAAACGACTTTAAAAAAAATGTACTCTGCAGTTTGAGACAAACAGCAACAGAGCATTTTGAATATTAACCCTTATCATTCGGAATACACCAGTGTGTGCAACAAGTGTGACTAAAATAGTCCAAAGGGTAGTGGCAGAATAGCTTGGCGCCTCTAGGCGCCAAGCTATTGTGGCACCACCCTTGAACTAATAATGCCATTGGTCTATGTCCTCATCTGTAAGTTCTGTAATGTAGCTTGCATATATGGCAGTGTACAAATTTGAAGCTTTTAGCCTCAGTATGATGCAGGTTAAAAAGTGTGGAAAAATATGAAAGACAGAAAAAGACCCAGACGAAGAAACTAACACTTAACTTATTCTACCCCAGACACACCAGAGCAAAATAAAGATCGACCATGATAGTTCAAGGCTGATGCCAGAATAGCTTGGCGCCTATGGCCGCCAAGCTATTCTGGCATCACCCTTGAACTATCGTGGTCGATCTGTGTCCTGCCCTGCAACGCAGTTTTCAGAAGACGACTTCAACATTTGGGGATTCCGGTCTTGGGGTAGAATGAGTTAAAATGACAAAACAGAACACTGACATTAATTAATAAACTGACAACATAGGAAATCAATCACTTGAAACTTCAGCCTTTATTAATCACATCAAAGGTGCATGCATATAAAAACACAGTAATTGTTTGTAAACACTTCAAATCAAACAATCAAGAGCAGTCAAACCTTTTTCTGCCAACTTTGTGATGAGGAAAACTAGTTCTTGCCCAAGTTCGGCACGTAAAGGGTTTCCGCGACTTATGTGCCTCTATTCATAAAATGGAGAGAGAAATATAATACTGAGTTCTAGCAAGTGCGACAATAAAGTTTAGCAGAGTTGGTATACCTCGTCCAGTGCCTAGGTTAAATGCACCAGTGGTGCCAAATGTTGCTATATTGGCACCAGACCGGTCGCTCGGACCGGTCTGGTGCACCCGATCGGTATAGAGCGTGTGCTTTCTGCACCTGTAATGGGCAACCTCGGAGAAAGAATCACGTGAGCTTCGTTTGACTGCTGCAAAATAACATAAATAAAGAATAAACTCTTTCCCATATATGCAATCCAGCAATTATGCATCCATCCTTATGCTAGCACCATGAAACATTACGCGATTTGGCAGATTTGAAAAATAGCTTTTTTAAATCCTCAATGGGGGTGATTTTTGCGGCATCTGCGTCGTTTGCGGCAGAAAGCACCGTCAAAGTTGAAGTTCGAGAAATGAGCGCACTACATGTACAATAGACTTGATTCAGTGGTGTTGGGCATGACTCAAGCCTCCGCCATCTCAACTGACACAAAACTGGCGTGTTCGGGGAGATAAAAGGCGCGGCTACAAGTTTAAACCGCAAACGAACCTTTTTTTTTATCGACTGCTATCACAATCTTCTGCGTGAACGTACAGTGCAGAAGCCAACCTGCGCGCGCAGTTCTGGTGCACATGACCGGTCCGAGCGACCGGTCTGGTGCGAAAATAGCAACAATGGCACCGCTGGTGCGTTTAACCTAGGTAGAGGGCGAGGTATACCAACTCAGCTAAGGTTTATGCTTCCTGTGACTTTAGAAACAATGCACAGTATGCAAAGTGTACTTTATAGTAACAAAAAAAAAAAGTTACAGACATTTCCAAAATGATCCAGGCGTACATCAGATAAAAACAAGCTATACACACTGAAATAATAACACTCTTGTAATAAATGTTTATCATGTTGACAATGGTTTTCTTATCTTATTATTGTCTTTCGTCCCGATTGGTTGTACATTGCTGAACGTCCGGACGTTTTCAGGACGTGCCAGCACTGATAATGAAGGGGGAAAAAATAAAATAAAATAATGAACAGAATATTGAATGTATGTCGCCAGCCAGTCTAATACGCTAAATAAACCTAAGATCATTTAGCAACACACATCCAAAATCAAGAGAGATACACCACCACCACCCTCCCCCTCCCCCTCCCCCCCACCCCCCACCAAAAAAAAAAAAAAAAAAAATTATTCAGACCCAAAAGGTGACTGTCAATCATGTAAAATGCAAAGAAGTGCCCAACGGAGAAAGAAACACGCTTAGAAAAGACGGTTACAACACAATTTAGTAAGATTTCGGGTAAATCCGCCTTGTCAAAACAGACAAACAAACAAACAGAGAGATCAGTCGCTACTTATCTTTGTTCACAGAAGGAATGTGCCCCATTCCTTCTGCGAATGAAGATAAGTAGCGACTGATCTCTCTGTTTGTTTGTCCATTTTGACGAAGCGGATTTACCCGAAATATTAATAAATTGTGTTGTAACCGTCTTTTCTAAGAGTGTTTCTTTCTCCGTTGGGTACTTCTTTTCAAGAGATATACAGGCAGCGCAGACAGTAGGGAGAGCTTGAAAAAGGAAAATACAAGTTAATTGACCAAGGGTAGACAGAAACACATGCCCCAGAATTGAGAGGAAAACCCACCTTGGGGGCTGACCCAGGGTGACCCTTAAGGAACTAAAAAGTAGTTGACCCCACCCAAGTCCCCCCAGGGCAGACCTGGGTGGGGGCCACTGTTTAGTTGGAAAGTAAGGTTAATGTTACACAGTATACAAAATGATCCAGGTGTACATCAGATAAAAACAGAGCTATACACACTGAAAACAACCGAATAATAATGTTCTTGTAATAAGTCTTTATGTTGACAATGTTTGTTTCTTTTTATCTTATTATTGTCTTTCGTCCCCAACCGCCGTTCCATCAGCAGTTCCATTTTCAAAGTTTTACATGTTATATACAGTATACAAAATGATGCAGGCGCACCAACCCCATAGTAGCACTCTTGTAATAAATCTTTATGTTGACAATGGTTTTCTTACTCCTTATTATTGTCTCTCGTCCCCAACCGTTGTTCCATCAGCAGTTCCATTTTCAAAGTTTTACATGTTATATACAGTATACAAAATGATGCAGGCGCACCAACCCCATAGTAGCACTCTTGTAATAAATCTTTATGTTGACAATGGTTTTCTTGCCCCTTATTATTGTCTCTCGTCCCCAACCGTTGTTCCATTTGCAGTTCCATTTCCAAGTTTTAAATGTTACACAGTATACAAAATGATCCAGGTGTCCATCAGACAAAAACAAGCTAGACATGCTGAAACCAACCCAATAATAATGAACACTCTTGTAATAAATCTGTATGAAAACGAAAATGACGCGAGTGTCGGAGAATCTCAATTCATTTCTTTTGTAACTTTTTCAGTCTGTTGCGGATGTAATCCTTAATGTTTGTCCAGCGCCTATGTCTAAGTGCAGGCTCTTCTGCAATTGCCTGCTGTATCTCGGCCTTTCCAGGAAGTTTGTTCACGACGAGGTGTGTCTTGAAACGAGTTTCAACAGCTTTCTCTTCAGCTTTCCCCCATGGTTTCCTTGTAAATCTAGCTTTCTTTCGAACAGGAGCCGACGCAGAACTGTCATCATCAAAACTATCTAGTTTGTCATCAGGCTCTGGACGTCTTTTCTCGGTCATGCTCATTGATTCCTGTGTTGTTGACTTGCTATTTGCTTCATTCACAGGTGCTGTTTCCCCAGAGACCTCTCTGCGAGTTTCTGATGTGTTTTCATTGTCAAAGTCAATCTCTTCATCATCGCCCAGTTCAGCTCTAATGCAACTCTCAAAATCTGTCATCCCATTGTTAACTGACAGAAGAATCTTTGCCACTTTTGCCTTTTGAAGGACGTCTTGAGGTTGGCGGTAGATATGGCGATGTATCCGAATATCATGACCAAGGAAGTCTGCCAGCTGATCCTGGTCTAACTCCGAGATGGCCATGGACTGAGCCAAAGTTGCAACCTGCTTCCGTAACTGAGTAAATGTGAACATGGCTGGGTTTGACACTTGTGCTTGTAGCGCATGTTCCTTCAGAACATCATGGCCTCTGTAAGGCCTCTGACCAGAAGGTGTGGCAAAGATGTACTGGGAACCGGCGAGAGCTGGCACTGATTGCCTCATTTGAAGGATTCTGTCCACAGTTGTCATCATCTTCTTCGTCAGCAAAATGGGAACACTCCTATTAAACTTGCCCCTGATTTCCACTCGCTGAAAATGATTCACCATTTTCTTCTCAACCTCTGTGAGACCTTTCAAGATATCTTGATTGGTGATCGATCCAATCTTAGCATTCTGGAAGTCTGATACCTTCATTCTCTGAACTTCTCCCCCTCGTTTTCGGTTGAAAAGTGATACAGCGCAAAGAGTTGCTTTAACCACTGTCGGATAATCTTCCGAAACCATCCTTGTCTCAAGAAGCTGTTGGACCTTCCTCACATCTTCACATGATGGGATCAGCTTGGGTTTGTTCATGGTCATTTTCCCGACCGACTGGGCTGCTGTAGCTGACACACAATCGTACCAGTCCCCGGTGAAGACAGAGTCAAACCGCTGCGCCTCAGAGAGCTCCTGTCGCCACCTGTCATCTGAACCATGCCCAAGCTGTTTGGATGCCAGCGACTGTTTGATCTGTGAACATTTTTTCAAAGCATGGCCTATGCGCATTGCGAGATTGCCTTTTTTGAACTGATGTGTGTCCTCATCAAATTCTGCTAGCTCTTTTACAGCCAGTACAACATGATCAAAGCTAGCTGAATTGATCACAGCATTTAAACTTGCGATTTTCATTTCTGACCTCACTCTAAGAATCTTTAATAGTCTCCCTAACTCCCGCATCCTGGAGCTGATTTGCCCAGCCGTGTGTTCTTCAATGTCCCTGCGGTCAAATAATCTCTTTCCATACTCCAGAAGCAAGGGGTCAGTTCTGATGAGACGGCTTTTTCTCATCATCTCTCTGTCTGGCTAAAACCTTATGATAGAAGGAAAAGTCAACGTCTAAAGGTATTGGAAGCATTAGCCTCCCACGTTGAGCAGCCTCACCTCTCTTAGCGAACTGAAACCCTCCTTGTTTCTGACAGCAACGTTTTGAGTGTACAGAGATCAGCTTTTTTTTATAGAGCCCTTTGCAATGGCTACAGGCGAGAAGGTCGTCTACCTTACTAGTTTTGGTGCGATACTTAGGAATCAAACATCCTGATTTCTTTTCAAGAACGGCAACATTATGCATGTAATCACCCTCATCTTGTATTCTGATCCATGCTTGACGTCTCTGCTTAGTCCCTTTTTTTATCATCAAAATTTTAGCAACGTCTGCCTCATCTGCATGGACATCTTGTAAGTGCGTGCTCATTTTCAAAACAAGCTTGCCACAAAATTTGCATGCATGTTTCTTGTCCCATTTGTACTTTCCTTTCCCTCTCTGCGACACGTGCACACCCGTTTCTTTGGTAAGCGCTCTTTCCCCACCCCCAACATCATGTTCCTTCTGCCTATCCACATTGTCATTGCCACCCCCTAATTCATCCCCTAACGCACACTGCACCTTGCTGGTACTTGCTTCACTGACACCTGCCCACCCTGAACCAGCCACTTTGAAATCTAACATATTTAACATATTCAATACAATACTGTCTGTGTCAGAGACCCCAGAGATTGATGGCGACACACCGTCTGAATCCTGTGAGCTCGAGCCAGGAACAAACTCCTCGTCATCACTGTCCTTGTATTGCGATGCGCTTGCACTCTCAGTCTCAGGCCCATCCCAGGCTCCATTTGCCAACTGGAAAAGGAAAGAAAAAAAGAAAGCTGCATTAGTACAAAAGCAGCCCAATTTTGGTTTAAGGGGCCTTGCACAAGAATATAAAGAGTAATCCCGTGTATGACCGATTTACATATGTGTGACCTTGGTGACGAGGGCTGGCTTTCGCAGCAGCAAAATCCATGTTTTCTGAAAATGTAAGCAGTTTTCACACATCTGTCAACCCCGCGTGACCCTTTGAGAGAGGTCACTCAAATTGGTATGTTTACAAAGGTCTTGCCACAAAGTATCCTTGGGCCAAGCTTGAAGAATGTGGCTTGAATAGTCTCCGAGAAAATGCCACTGTTAACGTTTACCATGGACGCGGACGGACGGACGGACGACCAGTGGCCCAGAACATAAACTCACTTTTGCTTCGCACGCGAGCCAATAAAATGAAGATGATCATAGAATCACTTACCAGTTTGTAATTGGGGGCATTCCGCTGCCGTCTATGCACCCTCCTACCAGACGCACCCTCTGCGGCAGACGACGCTGGGCCATCATGCTGCAGCTGACTAATTTTGCCATGGGCCTTGGTCATGTGCCAGGAAGGGGCGTGCTTGTCCACTTCCATAGATCCCGATGGGTTTGGACATCCTGCTGCCATCCGGCGCTGGGTGTGTGCAGAAAGTGCTGAGTGTGACCAAAACGGTGTTGCTGCAAACATGTCAAATACAACCATGTAAACCATTGACATTTTGAATCAGATATATACATAATTACTGCAGTACCCCCTGCCCCCTACGAACAATAACTGGTAATACAGTAAAATGCGACACTTCAGTTGCAAAATCCGAAAAAAACTATTCGTGGAAGTCTGTTCTTCGAATCGCGAGGTAGTTTTGCGTACGAGGATTCAAATACACACTGAAATCTGGCGCCATCTTGTTTATAGTGCATGCATGTGTCAAGTTACTTTTCGATCACAATCACACATGTCAGAAAAAAAAGCAACCCAATCGCGTGACAGATTGACCTTGTAATGTGTTATTGAACGAATTCCTTTCATTGAAGAAGAAAGCTTTTGTTAAATTCGTGGGGTTCTATTATCTGTTACTACAAGACTGACTGAGCAGCACTGAGACGCGGGTCGTAGCAGACGGCGTCTCAGTTTTCTCGGCCAAACGGGTCCATATAGGCTACTGTGCAATTGTATCTGATTGGGAGCATCTCAGTTAAATAACTGCGCTGAAGAAGTACACTTGGGCGTGCTCTTAACTAAGAAATATTGCATAAAACCAATCGTACCTGATGGAACGACGGTTGGCGGGACGAGAGACAATAGAAGGGGAAAAAACTCAGTTCATCTGCGCAGCTAGCGCAGCCGAACGACGCTCGCTTCCGTGGTAACACACTGGCCCAGTGCGTTTAAAACACACAACATTAGGTAAACCTGCAGAAATGGGACATCCAATTTTTATATTTGTTTCTGACTTTTGAATGAAAGATAATGCAGAAACAACCCTCAGAAAAAATGGGTGCCTGACTTGGTCACCCAGAATTTTACACACACCCATTTTCCAGAAGGATGGTAAAGAAAGTCACCCATTTCAGGGGTTTTGTGCACGCGCACACACACACACACACACACACACACACACACACACACACACACACACACACGCACGCACGCACGCACGCACGCACGCACGCACGCACACTCACACTCACTTAGAAGGACGGCTGACAATAATGTTCTACTTCCATCAGCATGATCTCTTTATTCGCGTTATCTAATTCATGCTATATTTTGTGGACAAAGTCTGTTGCACTTTAATTTGTTCATGTGTATCGTTGGTCCCGCTGTAGGCAGATTTGAATTGTATGGGACGTTTCCAACAATCACTGTGTCTCCGATGAGAACGTCGCTAAAAGCTTCCCGTACAGTGTGTTTAAGTCATGACGCGAAGCATATAATGACGTCATTTTGCTGCAGAGGAACGTTTCTATCAAAACATTGTCATCACGCGAAGGTTAAATAAAATAACGTCATGTAGAGGCCGGCGAACGTTGGTTTACATAAGAAAACTGTCACGACGCGAATCTGATCATTACGTCATTTTGCTGCAGTGGAAAACACACTTCCGGTACTTGTCGTAATACTGAATGTGTCTGTTCTCACCGGAGAGTACTAAGCTCTGCCACCGTAGTTCGTGTTAAGGTCGCGTGCTGATAGATGTCTTAACGATCGTTGTCTGCAGAACCATGACATTTGTCTTCGGTCACTGCCTTGAGTCAAAGGTGCATGTCATATCATCAGTAATGTAATACAACATCGAGTGAATTCTCGCGCGCACGGCACAAGCTCATTGTGTTGAGCTTGTACCGGTCGCGCGAGGGTTCACTGGAAGGAACGGCGATATTGTATTGCATCAATGGGCACGAGACAGGCGCCTGTGGACTGGGTTTCACTTGCCAATTGCAATTACATGTCTAGGGACAGCACTGCTTGCTCCACACGGAGAGGGGCCTAGAAAAGGTGGCCTAACCAAAGCTCGTCCCCTCGCAACCCCAGTTGGCTAGCCGCGGTCAACGGGCATCTTCTCCTGCGGTCAAAAAACAAGAAAAAATAACGGATCCACTCTCATGACGACAACGACCGGACTCAACGTAGCATGCTGGAACGTCCGAACCATGCTCGACAAAACAGACAGCGGACGCCCTGAACGTCGCTCCGCCCTCATTGCCCATGAATTGCGGAGGTTAAACATCGACATCGCCGCGCTCAGCGAAGTACGCCTTCCGGACGAAGGCAGCCTCCAAGAACTTGGTGCTGGGTACACCCTCTACTGGTCAGGCAGGCCTGCATCAGAAAGACGGCTCTCAGGCGTGGGTTTCATGGTCAAGACATCCATTGCGACTAAGCTGGAAAACCTACCAACGGGCCACTCAGACCGCATCATGTCCATGCGCCTCCCACTGAGACACCAGCAACACGTCACCCTTCTCAGTGTGTACTCCCCAACCCTCCTGGCAGAGCCTGCTGAAAAGGACAAGTTTTACACTGACCTGCGCAGCCTCCTACAGAGTACCCCTGCAGACGACAAAATCATCCTTGGCGACTTCAACGCCAGAGTGGGCCAGGACTCTGAAGCCTGGAAAGGAGTCCTCGGCAAGCATGGCGTGGGGAACTGCAATGACAATGGCCGCCTACTGTTGGAGTTCTGTGCGGAGCAGCAACTGGTCATCACCAACACTACTTTTCAGCAAAAGGACAGTCGAAAGACCACCTGGATGCATCCTCGCTCCAAACACTGGCATGGCACCTTATCGACTATGTCCTAGTGCGTCAGAGGGACCGCAGTGACGTCCTCCTCACCAGAGTGATGCCCAGCGCAGAGTGCCACACTGACCACCGCCTTGTCCGCTGCAAACTCAGGCTCCACTTCAAGCCAAAACCCAAGAAATGGGGGCCCCCCAAGAAAAAGCTTGATGTTGCCAGCCTTCAGCGTGACGATGTGAAAGCTGCCTTTCAGACAGATTTACAGCGCAGGCTCAAAGACACAGCGGACCCAGTAGACTCCTCCCCTGAAACACTTTGGGAACAACTGAAAACTGCTATTGCAAAATCCTCTGCAGAAGTCTTGGGTTTCGCCAGAAAGAAGAACAAAGACTGGTTTGACGAAAACGATGTAGAGATCCAGAAACACCTAGCAAAAAAAAGAGCCGCCCATCAGGCCCACCTAGCCCAGCCTTCCTGCCCTGTGAAGAAGTCTGCCTTCCGCCTCGTCTGCAGCAGTCTCCAGCGCAAGCTCAGAGATCTCCAGAATGAGTGGTGGACCAGACTTGCACAGAGGACCCAGCTTTGCGCTGACAATGGTGACTACAGGGGCTTCTATGAAGCACTGAAAGCAGTGTATGGCCCCAGGCACCTGGTACAAAGTCCTCTGCGAAGCGCGAATGGCCAGGCACTCCTCACAGATAATACCTCCATCTTGAACCGCTGGTCGGAATACTTTCAGAGCCTCTTCAGCGCTGAGCGCACTGTTCAAGAAGCAGTCGTCCTACAAATCCCACACCTCCCAGTAAAGGTTGAATTGGACGAACCGCCCACCGCTGAAGAGACCCTCACAGCCATCCACCAGCTCAAGAGTGGCAAAGCAGCAGGCATTGATGGAATACCGCCAGAGATCTGGAAACATGGAGGCACAGCACTGCACAACAAGCTCCATGACCTCTTTCTCTGCTGCTGGGAGGAAGGAACACTACCAAAAGATCTCCGTGATGCAGTCGTTATCACCCTGTACAAGAACAAAGGCGAGAAGTCTGACTGTTCCAACTATCGGGGAATTACCCTGCTGTCCATTGCTGGGAAAATCCTTGCAAGGCTGCTCCTGAATCGGCTGGTACCTGCCATCGCTGAAGACCAACTCCCAGAGGGCCAGTGTGGCTTCAGAGAAAACAGGAGCACCACCGATATGGTCTTTGTGCTGAGACAGCTACAGGAGAAGTGCCGCGAGCAGAACAAAGGGCTGTACGTAACATTTGTCGACCTAACAAAAGCGTTTGACACTGTGAGCAGGCAAGGCATGTGGCAGATCCTGGAGCGACTTGGCTGTCCCCCAAAGTTCCTCAACATGATTGTCCAGCTACACGAGGACCAGCAAGGCCAGGTCAGACTCAACAATGACCTCTCAGAACCATTCCCTATTCTCAACGGCGTAGGGCTGCGTGCTGGCACCGACCCTCTTCACCATCTTTTTTAGCATGATGTTGAAGCAGGCCACAGTGGACCTCGATGATGACGATGCAGTGTACATCAGGTATCGTCTCGATGGCAGCCTGTTCAACCTCAGACGACTGCAGGCCCACACGAAAACCCTAGACCAACTGATTCGTGAGCTGCTTTTTGCTGATGATGCTGCCCTCGTTGCACACACAGAGAGAGCCCTGCAGCGCATCACGTCTTGCTTCGCAGATGCTGCCCAGCTCTTTGGACTCGAGGTCAGTCTGAAAAAGACAGAGGTTCTTCATCAGCCGGCACCCAAGACAGTGTATCGCCCTCCTCACATCACCACTGGCGAGTCTGAACTAGTCAGTGCACCAGTTTACCTACCTTGGCTGCATTATCACGTCGGACGCCAAGCTGGACAAGGAGCTTGACAGCAGGCTGGCAAAAGCGAACAGCGCTTTCGGGCGACTTTTCAAGCGGGTGTGGCACAATCAACAGCTGAAAACAGGCACCAAGATCAGCGTGTACATAGCTGTGGTCCTCACCACCCTGCTGTATGGTTCCGAGTCATGGGCCCTCTACCGCAGCCAACTACGACTCCTCGAACGCTTCCACCAGCGCTGCCTGCGTACCATCCTGGGCATTCACTGGAGTGACTATGTCACCAACGTCGAGGTCCTTGAACAGGCTGAAACTGTGAGCATCGAGGCTTTGCTGCTGCGGACACAGCTCCGCTGGGCGGGGCATGTCTCCAGGATGGAGGATCATCGCCTACCAAAGATCACACTGTTCGGCGAGCTTGCTACTGGACACCGTGACAGAGGGGCACCAAAGAAGAGATACAAAGACTGTCTCAAGAAGTCACTTAGTGCCTGCCAAATCGACCACCACCAGTGGTCTTCGCTTGCTGCGGACCGTGACACCTGGCGCTCCACCATTTACAAGGCAGCTGTCTCCTTTGAGGACTCTCACAGAGCTAGCCTTAAGGACAAGCGGCTCAGGAGAAAAAACAGAGATGCCGCAGCTCAGAACCCTGGCCATACCTTCCCCTGCAGTCACTGCGGTCGAACCTGCCTGTCTCGGATTGGCCTCCGCAGCCACGAACAAGCCTGCAGACGTCGTGGGCAACTCCTATAAAATCTTCGTTCGCGAAGTCAAGCCAGAGAGATAGGGGTGGGTTAGACACACACACACACACACACACACACACACACAATTAAAGTTAGGGTAGAACTGTACTTGTTTACAGAATGGCATTGTGTCATCACTAGAATGCTGTGAAAGTCATGCACGGTTTGAAAATCACTTTTTAACCCGTTGCAGAGGGGGTGGGGGGTGGGGGGGGGAATGTGATTTACAGTGGCTGTTGAGATCAGTGTTTTGATTTCCTTTTTTGATCAATAAATCAGAGAAACATTGATTGTTTAAAAAATTGCAAGAAATTGGAGTATGTGGTGTGTGTGTGTGTGTGTGTGTGTCTGTCTGTGCACTCAAACATGTGTGTGCTCTCATGCATGTTTGTTTACTCATGCATGCGGTTGTGTGCAAGGTTGTTTGCATATGTGTATGTGCTCGTGTATTTGTGTGTGCTTACACATGCTCGCGCGCGCGTGCGTGCGTGTGTTTGTGTGTGCGTACTACAGATAAAGGTATGTGCATATTTTCATTTACAGAGTGAAATCTGTGCGTGTGTGTGTGCGTGTGTGTGTGTGTGCGCGTGTGTGTGTGTGTGTGTGTGTGTGTGTGTGTGTGTGTGTGTGTGTGTGTGTGTGTGTGTGTGTGTGTGTACTCATACATGTGTGTGGTCTCATGCATGTGGTGTGTGTGCAAGGTTGTTTGCATATGTGTGTGCTCGTGTATGTGTGTGTGGTTAAGCATTCTCGCATGCGTGCGTGTGTGTGTGCGTGTGTGTGTGTGTGTGTGTGTGTGTGTGTGTGTGTGTGTGTGTGTGTGTGTGTGTTCAGCACTACAGATAAAGGTACGTGCATATCTGCATATCGTCATTTACAAAGTGAAATCTGTGTGTGTGTGTGTGTGTGTGTGTGTGTGTGTGTGTGTGTGTGTGTGTGTGTGTGTGTGTGTGTGTGTGTGTGTGTAGACGAAAGAGCTCAAATGGGTGACTGTCTTTACCATCCTTATGGACAATGGGTGTGTGTAAAATTCTGGGTGACCAAGTCAGACACCCATTTTTTCTGAGGGTTGTTTCTGCATTGTCATGCTTTAAGAAGTTATAAAAGATAAAAAAAAAACAGTTTTTCCCACTTTGAGGTTATTACACCACTTTTGTGTTTAAAATACACTGTGGTAGTGTGTTTGAACTTGCCCAGCAGTGTGTGTGTGTTTGCATAAACCGGTAAAATGGGCGAGTATGTGTGACATCACCCTTCTCAGCTACCTGATCGGTGGTTGACTGCGTCGGTGAGCCGAAGTGAAACGGAGTGATACGAAAGGTAGTGGGACACGGGGGGGGGGGGGGGGGGGGGGGGTTGTATTGTATTTGTGTGAGGGAGGAAATTGTTTGCTGCAAAATGAAGTTTGTTATTTGAGGCCGGGTGTGGTTGTTTTGTAAAAAAAAAAATGTTATAAATGCTTCCGGGTGATGTTGTCGGAGATCATGTCTAGTGTTAAATTTGAGACTTAGCATATGTATTCTCGTGCGCCGGTTGCTATGAAGTGAAGTGATTGTATGAGTGCGCATTGTAAGAGAGGACGTATAGACTTTGGGTGAGGCTGCTGTTGTCTTTTGTCCTGCCCGACCTTTTGGTTGAACCTGTTGCTTTATTTTGTAGGTTTGTCGATGTTATCAATGCCGCATCTCCTTTTGGATTGTATGCACAAATTGATTGAATGGAAATGACGTCACAGAGTCAGCGTCGTTACATGCGTCGTCTGTTACAGTCAGTCGTTTAGTGCAGTTAAAAGAGTGCAGGCTTGGATGGGCCATTTTCGGATGTAATAGTAAAGTATTATTTGTGTGAATGCTGTCCGTTTGAAGGAAGGTTGATTGATTGTACATTGCTTAACGTCCCGACAGCAACAAGACTTTCTCAGGACGTGCCTGCACTGCTAGTGACAAAAACTAAACAGAACTGATATTGAATGTATGTCGCCAGCCGGTCCAATACGTTAAATAAAACCTACGACATGGGGCCTAAATAAATCTAAGACCATTTAGCAACAATATCAAGAGCCACAGGCAGCACAGACAGTAGGGAGAGTTTAAAAAAGGAAAATGCAGGTGAATGGACCAAGGGTAGACAGAAACACATGCCCCCGGAATATAGAGAAAAACCCACCCTGTGGGGCTGACCAGGGTGACCCTGGGAACTAAAAAGTATCCAACCCCACCCAAGTCCCCCAGGGCAGACCCGGTTGGGGGTGTTTGAAGGAAGGACTGGAAAGTCGAGTGTTGAGGGCAGACCGGTTGGGGGTGTTTGAGGGAAGGACTGGAAAGTCGAGTGTTGAGCGAAGAGAGAAGGCGAGGATGGGAAACATATCCAGCACTATACGTTGGAATAGATGCATAACAGTTACGACACGCTTGTAAATTAAAACACTTTTAACCCCACCGGGGTCTGCCCTGGGGGACTTGGGTGGGGTTAACTACTTTTTATTTCCCAGGGGCACCCTGGTCAGCCCCGCAGGGTGGGTTTTTCTCTCTATTCTGGGGCATGTGTCTCTGTCGGCCCTTTGTCCATTCACCTGTATTTGCCTTTTTAAAACTCTCCCTACTGTCTGCACTGCCTGTAGCTCTTGATATTGGATGTGTATTGCTAAATGGTCTTAGCTTTATTTAGGCCCCATGTGTTAGGTTTATTTAATGTATTTGACCGGCTGGCGACATACATTCAATGTTCTGTTTAGTTGTTGTTGTTTTTTTCACAAGCAGTGCAGGCACGTCCTGAGAAAGCCTTGTTGCTGTCGGGACGTTAAGCAATGTACAATAAAACACTTAACATTAAGAAAAGTTCAGTTAAAAGAGGTTTTAAAACAGTTTTGATAAAAACTTTTGCCCGACACGCTTCTAAAAACAACATTTTCTTAGTTTTAAACCTTGTACCGCGCCATAAACGCCGCGATTGCTTTTCAGTCGCATAGCTGTCCTATAGTGTGGAATGTGGGACTTTGCCAACTGGATCCATCTGGTGCACTCCAAATGAGTATTTGTGAGTGGTTCGACGTGCAACTCAGTGCGCGCCTCTGAAATGACCTACTGATTCCACTGATAATGAAAATCTTTCATTCATAAGAGTGCATTGAGCAGCTCTATAAACCGAAAGTGATGACCCCCCTCCCCCCCCCCCACCTTTCCCCCCCCCCAACCCCCTCACAACCCCACCCAAACAATCATAATAATAAATCAATCCAGACCAAAAAGGTGACTGCCAAGCGTGTAATATGCAAAGAAGTACCCAACGGAGAAAGAAACACGCTTAGAAAAGACGGGTACAACACAATTTATTAATATTTCGGGTAAATACCCTTTGTCTAAATAGACAAACAAACAAGCATAGAGATTAGCCGCTACTTATCTTCATTTGGCAGAAGGAATGTGGCAACTGAAGGAGGTGACGTAAAATAAAAGAAAAGGAAGAACAAAAGTGCGGAAAAAGTAAAAATGACGTCAACGAAAAATCGTAAGAGAGAGACTCGGAAAGAACCTGAACACGAGAGACAAGAGTATGTGCAAGCACGTGCAGGAGCGAGCGAAAGAAAATGCGTGTAGATGAGGCCAGAGAAAGAGAGAGAGAGAGAGAGAGAGAGAGAGAGAGAGAGAGAGAGAGAGAGAGAGAGAGAGAGAGAGAGAGAGAGGAGAGAGAGAGAGAGAGAGAGAGATGATGATGATGATGATGATGAAACGTTTTTATTCAGGATAAAAAGTTTTAGGCATAGCAATGCCTATCTTCCAAACTGTCCTGCTACTCTACACATATAAAAATACATCAGACGATACATCAAAAGATAAAACATATGTAAGTAAAAAGACCCATCCCCCTCCCCCCCCCCCCACCACCACCACTCAGAGGGGAAAAAAAGAAATTAAAAATAAATATATATAAATATATATATATATATATATATAATATATATATATATATATATATATATATATATATATATATATATATATATATATATATATATATATATATATACACAGGTATGAACCTGACATGTTAATGCAGACAGTCGAACTATTACATAATCTGTAGCAACAGTAGAAGAGTATTAGGTAATAGGAAACTTGTCACTAACTATACGAATAGTAGCATAAGGGAGCCGAACATACTATTACTTCTGAAGTAAATATTTATGGAGGCGATCTTTGAAGACGCTAATCTTACAAATTGATTTCAGGTGTGGAGGTAACATATTCCACGCTTTAGCGCCTGAAAAAGACAGACTGGTTTTACAGATGTCTAATCTAATTTTTGGAAGGTGGATCAAACTATTTCTCGTGTTTTTCCTATTATTGTCGGAAAATAGAGTTTTTAGATAGGGTGGGGCTTTTCCGTGCATGATCTTGTGCAGTAGAACACAGCGATTAAATTCAAACTGTTTCTTCAATGTTAGTAACTTGAGAGATTTTAATTTTTCATCAGTCGAAGTAGGACTGGGAAGTATTAATTTAATGCCCCGACGATACAAGGAATTAACTTTTTTCATGTGAACTTCGCTGCATCCATCCCAGACGGTAGAACTGTAGTCACAATGCGTTTTGATATGCGCATGGAAAAAGAGTTTACGGATATCAGTATTAACTATATGGCGTAGTTTTGATAACAGGAACAGATTTTTGGAGATTGTTTTGCATATTGAGTCAGTATGCGGCTCCCAGCTTAATTGGTTGTCCACTATAACGCCTAATAAGCGATGCCTAGTTACTTGTTCAACAAGCTGTCTATCTAAGGAAAGTGTTAAAGGTGGTAGGCCATGCTGGTGTTTCTGACGTGTAGTAACTAACATGCTCTTTGTCTTTGGAATACTAATAATCATGTGATTATCACTGCACCAGCCTGCTACTTCATCAAGACTTTGTTGGAGTACCTTATTAATGGTTGTGATATCTTTATCAGATGTGTGTATGGTCGTGTCATCTGCGAACAGATCGCAGTTTGCGTCTAAATGAGATATGCACAGTGGCAGATCATTAATAAAAAGATTAAATAATAAGGGCCCTAGAATAGACCCCTGTGGAACACCGCAAGTTACTAAACCATCAGAGGAATACTTGCCATTTAGCAGTACTTTCTGTGTTCTGTCCCTGAGATAGGAAGATATAAAGGAGACAGTATTTGAGTCAATGTGATAGAATGGTAGTTTTTTTAGTAGGATAGAGTGGTTGACAAGATCAAAAGCTTTTTTCAGGTCAAGAAAGATTGTACCTGATACTTTATTGTCATTTATGGCAGAGAGCCATTTATCAATTAAATGATTGAGGGCAGTTTGGCACGAATGTAGAGGTCGAAATCCTGATTGTGCTGCAGTTATCAGATGGTTTTGCTCCAGAAAGTTTAGAAGATGAGTATGGATATGTCTCTCGAGCGGTTTTGAAATACTGGATAATATGGAAATGGGCCTGTACTCGTTTAGGTTGCATAAATCTTTGCTTTTGGGAAGCGGGATTACCTTCGCTTTTTTCAGCTCGTCGGGAAAAACGTTATGTCTGATCGATAAATTATAAATAAAGGTCAGGGATTCGACGACGTAGGGCAGAGATAGTTTTAAAATCTGACTACTAATGCCATCTGGACCGCAAGACGATTTGTTCTTTAAACTGGAAATAGATTTGCCTACATCTAGGACAGTCATAAGCGGTACTAAAAATGGGCCGCAGGCTCTCTGTTGACTATGGTGACGTAGTTGATGAGAGCAAGTGTAGTTTACAGGGTTAGGTGTATTTGACTTCGCCAGAGTTTGAGCAACAGTTATGAAGTGAGCGTTGAATGCATCAGCAGTAAGATCGGGCGGAATATTAGGCGATCGTTTACTATTACCTTTGGTGAAATTGTTTATTACTTGCCAGACTGAACGGATGTCTTTGCCGTCGGCAATAATTTGTTCTGCATTTTGCCTCTGTGCTTTACGAACTAGAGATTTGACATGGTTTCGCTGCTTCTTGTATTCAGTAAATTTCTTGTCTCGTTTTAATTCATCTCTTACCTCCATTGCTTGTTTTATCTCATCAGAGAGCCATTTTGGCATAACAGGATATTTGACGCGTTTGATGCGCTTAGGCGCGTGTCTATCCAGAACGGCGAGAAACAGCTCGTACCAGCGTGACAGGGCATCGTTAGGGTTTTTGCAGTTTTTTATATCATAAAATGGTACTAAAGATAGTTCATATAAAAAAGCAGTTTGGTCGAATTTTTTAAAACATCTATACATTATGGTAGTGTGTCCTTTGATTGACTGTTTAGCTAACCTAACAGACAACGTAAAACAAACAGGAAAGTGATCACTAATGGAAATATTAGGTACGCTAACATTTTTTACAACGCTGACATTTGTGCTATATACATGGTCTATCAGCGTTGAAGATGAGGAAGTCACTCTAGTAGGTGACTGGACAAGCTGTTTCAACCCTAAAAAATTCAACATGGATCTCCACGAAGTGTGTCCTTGCTTTTGCAAGTCTATGTTGAAGTCTCCCAAAATATGTACATCACCTTTGGACTCCTGAACCACATCCATCATTAACACAAACTCGTCCTGCCAGGAGGCTGAGGCCGCTGGGTTTCTATATACAAAACCTATAAGAACAGGCGAGGACTTGGTCGTTTTAACTTCTAACCACATGCACTCTATATTAGGGGATTCTAAATCACAACGCCTCTTTGCATAGTTGTTGATGGAATTGTGTATGTACACAGCTAGGCCAGTATGTCCGGGGGCAGATGCATCTCGCCTGAGAATGGAGTAATTGTATATAGCTATGGCATGGTCACTAATGTTAGCTGTTAGACGAGATTCCGTAAATCCAAAAATGTGAAATGGTGAGGACTGGTTTAGGAGAATAGTTATATCTGGTATTTTGTGACAAAGGTGATACACATTAAGATGACCGATATTTAAAGAATGAATGCTGTTGCCACCTGTTGACATATTAAAGGCGAACGTATAGATAGTCAAGCAGAACAGAGCAAAAACAATAATAACAGCAAATACAAAAATAAACAAAAACAAACAAAAAAAAAAAACAATGTGTGGGCTGAAGAAAAAAAAATCGTATAGACACCTAGCGTGTAATTACACAACACAAAGTGTCTAAGTATCCAATTGGTACTAGAGGATTCCAATAGTCAAGAGCTGTAGGCGGTTCAAACAAACTATCACACGCTCAAACAATCTTCACACGTGACTGCTGGCGGTGACTAGCGCAATCACAGCAGACAACACGCGGTCAATACAATCCGTCACTCCTTTGTTTGGATTAGCTGTGTCGCCAACTGAGAAACCACTCGAGTATATTATTGTTTCAGCCTGCACAGACGCACTGGTTAGCTTTTCTCCGGAAAGCAGGGATAAGCAAGGTTGTCAAGCAACGCAATAAAAGTCCACCGTGCTCTATGTTATAGTCCAGTCACAGGTTTAAAGATAGGTCCCTTTGGGTCCATGCAACACCATACGTAGTTGTAATAGTTACGAAGGAAAAAAAAAAAAAAAAAAAAAGTCACATTCGTGATATAAATGAGACGTCATGCAACAGTCTGTGATAATAAGTTTATGCAAGAGCAAATCACCTTGTCAATCTAAAACGTCATAAAAAGTCTGTATGTCTGAAAGTCTATGTTTACTATTAAAAATAAAGCAATGGATGACATCATCCTCCACTCCAAATATCAGATCAGCGCTGACATTGTGTCGAAAAGACTCTCACAACAGTTAATAGAAAACGTTATGAAGAGTCTCTGTCACACAATGTTGTATCGGCATGGTTTCATTCGCTAAATCATTGTTTATTATTGTGTCGCAGTGACTCACATAAAATCAAGCTTAGATGATGTTATGAAGAGTCTCTGTGACACAATTCTGTATCAATATAGTTTCATAACCTAAATCATGGTTTCCATTGTGTCGCAGCGACTCACACAACACCAAGATTCATTAGTGTTAGGAAGAGTCTCTGTGATACAATCTTGTATCAGCATACTTTGTATCAGCGTAGTTTGATATGCTAAATCATCGCATATTAGTGTGTCGCAGTGACACAAATAACATTAAGTTGTGTTAATGTCATCTAAGAGTCTCCGTGACACAATCTTGTGAAATGTACTGTACTGTTTAATAAATCGTTGCAGCATGCACTGTCTCGCAGCGACTCACATAACATTAAATATAGTTAATGTTATAAAGAGTCTCTGTGACACAATCTTGTATCGGGACTGTCTGACGAAATCGAGGTTTGAATTTTGTCGCACTGGCTGTACTTAACATGAGAGAGAGAGAGAGAGAGAGAGAGAGAGAGAGAGAGAGAGAGAGAGAGAGAGAGAGAGAGAGAGAGAGAGAGAGAGAGAGAGAGAGAGAGAGAGAGAGACTGAGAAAGAAAGAGAAAGAGACTGAGAAAGAAAGAGAAAGAGAACGAACGGGGATTACCCTTGGGCACGAAGTAGGCTGAGTGTCTAATACACAAAGCCTGCTAAACACCAACCCGATCTCTCTCTCTCTCTCTCTCTCTCTCTCTCTCTCTCTCTCTCTCTCTCTCTCTCTCTCTCTCTCTCTGGCCTCATCTACACGCCTTTTCTTTCGCTCGCTCCTGCACGTGCTTGCACATACTCTTGTCTCTCGTGTTCAGGTTCTTTCCGAGTCTCTCTCTTACGATTTTTCGTTGACGTCATTTTTACTTTTTCCCGCACTTTTGTTCTTCCTTTTCTTTTATTTTACGTCACCTCCTTCAGTTGCCACATTCCTTCTGCCAAATGAAGATAAGTAGCGGCTAATCTCTATGTTTGTTTGTTTGTCTATTTTGACAAAGGGTATTTACCCGAAATATTAATAAATTGTGTTGTACCCGTCTTTTCTAAGCGTGTTTCTTTCTCCGTTGGGTACTTCTTTCCAATCATAATAATAAAATCAACCAAAGTTATCTTTAGTGAGGTATTTTCACTGTAATGCCAGTTTTGTGTGAGACTGAGAGGCACCCACTTTTTGGGTAGAAACCCATTTTTTCTCCATCCAGTGGCTCTGTTTCTAGAAAATGTCTATTTTATTTTAAGGTGTAGAGCTTAGTTATAAGGTGAGTTCTAAACATTCGCATCAACTCCAGAGCCCTAGAATAAATAGAAATATGGGAACCCATTTTCACATAAAATGGTAGGTAACCCACTCTGAGGGTTTTGTGTCCATGTGTGTGTGTGTGCTCATGTGTGTGCTCGTGTATTTGTTTGTGGTTACGCATGCTCGTGTGTGTGTGTGTGTGTGTGTGTGTGTGTGTGTGTGTGTGTGTGTGTGTGTGTGTGTGTGTGTTTGTGTGTTCAGCACTACTAAAGGTACATGCATATCGTCATTTACAGAATGAAATCTGTGAAGTGCTGCGGCCACGATTCACATGCACTGACGTAAGTTGTGCTTTTGCACCCCAGTGCCATGGTTATATTGGTGCAAACGCACACATCATTTAGGCTATGCCCGATAACCTACCCTGCTCCCAAACACACACACACACACACACACACACACACACACACACACACACACACACACACACACACACACACACACACACACACACACACATACACACTGGCCGGCACGCAGACTGACACACCAGACATGCATACTACTACTCTGACAGCATCTTTTGGGTTCGTTGGGATTCATTTGGGTAAAAAGACGGACCGACAACCGAGACAGCAATGGCCGCGTACGAGTTTGCGCGGCACGTTGCTTGCCGGCTTTGCAAAACGAACCACTTCGCGAGTATCTGACAAACCATACATTTTCACAGTTCCGAAACACCATTATATGACTTCTAAGTGTGTTTTATGGGTATAAATTGTGCATACTCGGTAAACGCTTTTTCAACGATTTTTTTTTTTTTTTTTTTTAGCCCAGTACAGAAACTCATCTTGCTGTTGTACGCGCGCTGCCGGGAGGGACAGGTGAGCAACGCGTTTATGTTTTTCTTTGTTTCTTCTTTTTAAACACGAAGTACAGCGGCTTTGATCCCCAGTCGTCATATGAACATTGATACAAAGTGGTTTCAGCAAGAGGCATGAACCGAGTCATGAGCCCCGGCACTTTTGTAGTGCTGTTATTGTAAATTGTGTTATGTGTCAATGTAAGCAGCACCTGCGATGTGTTCAGTAAACAGGTTTTGCTATGTACGATTAATTTATGCTACAGGCGGCAACACTAAAATTATCTTGAATCTTGAAAAAGGAAGTAAAATCAGCTGTGTCCCAAATTTGCACTGATGCAGTTTGAACAGGATGACTCTCATGAGTCCATGCAGTCGCATTGGCTCTTGAGAATCAGTCTATGCCTGTTGTCATTAGGGCCGGACTGGCGTCATTTACACACTACTCCGCTGTTATCTGAACTGAAGAACCCCTACGAAAGAGGAAGGCCGCATGGGGCAGGCACGTGTAACTAACACTGCGAGGCTTCATGCATAGTCGCAGTACACGTACATGTCATAAAATGTACAATATCCGCGTGGGCCGAGCTAGCTAGTGTCATCGCTTTTGTGGCTCGCTACCGCGTGTGTGTTTTGTCGTACCTTTACTGTGTCTCTGACAGTTGGCAACCGGTTGTGTTATCGACCACTTCCTGTGTAACATATCAACAGAGGTCGTCAGGCGGTGCAGCCTCTACACTGTGAAATCATTCTTATCAGCATTCTAGTCTGTCTGTCATTAGGTTAGTCAGTCATGAATGTCTTGTCACAGAGTGTGCGTGTGTGTGGCTGCGAGCTCTCAAGAGTGTGAAATGTAAGCAGTCTAGGCCTATTTCGTGTCAGTTTCACCGTCAGTGCCTGCGTGTAACCTGGCTTTAATTTTGACACATCGAGGCCGCCTAAGTTGCAAATTCCCAGCTTTTCGACTTGTCGCCTTAACCCCTCCAGTGATAGTCCGTGAGCCAAGCGCGAAACTGGTACCATTCAGGCAGGCAAATTCTCAGACAGAATTTCAATATCCTTAGGGATAGAGAAATCATGGGAGACTTTTGGATCGATTAGCTTTTTGTCTGTTTACACGTGATTTTTAATCCCACCGTCCACTGTACACTAAATGAGACATCATTTTCAAGTCCTGCATCGTCTTTTATCAAAGACAAAAATATAAATGTTGATTTTAGGTCAGATTTATTATTGAAACAACATGCTCAGGTATTGCTGAATCTAAAAATAAGTCATAAGTCTATGTTTAGTTCCATATCCTGTCAGTGAACTACCGCCCCCTTCTCCACTCCCCAAAATGCTGAAACTCGCCACAAAATGTAGCATTACTTCATCACTGAGCGTACCCTTTTGCTTTTATTTTGATATTTTTGGGTCTGATATGTGGAAACACAGTATATCTATCTAGAACACCATGCGTTTTGTCTGTCTGTATATCAGTCCGTCAAACTGTCCGTCACTCCTAGATCTTTGTCATTTCGCTTTGTAGTTATAGTAAATACCAAAAAAATATAACTCCTTAGAAACTATACATGCCATTGACTTCATACTTGGCACAAGAGTAGTTGGCTGTAGTGCAATTGTACACAAGTATTTTTCGATGACCTTGTAGGAAGGTCAAGGTCACAGAGGTCAATTAAAGATTAAAAAGTTGTCATTTTATGCCAACATATGCACCCTTTCGCACACTATGGCAAGATCTGAGCCCATATTTGGCACAGTTGTAATTTATAATATGTGTTATTATAAATACATTAAAATTTGAATTAGAACTATACAGCAGATGGCAAATAAAATGTATGCAAGAACAATCAGTTAAAATTCCAATGAAAGTTCAGCTGTCCTTTTGTTTCTTATCAAATAACCTCTCATGCTGCTTCCAATGTACATCTGTAAGATAACGGGCACGCACGCGCACGCACACACACACACACACACACACACACACACACACACCACACACACATACAAAGGCCACACAAGGCATTTAAACCGGCATTTATGTTCGCCCAGCTACATTAAACTGTCTGCCCGCCGAACCCCAATTGTTTTCAGCAAGAGAATCAAAATTGTGTCTCAGAATAGGCATGCATTCAAGAGTACACACACATCCCCAAACCCCATACACACACACACACACACACACACACACACACACACACACACACACACACACACACACACACGTACCCACTCCATAAAATCGCCCTTTCTTTGACACATGTAGGGATATATTGTAATAATAATAATAATAATGAGTATTTGTATAGCGCCTAACCTCAGATTAGAGCTCTAGGCTCTTAATAAAAACTAATTGTACAAAATTAATTAATTACAAAAACACAATTTACAAAAGTACTAAAGCAAAATACAACGCACTCTGTAAACAAGCTATAAAGTCACCATTCAAAGTGCAACGCTTATTGACTCATACTCGCATTCACGCACGCACACGCACACACACACACACACACACACACACACACACACACACACACACACACACACACACACACACACACACACAACTACTTTCTAACAGAGATAGAGATGACTTTAACATGACAGGTCTGTGACAAAGTAATTTGTAGCAAAAAAAATATGGGTCTTTAGGGCTCGCTTGAATGCCTCTGTCGAATCCACATATCTCAGTTCGCGTGGGAGATTATTCCAAACAACTAGGCTCTGGTACCTGAATGACCTCTCACCGAAAGACTTTGTTTTGACAAGAGGGATACGTAAAACTCGAGAGTCGGCAGCACGGAGCGCAAATTCTGTCCTGAGGGCGTATACAGCTGGAGAAGAGAGGCAAGGTAGTGTGGGGAGGAACAGATAATACAACTGTGAGTCATGCATGAAATTTTGTACTGAATCCTAGCTCTTACAGGTAGCCAGTGAAGAGCAGACAGATGGGGTGTGATATGATCTGATCTAGGGACTCTAAAAATCAACCTATTAGCTAAGTTTTGAATTTTCTGGAGTTTGCCAATCAGACGGCACTGGGAACAGCCAGCCAAAAGAGCATTGCAATAGTCTAATTTAGACAAAACAAAAGTGCAGACAAGTACTTTAGTTGCTTCAGGTGTCAGATAGTGGCGGGCTGAAGCAATACGTCACAGTTCTGTATAGTCGGATCTGCAAACGTTCACATGAAGGCGCATGGACAGGCTGCTATCAAGTGTGACACCCAGATTTTTTTTACATGGGGGGAGAAGGGCACCACAGATTTGTAATGACTGGGGGAGTGTCAGCGTCTTCGTCAACCTCGGGGAAGCAATGATCATGGCCTCAGTTTTTCCGTCATTCAAATGTAATTTGAAGTCATCCACATCTTAGTCTCCGAGACTGTATAGCAAGCAAATTAACATTCATGAACTTGCTTTATATACCTCCCTTCCCATAATCCCTTGCAGACCAGAAAGACTCGATCTTGATTCTTGCCTGTCCGCAATGCAAAAACGCTAAATATGCGCATACTGTCACATTAGCAAGCTCCTTATGCTCACTAGTAATGAAATACTCCTTAGTGTGTACGTACGCTCGAAATTTATTTCCCATACACACACATAAACGGAGAATAGACAGCAGCGAACACACGAATCGAATCGCCATACTATGGAGATGGACGACACTGATGTCCACTAGTGATAGTGACAACCTTAGAAAAGGTCTAAATAAACAAACCTGCTGGCATTTTCCGTCATTATCTGTTCTAATTGCAAGTAGACTTTACTCAAAAAAACGCACGATTATAGAAAGCACTGGTGTCTACACAGTCAAACGAAATCTCCGCCCTGAGTCAGTCGACAGTCCAATACAGGGCAGACAACAGGTCACCATTTGGACAGAGACAAACACACATCGGAAGTATCACACCCATGTTCATAAATAAACATAGGTATTAATGTCTGTGGTCGCACCTAAGGCAGCTAATCCGCCTGTTTTCTCCAACATCGCAGGTGAGCGAGAGGGAATTTGCGCGATGAAACATGATATTCAACAGTGTCGGATTTGCTGGGTTCTGTATGTTTGAAGTATACATTTGGTGTTGGACGGTAAAGTTCCCTTCAGCCTATGTGCAAACTTTACGTCATTGCAACATTTCAGAAAAGTCTGACGTGAACTCCAGACTATGCGGGCCCTAGATTGTGACGTTAAGTCATGAGTTTTGTGGTGACGTGATTTTTCTAGTAGTACACACAGTGCCACTATCAGTGGTGCTGAAAGCGTAAGGTTCGCTATGTTTTAGCTCAAATCTTGAAGAAGAAAACAACAACAATAAAAATGTGAAAATATCCAGCGAAAGTCTAAACATCCTCAATGAACCTGGGCGTAAATCTACCCAGTGTAAATGTGTGCTGTCGCTATTCCGTTGAGATATTTTTATTTGAATAAATTTAAGCCTTTGACGATTTATGCTGGGTGAAATCATGCTGTGAAGATTCACGCTGAGTTTATTTAGTTCTAAAAGTAAATGGAAAATCAGAGGAACGCATTTGCACTGGGTAGATGTACGCCTGGGTGGATTTGCGCTGAGTACACATCAGTTCGTAGTGTCAAGCTGGGAAGTTTTATGTCCAAATATAGCGAAATAGACCACTTCAGCACCAATGACGGTTATCGGAAGTTTTGTTTTGGACTGGGTATATACATTATATTGAGCAACATTTTCCTTGATACAGTGCCGATAAACAGAAGTACCCCACCCAGGTCTGCCCTGGGGGACTTGGGTGGGGTTCACTACTTTTTAGTTCCCAGGGTCACCCTGGTCAGCCCCACAGGGTGGGTTTTTCCCTCTATTCTGGGGCATGTGTTTCTGTCTACCCTTGGTCCATTCACTTGTATTTGCCTTTTTAAAACTCTCCCTACTGTCTGCGCTGCCTGTAGCTCTTGATATTGGATGTGCCCCCACCCGGGTCTGCCCTGGGGGACTTGG
This sequence comes from Semisulcospira habei, assembly GCA_036245525.1. NCBI lineage: Eukaryota > Metazoa > Mollusca > Gastropoda > Semisulcospiridae > Semisulcospira > Semisulcospira habei. The sequence goes on along the minus strand of BTPG01000002.1, from coordinate 203,769,082 downwards.
GTGGGGTTAGGTACTTTTTAGTTCTCAGGGTCACCCTGGTCAGCCCCACAGGGTGAGTTTTTCTCTCTATTCTGGGGCATGTGTTTCTGTCTACCCGAGGTCCATTCACCTGTATTTGCCTTTTTAAAACTCTCCCTACTGTCTGCACTGCCTGTAGCTCTTGATATTGGATGTGTGTTGCTAAATGGTCTTAGCTTTATTTAGGCCCCATGTGTTAGGTTTATTTAATGTATTTGACCGGCTGGTGACATACATTCAATGTTCTGTTTAGTTTTTTTTTTCACAAGCAGTGCAGGCACGTCCTGAGAAAGCCTTGTTGCTGTCGGGACGTTAAGCAATGTACAATCAATCAATCAATTGATATTGGATGTGTGTTGCTAAATGGTCTTAGCTTTATTTAGGCCCCATGTCTTAGGTTTATTCACCGGCTGGCGACATACATTCAATGTTCTGTTTAGTTTTTTTCACAAGCAGTGCAGGCACGTCCTGAGAAAGTCTTGTTGCTGTCGGGACGTTAAGCAATGTACAATCAATCAATCGATAAACAGAAGTGATTACTTGACCCGATCAAAATTTCCTCGTCTTACGACTCGGGCATTTTAATTCGGGTCTCGTAATCTCATCTGCCTGTTATCGGCACTATATCAAGCAACATGTTGCTTAATATAATATAATACATACACATAATATGAACTAAAACAAATGAAACAATCAAGCTACGCCCACATCAACACTCTTTGTGTAGTAGTCGCCACTCTGGTATTGACTAATATACGTGTACATGCATGATACGCACACATGCATGAACTTAAGCACACACACGCAACCACCACACAAACCTGCGCATGCACACACCCAGCCCAGTGTAACATATATGAAAAACTATAAGCTAAAAAAGCTCCACGTGACAGTTTGGCACCCACTGTGGACATGTCTGTATGAGTGTGCATGTACACACGCAATACGATATAAGTGTCTGTATATGTCGACTCACACAAGCACATGATACTACAAAAACAAAGATCAACGTGCACTCAGTCGCTGAAAATAACTGATCTTTATAATCCAATTAACACGTTTTACTAGTATAGCACACAATCGGTGTGTATTATCTCTCTCTCTCTCTCTCTCTCTCTCTCTCTCTCTCTCTCTCTCTCTCTCTCTCTCTCTCTCTCTCTCTATATATATATATATATATATATATATATATATATATATATATATATATATATATATATATATATATATATATATATATAATTTTTCATTAAATTCTGAGAATGCTGTGCTAATGCCATGGGATTCCAGGCTGGTAAGCTTGCATTGTGTCATCAGGACATCAGCTGCCCTTTTGTGACTGCATCGCTTATTAGATCTTTTGAGCCTTCCACTGAACACCTACTACATAAAGCAGTAGGGACTACCCCTAGGCGCCCCGCCACCCGCTGGAGAATATCCCGTCCTCCCCCCAAGGGGGGGGGGGGGGGAGATAGAAAATATTCCTAAACAGATATTGGACCTGCTGAGTAGATTTAAAGTTTTTGCCGCCTACGACCGGTTTCGCCCCAATGGGAGGGCTCTTCAGGTAGGCATACGGCGTAACCTGAAATTGCAAACACAACGCATGTACTAGAAGCCGCCTCCAGAATTTACTGGTAGCACCACCAGTACAAAGTACAGTATATATATATATATATATATATATATATATATATATATATATATATATATATATATATATATATATATATATATATATATATATATATATATATATATATATATATATATATATATGCAACCAATGTTGCACACACTACAAGACAACACAGTCCACTGGTGCACGTGGTTTTGGGTTGTATAGCTACATGTGTGTGTTTCCAATATTGCTGTCTACCTAGACATTGTTTTATACATGTATATATATATAGACTCATTTATTGATTTTCATTTAAACAATTTGACTGTTCGTGTAGCTTAAATCAAAATATATATTTACAAGTTTCTCGGAGCACATACCATACGCCTCTGTTACTCGTGTCAGTAGGTTAAAATTTAAAGTCTGAAACCGACACTCGTGTGCATGCAACAACTGACCAAAGCTGTTCATCCCCATGTTGATCGCTGCCAGTTCGCACAATGTGTTTTAATATTAAAAAGGCTGCGAAAGCATGAAACGGAAAACAGCACCTTGCATCCTGGCATGCAGTTTGCGGCCCACTGTAATCCGAAAGTCTTTTTATCTTCTTGTCACATCACAACCGTGTGCTAACCCGGTAGGCGACAGCGCATGCGCATGTCTAGAAAACAGCTGATTTCCTGGTGGAAGTGAGTTGGGGTGTCGTCTCAAAATGTTCAATGTAGACTATGTACAAGTTCGAGCAATAAAATAAACTGTTGTTTTTGTCACAGATAATGGACAGGTGTGCTAGCAGGTGGTAGGGCCAAAAAGCGTTTGCGCGCATAACGCACCTCATTGTAGGGCGACCGGAATATAATAGGAGAAATCAATTTAAGGCGAAAACACGGGAAAAACATAAATTCACTTCTCCGTAAGTTCACTTCTCCCCTTCTCAGTCCCAACCGCCGTATTTCATACATAAAGGCACTTGTAAGAATTACCTGTCATCAGAAAAAGGGCAGTGTGTTAGCATGTCAAGTTTGCACTGTCAATAACACTTCTTGTCGATATATTGATCCATCCCCTACTTCAGTCTCTGCTTATCGGTTTGTTGACGGCCGCCTCTCCCAAGTTCCCTTCGCCTCCAGTGCTGTGATTCTGGGTTTGTGTCAAATTGCCATCCTTGTTAACCCCTTGGGAGGAATCAGCATTACTGACTCCTACACCCTCCTGGGTACTGGCGATGCCACCGAGGCTTCTGTCGGCCAGAGCCTGCAGTCGGTTCTGAATGTCGTTTACCGCCCCACCCTAAAGTCGAGACCATTGCTGATCAGAGGCAGAGGCTGCAGGCGAACGTAGTGCAGCCCCAGTGTGGACTGTAGACTGCAAAGAGCGGGGTAGGCTCCAGCTGTGATGCCCTGCGGTTTGTGGGGTGGAGTGGTCTTTCGGACTGAAGTGCCGCGTCCTAGGGTCGTTGTTCCTCTCTCTCCTGGGCTGAGGTCGATCGAGCTGCCGTTGGCGTTGTTGTAGTTGTTAATGCTGCCGAGATCGAGAGGGATCGGTAATGTGTCCGATAAGTTTATGGTCGGTCACATTTGTGTCTCCGCCGACGATCTCCATGATAGACAAATCTAGCAGTTTTGCAAAATGTCTGCCGCCAGCTACGGACCAGGCCTCAAGCACACCTTGTTGCTTCAATCTGCTTAGGCGCTGGAAGTTCAGTTTTGTCAGGTCCTCGGAGATTCTCACACCGGTGTTTTTCAGATTTCTCCGCTCTTTCAGCACGGTAGCATTGTCCTTTCTTCGAGACAAATCTGACAATCACTGGTCTCTCTTTTCCCTTCTCGACTTTTCCCAGTCTGTGCAGTGCAGATATTTTTGTGCTGTCAATGTCTCTTAATCTCAGTTTTTCGTGAATGATCTTGAGCACCTTTTCTTCGCACTGCTTGTTTGTCTCACCACGAACGACCACGAAGGTTTGTCTCTTCACTCCATAGACTCCGACTCCCTTCGAGAATACTGCTCGAGGTTATTTAATGTTTACGTTGATCCATTACTATAGATCGCACACTCTTAAACTCTTCTCTCAGTTCCTGGGTTTGCCTAAGCGTTTGATTCAATGTTTTTCTCAAGTTGGCATTTTCCTGTTTGAGATCGAAATTGACGCCAGAGATTTTTTTCGATTTTTTCGTCTACTTGCCTTGACAGAGAACTCCCGCAATCTTTCATCCGTTTTGTGAGAGAATTGGAGGTTGCCTGTAAAGCGTCTAGTTTGTCCAACACAGCAGCGCTTGACGTATCTGACTGGATCGCGGGAGTGTTAGCGTTCCTATAGGTGGAACATTTAACACTGTCTGTACGTTTCGGTCCCGAGAAAGAGACTCCTTTCGACGTTTGCTTTCTGTCCTGACCCTGCTGCGACTGTCTCTCTCTTTCAAGTTTTGTGTCACTTGATTGGGACATATCCGCCGCACAACCGCTAGTATCCGTATAAGTGCTTGCTTTCTTTTTTTTTCTCTTTTGTCGCCTTTTTTCGACATGACTGCGGTGCACTCTCATGCTCCAGTATAGTCACAGTACACACACATCCGTATATCAGTGTCACATGACACACATGTCCCTACTCAAATTGGACACATTTTGTGAAAAATAATACAAATTATATCTGCAAAAACCTCACAACGTGCTGAGTCTTTCAGTATATATTCCCAATAACCTTCAGCCTCTCCTCATGGAAGATCCATTGTTTTAAGAGAGAGAGACACGCACAGCCGTGCTGCCATGTTTCCGTCTCCCATCCATGCTTGATGGGACCAGGAGCTTCAGAGTAATTTTCGAAGCTTCCTTTTCAAAGCGATTAGTGGCAGGTGTCTCACTAGGCATGTTCAGGACGCAGTGTCGACAGGGTGAGAGCTGATGTGGTTCCACTTCTGCATGACTCTAAATACGACACAGACTGCAGGAGGTACACCAAAATTTAGCCTCAGGGGCAGTGGGTAAGTTCTACCTCACAGCTGATTCCAGATGTGAAACTGAGGTTCATGATCTATTTGAAGCAACACTCAGACCTACAGGAGTCAAAATTCAAAAGATAAACGAGCTGTCTCTTCAATTGATAAAAGCTTATCGAGCTGATTAAATCTCTGTGAAGGTAACGTGGTCCTGATCAGCATTTCAACAGGCACTGCTGTTCCAGCGTATGTTACTGGGGATATCTAAAACGCTTTACTGCATAAGTAGCTATAAAGAAAGAACGCCTGAAGTCAAGGTCTCCAACAAACGAACCATGAATATATCTCCTTTGAAGACCTTTGGAACTGTGATGAAAAGGAAAACAACCATTTGCATTGGAGGAATGTCTGTCATTTTGGAAGCTGGCAGGTCGCTGTTTAGGGCATACGAATATCAAAGGCCGGTGTATAAACGTGAGCTTGAGATATTCCTTTCGCATCCCCTCGGGCCACTTCCATGGGCTCTTGCTTCTGACGATGGTCGCCTGAGAAAAAGCAAAAACGCTGTTCGCACACATAAATAAGGCTCTCTGCTGGTTGATGCACTGCCTCGCCATTCAGCAGCTGTCACAGCTTACTTATCTTTTTAAAAATAAATTTTGACTGTGTGTAGTCTGTCTGAGTGGTCATGTTTATTCTTGTTCAAATAAATCCTGTCCCCCAGGCTCATGAGAAATTCATATCTGGATCACTGTCCCTGCCATAAGGCTAAATTTGGTTGTATCACACACGGACTGAGTGCAATTGTTTATAGCCATCTCGACGGTCTGGTCTACGGGAGTGCCAGTCAGTTATTTGGGTTTAACGCCGAGAGGGCAACCAGGGCTATCTCACAGCGGAGGAACGCGAACCAGATGAGTTCCCGCCTGCTGCCTGAACAGAATAGCTTCCATCTCTAAAGACTTGATAAATCTCTGGCTGGTCTGATGACAGGCTTTTCATTTCAGCGTAATATGCAGGAAGGTAACGAGAATAGTTAGGCTTGTCATACACAAAGCGCCATGGAATCTGTGCATGAATGGCATGAAGATGATGGCACCAGTTTACTTCATTTGATGATCTCAGAAGACCCAGAGTACGCGTTTGGACAAGATTGACACAGTTCATGCAGATAGCGAACAGCTCGCCATTTTCATATAAAATTTGTAAAATGGTCTTTGTGGAAGGTCCGTTTTCTTGGTTGTGTGCCAAGAACGGAGAAGTCAGTGGAATCACTCCTGTTTCCACCCTGTTCAATCTTACTCCTGAGACGTGCTCAAAGAGACAAGTGCTACGCAACTCTTTGGAGTAGAAGCCTAGAAATGACCCTAAAACTCAGGATATTACCAGCATGGATGGAAGATGGAAACAGAAGACAAAAAGAACATATTTGTTGTTGCCTGGACGAAACGGGGGTGGTGCCAGTGTTTTCATTTCTGTATTCGAGTATGCACAGGGTCCGTAAATATGCGTATGACACGAAACAAAAGCATGACCCTCACTCCAACAAACGGTTACAACGACTACATCATAACATATGGTTGGAGTGAAAGTTTCAAAAGTCATGACTTTAAAAATGAAAGGGGGCGGGGGAGGGGAATTCTTGCCAGCTGTACCCACAGTTGGTCCTTCAGTCGACCCACTCACCACCTGTCCGCGACACCATAGTCATTGAGCAGTTGCAGCATAACATGTATATCTCGCAGACACAGAAAGACTACCCACAAACCCCATTGGACCCTTCCCCCACCCCCGAAATTAAAAAAACAAAACAAAAATATCTCGCAATAATCACGACCCGAGTTGGAGACATTACACACGTATCAGAGGCAGTTCTTGAGCTTCTATCGTGCATGTGTGACAGGTTACGTATACATACACTTGTCCTCCTCCCCGCTTTTCCTACGGTGTCCGACAGTCTACCTTATCGCTGCGGCAGCCGCCGTGAGGAGACTGTCCTTACTCGGCTCCACATCGGGCACACGTAAGTTACGCACTCTTACTTACTAAAACAGGATGAGCGTCCATGGTGTTTTGCCTGTGACGAGCAGTTTTCTGTTCGACACATTTTGCTGTCTTGTGCCGATCTAATATCTAACAAGATATAAACACTTCACAGCAGACTCCTTGAAGGTTTTGTTCCGGGATGTTACCCCGGACAAAATCTTCAATTTCTTGAGACCCCCCCCCCCCCCACACACACCCCCACCCGGGTCTGCCCTGGGGGACTTGGGTGGGGTTAACTACTTTTTAGTTCCCAGGGTCACCCTGGTCAGCCCCACAGGGTGGGTTTCCCCCTCTATTCTGGGGCGTGTGTTTCTGTCTACCCTTGGTTACTGTCTGCGCTGCCTGTAGCTCTTGATGTTGGATGTGTGTTGCCAAATGGTCTTAGGTTTCTTTAGCATATTAGACCGGCTGGTGACATACATTGAATATTCTGTTTTTGGTTGTTTTTTTCACAAGCAGTGTGGGCACGTCCTGAGAAAGTCTTGTTGCTGTCGGGACGTTAAGCAATGTACAATCAATCAATCAATTTCTTGAGAAAATGCAGTATTTTTTAACAAGATCTGAGCATTCAAAGACTATGCGAATTTTCTTATTTTGCCCCTTTTTGAGAGTCTCTAGACGTTTCTTTTAAAGACTCGTGCGACATTTTAGCCTTTTTGGTAGGTTCTCTCTTAGGGTGCATGGAAATTTAGCTCTAGCTGGAGGCATGGAATGTATGCCCCTGCAGAAACCACAGTAAAATGTGGTCTTCTTTGCAGGTAGGCAGAAATTCCTTCTCTTCCTCCAGTATTGCCGATGGTGTGCTGAAGACTAGGTCGCAAAGACCGAAACAGCTGTCCACACCGGCTAAATATCTGGACCCCCACTTGGGGGACCTAGATTTAAATTTTCATGCACCAAAGGGGCTGTGAACAGTGGATATGTGATACGCCCCCCTTCGGGGGGGGGGGGGGGGGCTTCCATATGCATTGCTTCCAGTCACTTACTTGGCGCACCCCCTCTTCTTTCCCATCTTTTTTTGTGTGTGTGCTTGGACCAAAGTAGATCTATGATCATTGGTCTATCATGCACACTTCTCTCCCTTGACAGTGCTTTTTCCTACTCACTTGGTAGTTTCTTCGACATTTTAGCCTGACATTTTTTTAAGGTATATTTACATCTTGTCTTTTAGTCTGGCTGACCAGATTTTTACCCATCCCGCCGTGAGATGGCCTTAGTCGCCTGCTCGGCGTTAAACCCCAATAACTAACTAACCTCCTCCCTGTCTCCAACCCAACTCTCTAACAAAACAGGATGCAAACAGGCACTTCTGATTATTTTATGGTGCTAATTTTCTTATAAAAAAAAAAAAATGCTGTACCTGTAGTTTCTGTAGGAGCGACCATCACATGTGTTTGTCAAAAACACTAGACTCCCAATTATCATCGCTTCCGGATGAGGTACCACCACAGCCATACACTACACCGACGCTGCATTTGTGGAGAATCCTGATATTGCACTATACATCCAATAACCTCCTCCACATGAGGAACACATATGCAGATCAATTAATAAATCATGATCTTCCAAGACATTTACCTCTTACAATGGATGACGATGCTTAAAGTTATTCCCCCCACCCGGGTCTGCCCTGGGGGACTTGGGTGGGGTTAGGTACTTTTTAGTTCCCAGGGTCACCCTGGTCAGCCCCACAGGGTGGGTTTTTCTCTCTATTCTGGGGCATGTGTTTCTGTCTACCCTTTGTCCATTCACCTGTATTTGCCTTTTTAACACTCTCCCTACTGTCTGCACTGCCTGTAGCTCTTGATATTGGATGTGTGTTGCTAAATGGTCTTAGCTTTATTTAGGCCCCATGTGTTAGGTTTATTTAATGTATTTGACCGGCTGGCGACATACATTCAATGTTCTGTTTAGTTGTTTTTTTTTCACAAGCAGTGCAGGCACGTCCTGAGAAAGCCTTGTTGCTGTCGGGACGTTAAGCAATGTACAATCAATCAATCAATCAATTAAAGTTATTCTCCCCAGGATCAAGCATCTCAACACAGTCATAAAACTGTCTGCAGCAGATACTGCTGACAGTATTATGTATGGGTCCTTTGTATACTAACTTAGAGCTTTATGATGTAAATACAATGCCAAATGTCGAAATTCATCGTTTGGTGGGTGTGTTGTTTTTGTACCCGAGAGTGCAAATTATCGTCTGCATCGGCCTCGTTTTGAATTTGTGCATATTTACTAGCCTACGTCACAAGGTAGAACCCGGTCAACACTGCAGACGAAACTGGATGACAGCAAACAAGCTTAAACTGAATGACGACAAAACGGAAGCCATGCTGGTAGGCACTCGCCAGAAACTTTCCCAGCTCCCTCCCTCCCTCCACCTTCAACTCGACAGCACCCCCCCCCCCCCCCATCTCTCTCTCTGACTCGGCCAAAAACCTCGGCGTTATCCTCGATTCCTCTCTCTCCATGACCAGCTCCGTCTCCGCCACGGCCCAGGCATGCTACTTCCACCTCCGCCGCATCAGTCAAATCAGAAAATACCTCACTACCGAAGCTGCCACCAAACTTGCTGTCTCTCTCATCCTATCTCGCATCGACTACTGCAACTCTCTCCTTTCCGGCCTCCCTCACTCCACCACTTTCACTCTCCAGCGCGTCCAGAACAATGCTGCCCGCTTCGTCCTCAGAAAGAAAAAATCCGACATCACTCCCCTGCTCAAACTCCTTCACTGGCTTCCCATCCCCAAACGCATCCAATACAAGATTCTGTCTCTCTGCTACAAATCCCTGAACAACTGCGCTCCCGCCTATCTCTCAAACTTACTTCACCCCTACACTCCTCCCCGCTCCCTCAGCTCCGCCTCCGACCCTCTCCGCCTCCACATTTCCCCCGCACCAAACTCAGTACTTTCGGCCCCCGCTCCTTCTCAGTAAACGGTCCATCCACCTGGAACACTCTCCCGCTCTCTCTCCGTCAGAAACACCCTCTCTCCTCCTTCCAGTTTGCCCTCAAAACTCACCTCTTTCAACAGTTCTAGCACTATACCACCACACTCCTCACCCTAAGCAGACTGTCGTAATGTATTTCACTATTTGTGGTACATGAGTCGTTGTCTAAAGCGTGCGCGAGTTGTGAGTGCGCGCTTAGAGTTATAATTATTATAAGATAAGCACATTATAAATACCGTAATTATTATTTTTTTTATTATTACGAGGTCATCGGTGTTTACACGTGTCAGTGTAAACATGTACTGATGTTCTTCGGCATCCCTTTGACATAATTTTCCACGAGAATGTAAAATAAACCTTCCATACTCGCTATGCTGTCAAAATCAATGTGGGTTCTGCTTGACCTGCTAGCCTGAGTAACGATCGTGCTGGGGCGTGGCTCGTTCGACTCGGTCTCTGCACCAAGCGACTGAGCCAGCGTCACGAAACAGAACAGTGGTATTTAATATACCCACTTTCTGCAATGCAATTTCACATCTCACACATCGAAGTCTACGTAACTGAAAGCATCTCTGGAAACGACAAATACACCATCGCAGCAGAAACACTACCTATGTGAATCGAGTGAATGAGAGCGGCCCGCACAGACAAAAACGTGTCTGCCATGTCCAGCGATGTCTGCCGCAATTTTGACACACACCGTAGTTTTCAGATCCTTGCAGCATAAAATCTGATGAACTAGCTCGTAACTTTATGATAAAACAGGTTTAAAATCTTGCGAAATCCCTTCTACTGAAGATCATGAATTCTGAAGATCACTAGAGCTCGCGGAACTATAGGAAGATCGACAAAGACCGTAGCCGGATTACTTACCGATTCACATAGCAAGAAAGCGACAAATTCCGGATGGGCGGTCAAGTCAAGCTCTATATTCCCTTGTCCGATGTCAATTCTACTTAGGGGTATTTTGTCTCTCTTTCTCTTTCTTGTCTTCAATTCCGAGTCTGTCATTGTCGGCCGGCGCGAGTCGACTGATACTTTCTTTTTTTCTTCGCTGGTTCATCCGCCATCTTGTCTCTGACTGGTTATAATTATGCAGATGACCTAAGGTCGTATAGAATAGTTATGACGTCAGCTACCATCGCCTATCAGAAGCAATCTTTTGACTGGGTCCAGTCACAAGATTCCTGTGGCCTCTTTTCGCTTTGAACGGACGAAAGAAAGCATTTGGTGGGACAATAGGGTGGTCATTGTCTAAGTGGGTGTGTATACTGAATCCCAGTAAAATCTTTTTGCGAACTGAAGCATTATAAAGGTCAGGACTGCCCCTTTAAGGATTAGTTAGTGTTCAGAATCAACACAATATACACATGGCAAGTGTCAATGACTACAGTGATGCTTTGATGGGCAGTGGTGCGTGTCCACTAACAATACTGTAAAAGACAAATTACGTAATGTGAGTTTCCCTGGAGACCCGCGGTTCGCCATGATATTAGCAGTCACCTAGTCAAACCCATCACCACAAACTACTCTAACATGGCCACTAGTCCAATCAGCAGGTGCCATAAGCCGGTGACGACTCGGCAGTCGGGTGCTTACCCCAGGGGAGACAACACAGCTGACCCTCGCTTTCTTATTGGATAGTTGCCTCAACGGGTGTGTCCAGAATCTTAGACTTAAAGCTAGATAACTGCCTTGTATGAGGATGCATTAGGATGTTATCGCACAGAACAGGTATTGCTTTCCGTGTGCCCCTGTGACTTAAGGGGCACATGAACCTTTATGGTTGTCTGAAGGACTTGGCTGAGCCCAGACCAGCCGTGATTGTATACTTTCCCACAGTCAGCGGTTTATTACAATAAGGCTGCCTCAGTCTCAGAATGCAATGTGGACTGTATGGCTTAGAAAGAGGTACTGCTTTTTATGAGCCCCTTTGAGTGCAGGGGCACATGACACTCTTTGTCTAGACGAATTATTGTGACGTGATGCAGGTCAGCAGTGACGAATAAGGATATCCGACTTGTCCCCCTGACCACACAAAAAAAATGTCCACAACCAGCTTTCAAAACCAAGCAGCCAACAAATGTTTTTGTCAGGCCTGGGATTGTGTTTTATAGCGATTGGTTATTTGATTTCAAGTTGTTTTTTCATTTGTGATGTATGTATATTGGTCATTTGACATCGGAGCGCACGCTTTTTTTTTTCTTCTCCCAAATATCTCCGCAAGGAAACACTTTTCTATGCCACTTTAAGAATAAATATCACTTAGTGCCCACTGGTCAACAGGCAATATGTGTTCCAAGATTGGTATTAAAAAAGTGGGTCTTTGCGAAGATATTTGCGTAAAACGTTGTACGCTCCGATGTCAAACGACGTACACTTATATTGTTCTGTGAAATGGTGGCATTTCCGAATGGGAGCCATGAAGTATTTTGACTTGACTTTAACCAGCTGCGGAGGTTCAAGAGAATCTATCAGATTAATAATTCCTCAGTCTGCCGAGGAGAGAGAGAGAGCTTATCTCCGTCAACCACAGATGTATGCATATATATTTGACATGACCGCAGATCGTATGCCTCTAGCTTGCGTTAATTGTAATGATTACCTTTTAACCGCCGAGAATCATTGAACAGCCCCCAGATGCAAGGGGTATAGAACCTCAGGTGACCCCGCAGTATCTTCGGGAATTTTCCCTCAGCGATTATGCTGATATCTGTATAAACCTAAGAACATTTTTTATCAGTGCGTTCTGAACATTCAATCTGGTATCAACTTCCCTTTCCTACCTCTGTGTGCGTGCGTGCGTGTGTGCAGTTCGCTCACTCGCTCGGAACTGATTCATGTTTACAATTGTTTTGTTGTTTTTTTGTCCATGTGTTTCTGTTCTGTTTTCTTCTACACGAGATTGTTGTTCTCTCTAGGGTCTTACACCACGAGCGAGGCTCACTGCGTATCTTCCCTGACTTGACTGACGCGTGGCTGTAGGGACTGCATGTAACTGAACAGAATGCTCACTTGTGCCCAGGACACAAAAAGGACGCGATCAGATTCTTCTTATTCGTTTGCTCCGTCACGCTGACCGGCGCCACCAGGCACGACAACTTAATGATTACAGCATAATTTAACAAAACAAACAAACAAACAAAACATTATGGTGTGCTTAATTACATATATATTCGAACAATATTGTCACGTGACTGAAGAACAATAAAGAGAAGCCAGTAGAACCAGAACGCCGGCAAGGACTCCTCGTCGGCAAATGTCTCTCGTTTTGGGCGTCCAGTCACGAGCAACTACATGGCCTCTCACAGAGATGGTAAAAGCGGCTCAGCTGGCTCCAGACGGAAGTCTGGTGAGCGTTTGGAGTATCCTCGCTGCAATATAAAATTCAAAGAGGAGTATCTAGAGAGACATAATTGTTTCAGTAAATATGTCCATGGCCATCACAGCCAAAACGGCAATGAGACAGAACTTTCACGGGCACAGTCAAGTAGAAACCACGTGGTCAGTCACTCTTCTACCGCAGGTAGTAGAGTGGCGGACCACTTGGCTTCTACTAGTACAAGCCGAGCGACTGTCGACAGGACTTCTAGTCGTTCAAGCGGACGTGCAAGCAGAAAAAGTCCCAGAGGCCAAGCTCCACGAGGTGAAAAATCAATTTCTCCCACACCCAGTTCAGGAGGAGTAAGGTACAATTCACACATGTTGGCAGTGGCTCAGAGGCGGGAGCAAAAACGAGCACTCGCATCCACGTCAAGTTCAGCTACGACAGCAAGACAAAGTGCGAAGACGCCTAAACAACAACTGTGTTTGACATGTAGAAGAGTACACGCGGGACGTTGTTCATCACCACATACACTACTTCGTCCTGACTCGATGGACTCTGGCTACTCTGAAGGGACATTGTCTCGCGGGGCTAGCTTCGACTATGGCAGGAAGGACAAATGTCACGAGGAGGAGGAGCAGGAGTTAGGTAGTGATGACAGACGGATCAATGAAGATGTTAACAGCCGTGCACCGTGTCACCTCACCATTGACCGTAGCCAGAAGAAATCTGAAACACCCGATCCTTCCCAAGTACGAAATTCTAGCGAACGGACTGCTGCTCCGCCCGAAGTTCAGCCGGTGAAATCCCCTACACTCACCGCCAGGCGTCCGGCATGCTCGTCACGTGATATTCCTTTAGACGCTGTTGTGCAAAAACCAGAACTAGTGACTCAACAGTCTGAGCCACGTCGTCACAAAACTTCACCAAAGGAGGATCGTATATCTCAGTCTAGACCTGCAGTGGAAGATCCCAGGGGGACCGTCAGGCAAGCGGGGCCTCCTCAGGACGAGGAAATAATAAACATTGATAGACTGACAAAGAGGGCTGAGGAGATCATGAGTTTATCCAGGATTATGACAGATCGGCGCTCATCTGAAGAAGCAGAAAAGATGCTGAGGAGGTTCTTTAGGGCAGAGGTGAAGTTGCCCAAGCGAGACCTGGAGGCAGTCAAGGACTTTTCTTACAGATTTCGGGGGGACGTAGAACAAAAGCTGAATGACAACACGGTTTGGACATGGGAACACCTCAACTCGGGGTCTTACTATGACGGCACCAAGGTAGGAATTCTGCTCTGTCAACTTTTGTTATTTGCTGACAGTTTTTTTGTTGTTGGGTTTTTTTTTTGTGCAACGTGCCGTGCTAAAGACGGCAAAAATGGCGAGTACCAAGGGGGGCATAAGCAATGACCATAAAATGCTGATTCAGCAAAAAAATGTGCCCGATTTGTACTTAATCGCTTGTATCGATCATTTGCTTGATATCTCAGTTCATATCAGATTCATGAAACGTCAGTTTGAAACATGCAATGCACAGGTATTTTATTGGAACTTTTAGTGATTCAACAATAACAGTGCTTCATTTCACCAAAACACTTCACTATTAATGTTGATGAAATTCTGATGATGGCTGGTGTTACTGGGGCGTTTTGTGTTGGACTGAGATTGAAAAGAGACTTTTGTGTCTCAACCTGCCCCGGTCTCCCCTACATACGTTGTATTGATTGGAGGTATCAAAGGAAACGTTCGCGTTGCTAAGACGTTCGACTACAACACTGTCGTGAACCTCGCACTGTTCTTACAACACTGTCTAGAACCTCGCACTGTTTCGGTCGACCTGAGCACTCGTGATTTATTCTGCGCAACGCGAAGCTAGGCATAATTAACCCATTACATCCTAAAGCTGATTTGTAATATTTGCTTATTGGCCTATGAAGAATACATTACAGATTAGGAGATATATCAACTTTTTTGTTTAAGGTTGGTGCCAGAATAGCTTGGCGCCTCAGGCGCCAAGCTATTCTGGCACCAACCTTGAACTGTCCCAAGCAATGGGTGTGTCAGGATAAAAAGTGTTAAGTCTCTTGCGTGTTTCTCCAATGCCGCAGGTAACAAGGGCGGACGAGCTGGACTTCATGTTCTTTCCCAAAATTCCAGAAACGTGGCTGGAACTCGATTTCACTGGGACACCAGCAGAATTCTGCTACCTTAAACTTAAACCCGCCAATCCTACCAACCCAGAGCTAAAGAAGCAGTACGCGGAACTCAAGGAGCTGTGCTGTGACCCGCGCAAAACTGATTTCATCAGCTCCCAAATGTTCCGAGAAAAAATATTTTTAATATTTAGAAAGGCCGTTGATGAAGATGGACGACGTGCAGAAGGTTAGATTTGGACTCGCAATGAAATAGACCCACTGTTTGCCGAGCTGTGATTCTGCAGCTTACGACCTATATATATAAAGATCATCCCAGCCAAGAAAGAAACACAGAAAAGACCGTTACAACAAATGTATTAATATTTTGGGTCGTACCCCGAAATATTAATACATTTTGTCGTAACTGTCTTTTCTTTTTACTTGTTTGTTCGTCTATTTTGATGTGCTACTTATCTTTCATTTGGTGATCGAGATGCCAGATATAATAGACATAGAATATGTTCAATAGATACACAAACCAGTAAACAATGCACTACTTATCTTTTCTCTTTTTTTTGTGATCGAGATGCCAGCTGTGTACCTTTTTGTAATCTATTTTGTACTTGTTTGTACCCATTCTAGTATTACTAAAATATTAATGAACTGTGTTGTAATTGTCTTTTCTAAGCGTATTTCTTTCTGCGTTGGGATTTTCGTTTTACGCGCGTGGCATTGGAAATTACACCGATTAGAAAACTACATATAAAACGGTAGATGATCCTCGACTTGTTAGGATTAGTTTATTTAATTAAATTTCTTTTCAAGCCATTTCCAAGAGACAGATTTGCTTGAGTTTTTATAATCACTGGCTGCCCTTTTAGCACATTTAGTACCAACGCTGTACAGCAGGAGATAGATTGACCATGATAATTTTAGGAAGTGCCAGATAAGTTTGACGCCTTCAGTCGCCAAGGTAATTTGGCATTATCATCGTCAATCCATCTCCTGCAACTGGTACACAGTCCGATTAGGTGACATCTCCATAACCGGGGTTGGGGTTAAATGGGTTAATATTTAACGTTACGGTTTCTGTGCCGGTCTGCGATTTTGGACCTTAATTACTACTTCAGGTCGTATGGTCCAAAATTACAGACCAGCACAGCATATTGTATGTCTTATCCGGTTATCTGTTCTGCTGTGCCACTGCAGTTTGCGAAGAGCCAAAGCCAGGATGTCCGTCCTTTGCCGTACGGCTGTGGGCCATTCCGTGTTCCGATGGCGGTGGTCTGAAGCCCGTTGATATCGACCTTGTTCCCAGCATGCATCTGCGGGGCTGGCCGGCCAGCAGCACGTTGGATCGCATCCAGAATCGACCGGCGAGAAAGGACACTAAAGCGCAAGGGTTCTACGTCATTCCTAAAGAGTGTCAAAAAGGTGAGTCTCTGGTTTAGGGGATTGTCTTAGCTCACTCATTCAAGGCGCCCCATACCAGCAGATGAAGTGTCGCAACAGTCCTGCCGGAAAGAGCGCCCCACATCAATAGCTGCCAATACATTGACGAGCAAAAAAAATGTCGCATTTTTGTTTTGATCATCTGTATATTATACATTACTGAGATTAAGAGTCCGCTTTCACGATTTTATAAAACTGTCGAGATGGCCTGATAGCGCCCAGGCTTTTATCAGCCATCGAAACGTTTTCAGTCTATATATCACGATATCGGACACCTAAATCTCAGTAACGTGAATATTGCTCTGAAACCGTTTAAAGCCATTTTATTTCACGATTTTATATGAAAAAAACCCTGTATAATTTTTGTTCATTTCATTCTACTTCATTTATTTTGTCCATTTAAAAAGTCTACTTTTTGCTTTAAACAGGAATGTCAAGGCTAGGGGCTCAACTGATATCGATATCCGATATCACTCTGATCAGTACTGCTGTTAGCCAATCATACATTATCATTTCTCTCAAATGAGCAAATATAATAGCACGGCCTGTACTACAAATTCATGCTATTATATTATGGAAATTGTGATCTTTGTATTGTAGTACATGTATCGAGCAAAGCTTTCTAGTAATTTTGTGCCTTGCATTTTTTTGTCATTATTTCCTTTAGATGGATGCAGCGGCAAAAAACATCTTTTGTGGCGGCTGTCGTTCTCGGAAGCAGAGAAATCCCTGACAAAATTTGCCGATTCAGTGCGTCCTGAATTCCCATCGGCGCGACGTACTTGCTGGAAGACTGTGCTTCGCATCATGAAGAGAACTCTAGAGCTGATAAAAGGATTTGACAACTGCAAAAGTGATGTTCAACCAGACCCAATAATGTGCAAGCTGAAGTTAGCTGCCGAGATACTTCGCGAGCAAGACTATAACGCAGAGTTCGAGATTAAAAAGTTTACCACATTTCAGGTGACTGTTTTGGTCAGCCATTTTATTATTTCAGAAAGGACTGGGGACAGGGATGTTTTGTCTGTGAAGGCAACAGGCAATAAGTCCATATTTGTAAAGAGCACGATTTTTATTTTTTAAAACAATCGAATCTTGTTTTCACAAAAACGTTCTGTGATAACTGTCCTTTGCCTTCACAGAAGTTCCCGTCAAAACAACAGAGGAGGCAGTGTGGGCAGCACACTGATGTGGCCAAAATTTGTGCGACTGCTAGAAGGAATTATTCTCATGAGACCATGCAAGTCGCGAGAGTTCATGATGATCTGCGCCACTTGGTGGTTTCTTTAATCCATTGCCGGGGCGAGGCGACCGCCATCCATCTGCAAGAGACAAACCCTCATGAGAGTTTATGTTTCTTGTTTGACCTGCGCTTTATATTTCAATTTTCGGTCCCATTTATATCTCACGCACGCGAATGTCGGTCAGTGTTTAGTGGTTTCGGACGAGTGAACAAGTATGGTGCCAGAAAACAGTATTGGTGGCTGTTTATTTAACCCATATTGTGATACACCCATTGTTTGAAATAAATTTGATAGTTCAAGGGTGGTGCCAGAACAGCTTGGCGCCTCAGGCGCCAAGCTATTCTGGCACCACCCTTGAACTAAAACAGTTGATCTATCTCCTGATCTGTAATGTAGCCTTCGTCGGACAATAAGCAAATTTTACTAAATCAGCCATGTAATTGGTTAACTCATTCAGCCCTGACGCACTACAGCAGGAGATGGGTCCACCATGATAATTCAAGGGCAGTGCCAGATTAGCTTGGCGCCTGTCGGCGCCAAGCTAATCTGACACTGCCCTTGAATTATCAAGGTCGATCCATCTCCTGCAACAGGTGCATAGTCGTTAGATGACGCCTCCAACATTTGGGAAATACGTGCGCCGATCTGAACACGTTAATACAGCTTGCGGATGTTGCTTTTAGCCCGATGTAATTATATTGCTTAAAGGTAAAATTATAATGCATAAAGGTAAAAAAAAAAAAAAAAAGAGTGTGATAAGGTACAATGACGATTGTATCACTTGTGTGTGCAGGTTCGCACCCTAATGTGGACAGAATTTTACTTAGAACGAGACGGACCGGAGAAGTGGGCCGATGACAGGCTGCGCCATAGCCTCCTCTTCTCCTTGATCCAGATGCTGAAAATGGTGTCAGGCCGTAAGCACGTGCCGCACTTCTTTATACCTTCCATGGACATTATGGCGGACGTGCCGGTGAAAGAGAGAGAGTTTTTGTACGTTATGTTTCTCATAGCAAAGAAGCTGTTTTGTGGATGCCGGACGTCCACTGAGGAATAGGCCTATTGGCATTCTGGTGTAAATGCAGTTAGGCTACTTTGTGGTACTATGCCGCTACGGCACAGGTGGCCGGCGGTATGCACAAGGAAGTCAACTCATTCATTTAACTCCTTCAATGACCCCCGGTTCAATAGTTGCGAAAGTGTCGTATAGCGTTACCGCCGGCTACGCTATACGACACTTTCGCATCTATTGAACCAGGGCCCCTTGAAGGAGTCAGTTATGCATTTAGTGCCAGGATCGAGCATAGCACCCTCTTGTGCACGCAACCACCGATACAGAAAACAGTATCGCTGGCTGTTTAATACAACTTGCGGATGCGGTTTTTATTTTTTGGTTTGGCCCGATGTAATATTTGCTTAATTAACTGTGGTAGATACTTTATTTCAGATGTAAAGTAAAATCATCCCCCCCCTCCCCCTCCCAAATTATCAAATGAAGCCAGGCTCCCAATGCATAAGAATGCCTACTAAATACGTCGTCCTGGTGTAAAGAAGTTATAAAGATCACAAGGCCAGCACTTCGGACTGGATCAGGCCGACGGTTGGAGTCCCCCGGCATGAATCAGAAAATACACGATAGCAAGAGGCACAACATTGAGGTTACGTTTATGCCAAACGACGCCCAACAACTAACGAGAGCGGAGTCACGGCGGATAACCAGCTTGTGCCATAAGCAGGAGACAACACTCTGAACATCTCCCAGAAGCATAAATCCTCGTAAGCCCACTGGGCTCATGAGGATCCATGCCTCTGGGAGATGTTCGGATTAGCTGGTCATCAGAGTTGTTCGGCGCAAACGTAACATGTGCACGAGTACGTGTGTGCGTGTGCGTGTGTGTGTGTGTGTGTGTGTGTGTGTGTGTGTGTGTGTGTGTGATTTAGGTACTTTTTGTTGTTTGGTTGATGTTCTTTTTTATCTTTAAAGTAGCTTAGCAAGGACAGAATGTAAGAAAGGCCTGCGCGCCTAATATCTCAATCCTTGGAAAATAAAGTTTCGTTCGTTCGTTCGTTCGCGCTCTCTCTCCCCCTCCCCCCTCCCTCCCTCTCTCTCTCTCTCTCTCTGTGTGTGTGCGGCGGCGTAACTGCGGCACAGTTGGGTCGATAGCCACAGGTAATTTATCTCAAGGGTAGCGCCTGATAGACTTTGCTCCTTCCAGTTGTTTAGGTGCTGTACATCCTTGAGGACGGCATCATGGTTCTCAGTAACCAGTTACTCCTATGTTCATCTACACAGTACTGGTGGATGCAAGCACACAAGTGAGTGGTACAACACTGTGAGCTGTCAATCTGTTCTGTAATGGGTAGACCATCGAAAACCGATGTCGTCGTCATTGTGCATGACTTCTATTTGTGGGTGCGGGTGTGACTGATCAAGCCAGTCCTGGAGCCACACCAGCGAGGGCAATGGGGGCACTGGAACGTAACTGTGGGGAGAGTCGACGCTGTCTTTTTGCGAGCTCTGGCACTGGTGATCCGTTCGCGCCGATTGTGTTCAAAGAGCGTGCAGGCTTTCCTGGTGGCGGCACGCCAGCCAGATCCGTCTTGTGCTTGTGCTTGAAGTTCCTTTACCGGGAAGACGCAGTGCTTGAGGCCGTCTCTTATGCAGTCTTTAAAGCGTTTCTTTGGCCGTCCTTGATTCCTGTGGCCTTTTGAGAGTGCACCATACAGGAGTTGACGTGGCATGCGAGAATCATCCATGCGTATGACATGACCTGTTCAGCGGAGTTGTGACTTTAAGATCAAGGCTTCAACAATCACTAAGCCAGCATTGTCCAGGACTTCCAGGTTTGTCACCTTGTCTTGCCATTTGATGCCCATGAGTGAGCGCAGGGATGTCATGTGGAAACGTTCAAGCTGCTTGAGGTACTTTCTGTACAGCGTCCATGACTCACAGCCGTAAAGGAGGCTGGGTAGGACTACTGCCTTGTAGACTTTTATCTTGGTGGAGAGCTTGACGTTGTTGTTATTCAACACACGAGTGCGCAGGCGACCCAGGGCTTGGCTGGCTTTGCTGATGCGAGCTGCGATTTCCTTGTCGATAGTACCGTCAGAAGAGACGATGCTCCCCAGGTACATGAACTGGTCGACAGTCTTCAGCTCGGTGCCTTCGATATACACTTTGGGTGGGGGAGGGGCTCTTGTGCCTGGGGCTGGTTGGTGCAGGACCTCGGTCTTGCTGAGACTACCCCCACCCGGGTTTGCCCTGGGGGACTTGGGTGGGGTTAGGTATTTTTTAGTTCCCAGGGTCACCCTGGTCAGCCCCACAGGGTGGGTTTTTCTCTCTATTCTGGGGCATGTGTTTCTGTCTACCCTTTGTCCATTCACCTGTATTTGCCTTTTTAAAACTCTCCCTACTGTCTGCACTGCCTGTAGCTCTTGATATTGGATGTGTGTTGCTAAATGGTCTTAGCTTTATTTATGCCCCATGTTGTAGGTTTATTTAATGTATTTGACCGGCTGGCGACATACATTCAATTTTCTGTTTAGTTTTTTTTTCACAAGCAGTGCAGGCACGTCCTGAGAAAGCCTTGTTGCTGTCGGGACGTTACGCAATGTACAATCAATCAATCAATCTTGCTCAGACTGATGGTGAGGCCAAACAGTCGAGAGGCGTCCGAGAACCTGTTGACGATGGTCTGGAGGTCAGACGGGCTCCGTGTGCGCCATCAGCGCACAGTCATCGGCAAACAGTGCCTCAAGGATCAGTCTCTCGATGGTCTTGGTCCTGGCGTCCAGTCGACGAAGAGAGAGCCGTCCAGTCTGTACTTCAGGTACACTCCCTTCTCAAGGTCGCGTACTGCATGGGTCCGGACACGCGTGAAAAACAGGTTGAACATCACGGGGGCAAGAACATAACCTTGTTCGACACCGTTGGAAATGTCGAAGGGTGCGGATGTGTCGTCGTTTGACTGGACAACTCCTACCATTCCATCATGGAAGAGGCGGATGATGTTGGTGAACTTCCTGGGGCAGCCGAGCTTTGCGAGGATGACCCAAAGCGCTTCTCTGTTCACAGTGTCGAATGCTTTGGTCAGATCTATGAAGACAGCGTAGATTGATTGATTGTACATTGCTTAACGTCCCGACAGCAACAAGGCTTTCTCAGGACGTGCCTGCACTGCTTGTGAAAAAAAAAACTAAACAGAAAATTGAATGTATGTCGCCAGCCGGTCAAATACGTTAAATAAACCTACAACATGGGGCCTAAATAAAGCTAAGACCATTTAGCAACACACATCCAATATCAAGAACTACAGGCAGTGCAGACAGTAGGGAGAGTTTTAAAAAGGCAAATACAGGTGAATGGACAAAGGGTAGACAGAAACACATGCCCCAGAATAGAGAGAAAAACCCACCCTGTGGGGCTGACCAGGGTGACCCTGGGAACTAAAAAATACCTAACCCCACCCAAGTCCCCCAGGGCAGACCCGGGTGGGGGAAGACAGCGTAGAGGTCCATGTGCTGCTCAATACATTTCTCACAAAGAAGACCATGTCGACCGTGCTGCGGCCGGGTCTGAAGCCACACTGAGCCTCTGGGAGTGCTTCCTCATATACAGAGCTGATCAGACGGTTGAGGATGACTCTCGCAAGGATCTTGCCAGCAATGGACAAGAGCGAGATCCATCGGTAATTGGCACAGTGTGCTTTGCTGCCCTTGAACAGAGAGACGATTGTAGCATCTCTAAATTCCTGTGGCATGTTCTCCTCTGCCCAGATGCATGTCAGAATGTTGAGGAAGGCATCAAGGGTCTCGGGTTCAGCCGATTTGACTTTCGCCGACACGAGTAGATACATGCTGCGTAAATAAACGTAGCGTAACGCGTGGTATGGTGTGGTGTTTTGTGATGTGATTTGATGGTGACCAGTGGTGTGCGTGTGTGTGTGTGTGTGTGTGTGTGTGTGTGTGTGTGTGTGTGTGTGTGTGTGTGTGTGTGTGTGCGTTAGGATTGCCAAACGTTTGGCGTTATCTGCAGAAGACCAAAATTGAAGAGTATGGCTCAGTGATCGATAAAGGCAACACTCTAAACCTTTTGCTGTCGGTAGCGGTTTTCTACTTGTTTACCTTCTTATTTATTCATTCATTTATTCATGTATCCCATTCCCTGCCGATATTCTGTTTCTGAAATCCACAACTTGGCTTGAGCGGAGGCTGATTACGATCTATGTCTCCTGTGTGTTCCCCTTTTCTCGGCAGTGAAAGGGTTGTTTTTTTTGGGGGGTTTTCTGCGCGGCATGCTATTTTGGCATACCCATGCCTTGTATTTATAGTATCAGGGCTGAATGGAGGTATGCAAAGTATAATCAACCATGTACACAGATCGTTCACCCCAACACCGATACACTGATCAAATACCCAGGATGAATCAAGTCGAGATGGAAATGAGTCTCGGTATTCTCAGAAGCGAATATAATATACCCCTTAACTGCCCGGGCAAGGCGAACGCTCCCCATCTGCTAGAATCACAAATCCTCATGAGCCCTCGCAGTCGTGGGGGCTCGTGAGGACATGTCTCTTGTTAGTCCTACGTTCTTTGTGACGGCATTCAGTTTTGGTCCCATTTCAGTTGTGTTCTTCGGCCGAATGTCGGTCAGCTGTGCAGCGGTTTCAGACGCGAAATCCGTGATCACTGGCAACGATCGAAGGGGTTAAAGAATCTATGTCTACTGTTTCACTTATAGTGAACAGAGGAAGAAAAAAAAAAAACGCGTATGTACATTGATACACATCGTGAAAAATAACGCCTCTCCGTCTCTAATTCAACCTGTGCAAACATAATAGAACATTGCACGAAGCCGAAAACTGCCGGTAATCCCGAATCAGTCCGTTTAGTACCAGAAAATCAGTCAAAACTATAGACGATTTCTGGAGCACAAAAATCAGGACTGAAGCAGCCTGTCAAAACTGCACGCTCGCAAAGAAAACGGCCTTCCATGCCACTATACGTACATGGTTGTTCAACGATCAAAAGCCAAAATCGCCCGAGAAACATGGATACAAATTGTTCTGAGCAAGAGGCATAGATCCTCATAAACCCCCGCAGTCGCGGGGTCATGAAGATCTATGTCTCTTGCACTTGGATCGTGTTCACTTTTCTCGGCAGTGAAGGGGTTAAAAGCCCGGACAAACATGCTGCCGCGCGATTCACCGGGCTTTTAATGCACTGCTTTCGTTGAAACACCGAGTTAGTTCTGATCCGCGTCCGATTTCCGATCAACGCCTATTTCCATGAATCGGTGACCTTTAACTCAGTGTGCCCCAGGTACGAAATATCCACATTTTGCACCGAGTTATCTTCTGAGGACTGCATCACAATTCAGGAGAATGACCGACCATGATTGTTCAAGGGTGGTGTCTGCCGAATACCTTGGCGCCTATAGGCGCCAAGCTATTCCGCTGACACCACCCTTGAACTATCATGGTCGAGCCATATCTTACTGTGGTGTGTCGCGGGCAGAATGAGTTAACTATTCTGTCTCAAATGTGTGCCACTGTGCGTCTCGAAATATCCGTCAACAGGGCTGAAATCACTGCTGACACTAAGCCATCACCTGATAAGTGGAGCCATCACCCAGCACCATCTGAGGCAGAGAGCCTCATCGGTGACCTCTGCATGTGGATTCACATACCGGATTATTTTTTGCAGGCCTCATTTATAGAAATAAACGCCTACTTTGTACATAGTCCCTGGATTATCACCGAGTACGCAGTTACCCCTCAGTTTTGGTTTCGCTTTTTTTTTTGGCGCCGGTTTGCTTTTCACAAAGCTAACAATGTTCATCAGCTCCTTCAGCTGTCACGAAGCGAAACGTGACACCACCAACAGCGGCAAACTGCGACCACTGAGTAACCGGCTGACGGCATCAGTCACTGAACTACAACAACTACTACATAGATCCTCAGATGCAGTAGCATCCTGCGGGGGAAATAAAAACCTGTAAAGTAACACTTGGTCTAATTTGCGGAGGTCATTGCGCTTTTGTCAACACGGGTAAACCTTGGGCCTTTTTACGCAAATATACCTTTTGTTTTCCGCCTACCCGCCACGACTTCACTAAACGAAACCGAAAGTAGAATCTATCTCCGCATTCCTGAGTCATGACTAATAAGCCTCTCAGGCTCCAGCCCGCTACATGTGCAAATGGCATAGATTATCATGAGCTCAGTCCTGCATTCGCAGGGGCTCATGAGAATCTATGCCACTTGCTAACGCAGAGCGACTTAAATTCAGTCTCTCTCGAGCTCAGTTATAACATAAGGCCGACATATAAGCGTACGACTTATTCAATGAGTATCACAAAGAGCTCAAGAGAGGCTGGCGGAGGACGAGGATACTACATTTCAGGCAGACACGTCAGCAGGCCCCATAAAGCCAATCAGCGGCTAGGACTGATGCGAGATCACGGCCATAGGCAAGTATTCATACATTTCCTGCTTCATAGGCATCACCCATCAGTTGATACTTACGTGGTTGGTAAAATCCCGATGCTATAAGATTCAGTGCTTTCCGTCCCGGGACATTTCAGTGCCATGATAGCCTGAGATCAGTCACCACCGACGGAGACTGGGATCACGTCACGGCCAAGATTTCAAATTCCGGGTATGTAGTTATTTGGGTTTAACCCTTCAGTGCTAGCTGACGCAGTCTGTGTTTCTGAAATTTTCTTTAAATTGAACTGCGACCCAAATGAGCCTAGCTCTCCAAGGAACATGGATTCAAAGTGGTTTCAGCAAGAGGCATAGATTCTCATGAGCCCCCGCAACTGCGGGGGCTCATGAGGATCTATACCTCTTGCAGTTCGCTGGTGTTCACCGAGATTTTCTGGGCACTGAACGGGTTAACGCCGAGAAGGACTGACTAAAGCGTTAGGATGTACTGATGTTTTTCACCGTTTGTGATTCAAACCCGGCAAAGCTTTACTAATGTTACCGACAATGATGGACCACTGGATTACCTGCGGGTGAGCGACACAATAACAACTCTGTGCTGACTGGGAAGGCACGAGGTCTAAGAGCATTATTTTGTGACTAAAAAGTGAGGTTTTTATCAAAGCAGTGATGTAGGAATATATTTTTCATTGGGGGTGTGGCCCGGCATGCCCGACATATCGTTCCAGCCTAAAAAAAAAATAATAATAAAAAGGGGGGGGGGGGGAAGAGGGTGGACGGCGAGCGACAGGACAACTTACCTCGTTAAAATCAAACATAACACTTAGCAAATATTTCTCTACTTCAGTCGAAAGTACCGGTATGACATTGAGGCCGACTGATGGTCCAATAAGCAAAGATCCTCGGGCTGTCGTCAGCCGCAGTGGGCCCGCGCATGGCTGTGCGCGGGCTCACTGCGGCCGCGGCGGCCGAGGGCCTTTTGCATGTGCATTTGTTCTGTTCGCGGTCGATCGATATACCGCACCGGCACACATTGTAGGGCTGACTGAACGGCGGGTCCAGCAAGCTACAACTGATGGTCGACTCGGTCTCGCCGAATGTGTCGTACTATGAATTTGACGGGGAACACTACACTTTAGGTGAACCCAACCCTCCTTTTCCAACCGCATACTCTTATGTACTCACTTCATTAAGTTGTTCCTTCTTATTGATAAATTGCCTAACAAGCATTAATATTCATGAATTTGGGCTCGATATACTTTCCTTCCCCGGCAACTTGAAATCCCTTGAGCGCCAAAAAGACTCGATCTTGATGATACTTGTCTTTTTCAAAACGGAAACGCGAAATGTTTTCATACTGCAGCATTAATAAGCTCCGTATGTGTAGTAGTAATGAAATACTTAGTGTGTACGAATGCTCGAAATTTATACACGCACACGAACGGAGAACAGTGGCCAG
Source organism: Semisulcospira habei (assembly GCA_036245525.1). NCBI lineage: Eukaryota > Metazoa > Mollusca > Gastropoda > Semisulcospiridae > Semisulcospira > Semisulcospira habei. The sequence goes on along the minus strand of BTPG01000002.1, from coordinate 203,742,449 downwards.
CAAACGTGCCAGTCGCTGCGCTGACAGTAATCAGTGAAATTGAACGAGATGACGTCAGCTGGCGATATTGACAACCTGAGAAAAGAACTAAATAAACAAACCTGCTGGCATTGTCCGCCATTAAACGTTATCTAGTTACGAGTAGAATGCACTTAGTAACACGCACGGGTATACAAAGCTCTTGGCTTGACTTCGCGAACGAAGATTTTATAGGAGTTGCCCACGACGTCTGCAGGCTTGTTCGTGGCTGCGGAGGCCAATCCGAGACAGGCAGGTTCGACCGCAGTGGCTGCAGGGGAAGGTATGGCCGGGGTTCTGAGCTGCGGCATCTACAAAGCACTGTGTCTTCATAGCCAGACGAAGCTGATCTACTCAGCGGGACGCGCTGACACGACAGTGATAAGTTTTCGTCTGCCATTCATGTCTTTTGTGGAACACCGCAATCAGCCGCAAAATGAATGACGCGAGGCGCAGTTTTGTTTTGGACTGGGTACATTAATAATATTGAGCAACATTTTACTTGATGTAGTGCCGATAACCGACAGATGTGATTAATTGACGCGAATCAAAATGTCCTCGTCTTACGACTCGGACATTTTGATTTGGGTCTCGTAATCACATCTGCCTGGTATCGGCACTACTGACATCAAGCAAAATGTTGCTCAATATAATAATCAAGAGCTACCCGGGGACGACATTCCCAATGACGAGTTTTGTGCCCTTGAAAAAAAGGGAAGTCATTTAGACTTTGTTTTCCTGGGTAAATTAATAGCGTGTTCCGTTCACCAAAGCGGTTCTGCGATTCAGTTGAATAAAACCTTATGATGCCCTTGACATAACATTTGTACACTAAAACGAGCATTTCCCGAAATTGTTTTGTGTGCATCTTGGACTTTGTCAGTCATGCGATAACTTGTTCCAGTGATTAAGGCGTTACTTTTTTCATGTTAGTCATGCGATGCCTCTTTCAAGACAGTGTGCCTCCCACTTTACTTTCGGAGGGGGTTGTGGGGGGGGGGGGGGGGCAAGTCCAACCGTCCTTAAAGTACAACGCTAGGGGTGGGGGGGGTGGGGGGGGGGGAGAGAGAGGACAGTCTCGGTTTCAGCCTGATAAAAAGAATCAAACATAAAAAAAATCTGTATGATTTTCCTTTTTTTTTTTTCTGTAAAGTTCACCCAAAATATTGAAGCCCAGCCCCCCCCCCCCCCCCCCCCCCGCCGGTCACTTATTTAGCACCCTCCTCCCCCCTCCCCTATCCATTTTTTTGGGGGGTTTGTGCTTAGGCCAAATAGATCTATGATCATAGAGCAACAGTGCATGTTTCTTTTCCATACGAGTGCTTTTTCCTACTTGATTGGTACTTTTCATGTGATTTTTCAGACTGTTTTTGGATTTCCGCCAACTCGCTCTCATGCGCCCTCTTCAAAGAGTGTAGAAGGGGTGTAGGTACATGGTGAGTGAGGGTTAACTGCTTTTTAACCCATGAAGCGCCGACATTACGACAGGCTGTGCGGGATCGACAATGATAGTTCAAGGGTGGTGTCAGAATAGCTTTGACGCCTGCAGGCGCCAAGCTATTCCGACACCACCCTTGAACTATCATGGTCAATCTGTGTCCGAATTTTCCGTAGACCCCGAAGGATCATTTTATCCTCAAGATGTAATGAGTTCAAACGTGCGCGAATAAATGCGTATACGAACTATTCCGTTTTCATATTGTTGTCTTTTTCTCTCCTTCTCAAAACTGTAAGAGTTCACATGATTTATTAGTCTGAGACCTGTCTGAGTTATTGACTGGCTTTGAATTTTATACAATTTTCAATCAGGTCAGCTTTCAACCTTTGAACCGTCAGTAGTGATCAAGCCAGTGCAGGATGCCCGGTCGTGGAGCTCGAGGTCAAGGTGATGGTCGGGGTTCAACGTCCTCTGCACGCTCGTCAGGGTCATTCAGAAAACCTGCATCAGATACGGGCAGAGGATCGTCAAGGTCATCTGCAAAGAGTGATGCAGGCATGCATATTATATATTTAGCTCACAAAAAAAAAAAAAAAAAAAAAAAAATCCGGTAAAATATGGACAGTAAAATGTAAGAAAATTACCAGCAAAGAAGGAAATACGCCCCGAAACAAAGACAAAACAGTGAAACAAAGAAAGAACATTTTTCGCTATAAGAAGTGATAGAACAGCCGACTCAGAAAGAAATGCGCTTCGGAATAACGCGGGTAAACTAGGTTTTGAGCGTGTTTCTTTCTCTGTTGACTTCACCGCATTGTACGTGCTTAGCATGCACACCTTTTTGCTAAATAATTCCTTTTCTGATCAGCTAATTCGGCAATATCCTTCAGCTATTAACAAAATTATTACTCTTTTTGAAAGGATACATGAACAATGCATCAGAATAAACCAAGTAAACCACAAAATCACAACTATGAACAATACATCAGAGTACGTACAAAGTACAACGGAAAGTTCACAAAAATGAGCATTGCATGGATCCCCTGCCGCCCAACTTCACACCCCCCCTCCCTCCCCCCCACACACACACCTTTTCCCACCCTATCGCACATGCACACAGAAAAGCCAAACATACATCGCGTTAAAAACACAGTATAGACAGTCTGCATCTTCCAGTTCTATAAACAGCAATGGTTGTTGCATTGTAACCCTACAAACCTGACATAATAATAGTGAATTTAAGGTGGATATACTAACTGGTGCTATCTGCACAAGCCAGTAGTAGTGCAATGGCTGGAACCTCAAACATTACAGCCCACCAAAAAGTACAGTATAGGGGAGCCATAGACGACACAACTTCTTGCTCTGACCAATGATCCCAAACTTGTATTTCTCACACATGTAACGGTTCCTCATAATTCCAATGAAGGTCCCTAAAACAGACAGTTTCTTGTAATCTACAATTATAGACATACAATTTGGCGACTAATGTAAAAAGATCTATGACAGTGTCAGATTTAAAGTTCCTAGCTATACCAAAAACAACTATACTCCTTGTAAATTCAAAGTTGGAACAGTTAGCACAATTATCTCGTGGGTCAGACCAGAATGTCTGTACACACCGGCAGTCCCAAATAGGTGGGTGAGTGTTTCCTCCTCAGTTTGACAAAAAGTACAAATTACAGACTCAGATAATTTGCGCAGAAATAAAAAGCGTTTTGTTGGCAACAATCTATGTAAGAACCTTAACTGAAACCATATCACCTGCGAGTCAGGTGTGGTTTTAAAATATTTTTAAAAAATACAGTTCCAACTTGGCAAGTCATTAAAGCTTTGAGACCGCTTCTGAGCACAAACAGAACTAGTTCTTGCTCTGACCGAGGTTGCATAGACGGTTTTACAACCACCCTGCATGATAGTATTCCAAGCCTTGTTGCCTTAACAGTCCTTAACTGGCTCTATTGCTAATGAGGATAAGTAATCCCTGACAGCATTGGCTATACCAGAGTACATCAAGAATGTGCGGACAGGTCTGGGTACAACAGTTTATATGTTTCAAAAGATAACAAACACCCATTGTTATCAAGAAGGTCGCCAACAACCAAAATTCCTTCCTCTTTCCACTCAGTAACGTGGACTGTTTTCCTGTCTCTAATAATGTTTTTATTATAATGTATACATTCCGAGAGCAGAAATTCTCTGGTACACACTTGTTGCAAACAAATTTGTAATGTTTGGCGACATCCGACCAAAATGTTTACACTGTTGCATCAAAATATTTGCATAGTACACATATGTTACCAAACATAGGATAGCAACTCAACAACAAAATTTGTACCAGTGAATCACCTGTGTCACTAAAGACCCTTCTAAGCCAACTGACCTTCATAGATGTTAAAAAGGAGTGGATGTTTAACATTCGCAAACCACCTTCATCGTATGCTGAGCAGACAATAGCTTTATTTATTTTTGCCTTTTTTTGCATCCCACAAAATTGTAAACATGTTTTCAAGGTCAGTCAAAAACTGTGCTGGAGGATCTGGCAGGTTCATAAAAAGATGTACAAACTTTGACACTGCCAGTGTTTTAATGGCTGTAATTTTACCTAGTGGTATGAGCCGACACTTTGACCAAACATACAAGACTCGCTGTCTTTCAGTCAGTTTGCCCTCATAGTTATAGCAGCAGTTACAATATCAATATTTGTAGAGCACTTTATTCCAAACACCTTAAAAATCCCTGGGTCCCAGATGAAATTAAATTCAGGCGTGAATCGAATGTGAGAATTACTCATTGAGCCCAGCCAGACCACTTGAGTTTTGTCCATATTAATCTTAAGGCCAGAAATAGATGCGAAGCATTGTAAACTGCGTATACTTTCTTAAAAAGACTTGTTGCTACCATCTAAGTACAACGAGGTGTCATCTGCAAACTGAGACAGAAGTAAGTATGTCATTAACTTAATCCATTAATATTTTTATTTGGGCGTAAAACAGACGCCAATATTTCAGCACATATTAGGTAAATGTATGTAGAGCTTGGATCGCCCTGACAACCTCTTTCTACTGGAAACAAACCAGAATAACAACCATTGAGACGCATGCCTTTATACCACAGTAAAATGTTCTGATCCATCTCTTAATATCTGGTCCAAAGTTTAAAAAGTTAAGACACTTCCAAAAAGGACCAGGCTACCGAGTCAAACGCTTTCTCGAAGTCTATGAGAATTAGTTTACCAGGCACTTGGTTCACATGAGTATTAAAAAAAGTACATCATAAAGAAGTCGCTTGTTTTCACCAATATATCTGCCCTTCAAAAATCCTTTTTGATCTTGGTATAAAAACCCGCTTCAAGTGCTCGGCTATACAAGCAGAAGCAATTTTGTAACTAGAATTTAAAAGAGTAATGGGTCTCTATTTTTTTTCAAAAACCTCTTATCTTTTCCCTCTTTGGGTATACATGTGATCACCCCCTGATTTTGGGTTACTGATAACTGACCATGATAGAAGCCATAGTTCATAGATCTCAAAAGATAATGACCTATATCTGCCCTTAAGAATTAAATAAATTCAGTGGTAAAACCATCTGAACCTGGAGATTTGTTATTAGACATCTTTTTTTCAATGATTTTAATGGTTCCTCCCTTAAAATGGGCCCTTCGATAGACATCTTTTCATCTTCAGTCAAGAACAGTAGAGGAGAGGTCAACACTGACTAAAGGCCCCGCCACACCGGCCGGTTGTGCCCCGATTTTGAAGCCGATTCCGATCCGTTTGCGATCGGATGACGTCAATTATCCGATCCGGTCCCAATCGGCTGGGAATCGGATGACTAGACTAGAACCTGCTCTATATTTCCGATCCGAATCGGTCCCGATCGTAAGCTTCAACCAATCAGAGCGCGTCTCGCAAAGCATGTCGTTTCAACACGGTTTGCAAATGGCCGAACACGCCTGTTGTTATCAGTACCACCGCCGTTGCCGCTGATGTTTCGCACGCCTCTTCCCGAATATGATCCAAAACTGCTGATAATGCAAGCACATCATCATCACTGTCAAAACTAGCAGTCATTTTGCAGAACAGGTACGACTTTGATCTTCGGTTCAAACCGGTCGGCTAAACTTGACAAGTCGAGAAATGTCAGTGTGGCACTGCACTCGTTTTTTTAATCCGGCCCGATCACCTACCGATTCGAAAACTGATCGGGAATCGGCCTCAAAACCGGGCTCGTGTAGCGGGGCCTTAACTCTGCTTCCCTTGAAGCGAACAATTGTTAATAAAAAGTTTGAGTTTCTTTAACAATATCATCTTTATTGTTTATCACTTCACCATTACCACTCTCTAAATAATTCATTAATTTACTAACAAAGTTTCTATTTTCAAAACTACAAAAATACTTTGATGTCTTTTCACCATCTTAAATCCTCTTAGCTCGGGACCGGACAATCATACCCTCTGTTGTTTTCCTACGTAATTCCACAAGTTCAGCTTTTTTAGCTTCAATCAAAGGAATATCAATATAATTAACATTATGTTTGTTACGTGGTAGTCGTAGTCGTAGTATGATGCAATCACACCAGACGCACGCACGTAGGGTTCTTGTGAAGAAACTTTACTCAGCTGCAACTCGTCACACGTGGCACAATAGTTAGTTATTTGGGTTTAACGCCGAGCAGGCGACTAAGGCCATCTCACGGCGGGATGGGTAAAAATCTGGTCAGCCAGACTAAAAGCAAGGTCTTAAGACAAGATGTAAATATAGATTAAAAATCTCAGGCTAAAATGTCGCACATGTCTTGAAAAGAAACGTCTACAGACTCTCAAAAAGGGCAAATAAAAAAATTCACATAGTCAATGAATGCTCAGATCTTGTTAAAAATATTGCATTCTCTCAAAAAATTGAAGATTTTGTCCGGGGGAACATCCGGGAACAAAGCCTTCAAGGAGTCTGCTGTGAAGTGTTTATATCTGGTGTCAATTAGGTCAGCACAATACAGCAAAAAGTGTCGAACAGAAAACTGCTCATCACAGGCAAAACACCATGGACGCTCATCCTGTTTAAGTAAGTAAGAGTGCGTAACATACGTGTGCCCGATGTGGAGCCGAGCAAGGACAGTCTCCTCACGGCGGCTGCCGCAGCGGAAAGGTAGACTGTCAGACAACTTAGGAAGAGCTTCATGAAGCTTGTTCCCTTCCTCTTTGTCCCACTCGGACTGCCACTCGCGGGCTATGTACGCACTAATCACAGGTTTAAAATCACTATAGACAGTCTGTGTGCCAGGGACAGGGTCACTGCGGGCACTGTTGGCAGCAGAATCTGCGATTCTGCTGCCTTCGATGCCCACATGGCCTGGGGCCCAAATAAAAATGATGTCATAATATTCTTTCATCAAGTCTGCGTAGAGCTCTCTAATCTGCACCAGCAGTGGATGGTCTGTTCCCGCGCCCTGAAGGGCCTGCAGGGCAGAAAGAGAGTCAGACAGAATCAGGAAGTTCCTTTCCTAGACTGATAGGCATGCTTGAGTGCCAGCAGAAATGCCTGCAGTTCTGCACTAAATACAGAGGAATGGTCAGAGAGACGGAGCTTAAATGGGCGTTTAGGATGGCGAGAGGACACTGCAGCCGCAGCCACCCTCCCATCCTCAGACTTGGACCCATCCGTATAAAGACGACAATAGCCAGGAAAAATTGAAAGGAGTTCATTGAGGCTCTGTTGGTATATGGCTGGTGGAGTACAATCCTTCTTGTGGGCCGTCAAGTCCAGCAAGATGTCCGGAACTGGTAGTAGCCAGGGTGGAGTGACGTGTTGCAGAGATTCCGAAACTTTGTCCAAGTCCACTCCGGCCGCCTGCAGATGAGGTCGGACACGGAAGGAAAGTGGACGGACAGCTCCCGGATGGGCATCGTAAATCTCTGCAAACGACGGGTTAAAAACACAATCATAGGCAGGATTGTCTGGATGGGCCTTCAGCTTCAGAACGTAGCTGAGCATGAGGCGGATGCGGCGGAGCCTGAGAGAAGGCTCCCCTGCCTCTGCATACAGACTAGGAACTGGAGATGTCCTGAAGGCTCCCGGCCAGACATATGCGCAGACCTTGATGGTAAATTGTGTTCAGACGCTGTAGAACAGACTTTGAAGCCGAGCCATATACCACAGAGCCGTAATCCAGTTTGGACCGAACAAGGGCCCGGTACAGTCGAAGTAAGACAATGCGGTCTGCACCCCAGTCAGTACGACCAACGACACGAAGAATGTCAAGGGCCTTCCAACAAGAGGTTCTAAGGTAGTTAACATGGTTGCAGAAGGTCAATCTTTTGTCAAAGACGACCCCCAAAAACTTTGCCTCTTCGGCCACCTTAATTGGCATTCCAGCAATGCTCAGGCTAGGTTCTGGAAAAAAATTCGTCTGGTTAGTAAAATGCACACAGACCGTCTTGGAGGGCGAGAACCTGAATCCACTGAGAGACACCCACCCCTGGATGCGATCAACGCACAGCTGCAAGCGCCTCTCAAGAGACGCAAGTCCTCGACCTCGTGCACACAAAGCAAAGTCGTCCACAAACAAAGAGCATTCAGAATCATCCTTGACGGCCTTTACAATGTTATTGATTTTAATGCTAAATAAAACAGGAGATAGAATACTGCCCTGCAGGACACCCATCTCCTGTTCAAAGGAGTCGGAGAGGGTGGAGCCCACACGGACATGGAACGACCTGTTGGACACAAAATTGTGAATAAAAACGGGCATATGCCCTTTAAAACCCATGTCCGACAAATCAGACATTATACCATGCTTCCAGGTAGTGTCATATGCCTTTTCAAGATCAAAGAAAATTGCATAGACATGCTATCTATCTATATCCCGTAGTCTTGACAGCCAGCTCCCTCCATTCCTCTCCGTTCTCTGCCATTCTTAGTGTATCGCTCAGCTTCAGTCCTATCCGCTCTGAGATATTGTCCTCCCATCTTTTCTTCTGTCTTCCTCTCCTTCGTCCTCCTTGCACAGTGCCTTGCAGGATTGTTTTGGCAAGACCTGCTGAACGCGTGACATGCCCATACCACTTCAGTTAGCGGTTGTTGTTTTTTTACAATGGCTAGTAGGGCCCGATGGCTTGCCTGATTCTGCTTCCCACTTCCTCGTTTGTGATGTGATCTCTGTATGAAATGCCAAGCAGCCTTCGAAAACATATTTCAGTGGCTTGTATCCTCTTTTCAAGGTCTGCTGTGGACCCTCACAGCAGATAGACATGCTGCTTGTTGACAAAAGCATCTCGGATAAACGACTCAAAGCGGACTAGATGGTCAGTTGTACTACGGAAGCGCTGGAAACCGCACTGGAGGTCTGTGATGAGACCCTGTGACTCAAGATGCCAAACCAGGCGGGCGTTGACCAGGCGTTCCATAGTTTTACATAAACACGATGTCAAAGCGAATGGCCGGCACAACCACAGCCTGGCGCCAAGATGGCGGAAAATGACCGGTTATCCAGATATGGTTAAAGGCCTTGAGAAGTACAAGGAGTGAATCCTCATGCAGATGTGTTAGGAGCTGATAGTGGATGGTATCTAGTCCAGCAGCAGAGTCATTACATTTCTGCAGGGTTTGCTGCAGTTCTGAAAATGTAAAAGGGGCACTATAGTCTTCTGAGTTATCCGATTTAAAATCACAAGTACAAGACTCTCGCTTCTCCTTCTCTCTCTCTCTCTCTCTCTCTCTCTGGAAAAAGGGTGAATAATGCTCTGTTGAAGAATTATGGGCAATGGTGGAGGCAAGCAAATTGGCCACAGCCTTTTTATCGGTGACCAAACTGGCACCATCTCTAAGATGGCCGACAGAATCCGAGCCACCCTGGTAAATCAAGTCAACATTCCAGCCGGGGTATTTTAGAGTCCGAAATAGCTTAGGCGGTTAATCGTCGGAACAGGAGAGCGAAGGGTCGTGGGTTCGAATCCCCGTCCAGGCCCGGCCCCGGTAGCTGGACTCGCAATCCAGGGGGAAAAGACGGGCTTGTTCAATAGCATGTCCGTTAAAAGGTCCTGCTAAATCAAAGTGCCACAGTTGCCGTTCGCCTGAACTGATCAGTGTTTAGGTCGTACTCCATAGGAAATAGATTTATCTGTCCCACATAAACCAGCCCGTCATGGCCGTCCATTATCACTTCGGTGCCGTGGACGTTAAACCCCGAACTAACCAACCAACCGAGCGACCCCTGCCCCTAATTCTTCGAACAGCCTTCCAGACTTTCTGGGACGGAGTCCTAGAAGATAAAGATGAGACAAAACGTCTCCAGGAAGCACGGCGTTCATGTTTAAAAATGTAACGGGCTTTCGCCCTCTGTCTTTTAAAGGTTAAAATATTCGCTTGCGACGGATTACGGAAAGCACGTCGCTGAGCAGATTCACTTGCGCGTTTTTTGGGCCTTGCGGCACTCATCATTAAACCATGTTACTCTCGGCTTCCGAGGGACTGATGCGGAAGTTTTAGGGATGGTTTCACCTGCCACGTCCAACAAAATAGAAGTAAAACAAGAAACGGGTTCATCAGCTGACATGACCACCTCCTCCGTAAGACGAGACTGACAGAGGGAGGCGAACAGAGGCCAGTTAACTTTCTTGAGATTCCAGCGCCCCACTGGTGGATCCCTCCCCACAGCTGACCGATGACAGGCCTACTGGAAAGTGGTCATCGTGAACCTTCCAGTCAAAGTCCAGCATAAGAGAAGGATCACACACAGTGAGGTCTAGAACAGAACTAGATCCGGAACTTGGGTTAGAGTAGGTAGGTGAGCCATCGTTTAATACACATACGTTAAGTTGAGAAAAAAAACATCTTCTAACATCTGACCTCTGCCATCATAGTGGTCACTACCATACAAGTGAGTGTGAACCGTTAAAATCTACCATGAGAATAAAGGGAGGGCCTATTAAGTTAAAAATATCATTACCACAAACCCGCAGGGACGGTGGTAGGTAAACACTACATAATGGTTATGGTTTTCTTTAAGGGAACCCGAGCTGCGACAGCCTCAAGACAGGTGTCGATGCTAACGGGGCTACATAAAATTTGGCTACTAATGAGGAGAGCCACTCCACCCGAGCGCCTCTCCGAATCAGAGCCTTTATGGATAGCGTTAAAACCATTAAAAGACACAGGGTCAGAAGTCTTTAGGTAAGTCTTGTATGCAAACCAAGAGGAATCACAGCGTTTAGGTAAGTCTCCTGAAAAGATACTACAGATTGATTGATTGATTGTACATTGCTTAACGTCCCGACAGCAACAAGGCTTTCTCAGGACGTGCATGCACTGCTTGTGAAAAAAAATAAACAGAACATTGAATATATGTCGCCAGCCGGTCAAATACATTAAATAAACGAAACACATGGGGCCAAATAAAGCTCTAGGACCACTTTAGCAACACACAATCCAACATCAAGAGCTACAGGCATTGCAGACAGTAGGGAGAGTTTAAAAAGCAAATACGAGTGTGGTACAAAAGTAGACAGAGAACACATCTAAGACCATTTAGCAACACACATCCAACATCAAGAGCTACAGGCAGTGCAGACAGTAGGGAGAGTTTTAAAAAGGCAAATACAGGTGAATGGACAAAGGGTAGACAGAAACACATGCCCCAGAATAGAGAGAAAAAAAACCCACCCTGTGGGGCTGACCAGGGTGACCCTAGGAACTAAAAAATACCTAACCCCACCCAAGTCCCCCAGGGCAGACCCGGTGGGGGAAAGATACTACAGAGGGATTATCGGACTTGACTAAAAGACGTAATTCCTCAAAGTTAGCGTGAAAACCACGACAGTTCCACTGAAGCAGAGAGCACATGATTATGTCTTATATGGGGGTAAAGAGTTTCTTCCCCCCTTTTACTTTGCTTTGGAAGGAGTCGAAGAAACACATCTGGTTCTTCGGAGATGAGGGGAGTGGATCTGCCGCAGGACCTGCTACGACACCTTCCACTCCCTTTATTCGCTCCTCCAATGCAGCATATTTGTTTTGAAGGGGGACATCAGTGTCCCCCCTCTGGGCCTGTGCGCACAGCGGTCCCGTAGCTTTCTTGGATTTCTAGTGCTGGGCAGCGCTCCTGCCGCTAGAGTTAGCGGCCTTAGAAGGCTGACCTGAGCCTGAAGTCTTTGTAGTAGACAGATTGACAGGCTTGGGTGGGGGCCGAGGCTTAGGGACAACAGAAGGCGGACGCTACCGGACCGGCAGCGTCCGCCTTCTGCGTTCCCGGGCTCCTGGTCACCACTGGAGGAGGATTACTCTCCAGGGGCGAGAGGATCCGAGGCTCCGCCCCCAACCAAGAAGTTGGGGTTTGACAAGAGAAATCTTTGGTGTGGCGCTTGCCTGCCACCGCAGCACTGAATGTAAACACAGAGGTGTTGTTAGAGTTTGAAGCAGCCCCAGCTGCACCAGGACCTTCAACCATAGCAGTTGTGTTTGTTTTTGTTTTGTTTTTTGCGTTTGCAAAGGACAGCCCCTACAGCGTGGTGCTCCGTATATCAACCCCGCATGTCAACAGCGGGATAGGGCTTGACCTGACAAGAGCCTATTGACTAGGCCGGTATTCCTAGCCTCCCGTTTAAGTAGAAGGCCAAAGTGGATTGTTGGCACCAGTGAGCCGCAACCCAAAGGGAACCTCAGCCACCAGGATCCTCTTCTCCCCTGACACGGGTCTCCAAGCACGGCAAACACTTGGGATCCAAAGGACCAAAAACTAATGAGTATTCTTAAGGACCAATCCAACATGGTAAGACCTGGGTTAGCACAGCTCCTTAAAAACCGGACCAGTGAAAAAGACTGAACAACATATCTGCTGACGTTAAGTCCTATCCTGGACAAAGATACCCCACTCAGTCAGTGACTGAGGAGACTACCCACCCACGCCACGTGGAGGCCGGTGCGGAGTAGGCTTGGACGCAAACAACCACACACACACCTACTCAGCCGCACACGAACAACTCCGACGCCCGACGCCCCCCCCCCCCCTCCCTGATCCCCCCCACCCTTGCCCCCCCCCCCCCCAAAAAAAAAAAAAATAAAAAAAAAAATAAATAAATAAAAATAATAATAATAAATAAATAAATAAAAATAAAATAGAATAGAATAAAATAAAATAAAAAAAATAAAACATAGCGTGCAGGTCTGCCGAATAGTCATACAGACAAGTGCACAATGTGCTACTTTTCTTTAGTGATCGAGATGCCAGCCGCCATCTCCATCCCCAAAGAAAGTTAAGTAGAACAGTGTGCACTTGTTTGTAAAAATATTTTGAAAAAAGGGGTTAATATTAAGGATCTGTTATAATTGTCTTTTCTAAAAGTGTTCCTTACTTCGTTTGAATTTTATTTCCACTTTACGTGTTTGGCAGTCACCTTTTTGTTCTGGATTTAGGTACAATGGACCATCATCTTGGACCATTTTGATTGTTATTCAAGAGATTGACTTATTCAAGAGACTGGCTTGTACGTGTGATAATACTTTCTAATTCGTGTCCGTATTTTCAGGTAGGGGTCACAGAGGTACTTCGGGTAGAGGCAGACGTTCATCATCACCAGGGTCTGTTTCTGGGGCATCATGTGTGTCTGCCCGAAGCAGTGGGTCTTCACGCAGAGGTCACACACGCCCTGGTAGCGCGTTAGACTTCCGACAGTCTGACGATTCCTTCGTTCGGGAGTGGGTCGGCACGGTACCAACCCAGTCGCGTATGGAACAGTTATTTCACGCTAGCCAACATTCTGCTTCTCCGGTTGGAGCTTTTTCGATGTTCGACGGAACGGCTGATCAGAGAAAAAGCTCTAGTCGGGTAAAGGGCCGAGCACGAGACGATTTCCAAAGCGATTGGTTCACATCAGACCTACCGCAGCCCACAGGATCTCCGTGGCATGGAAGCGGCCTCTTTGCACATGCTTCACAAGTCAGATGGCCTGGACTGACGAGTGAATCGCCAACAGCTACTGCACGTCGTGGGCAAGCCCCCAGGGGACCAAGAAGTAAACCAGACAGTCCCCACGACCTGCTTGACGCACTGTCAGCTCTGCGTATTGACCAACCTTCAACCGACACTGTGAAATCAGGAAAATCGCGCCCAGACAGCAGCCGCACGGCTCAGCAAACAACCACAGCAAAAACATCGACTAAACCACCGAAAACAACAACAAAACATGATGATGATCCGCCTGCAGTTGGGATACAACGTCCAGCAAGTGGTGAGATATGTATTAACCCGTTAAGTGCTAGACGACGCAGGCTGTTTCTGCAATCTTCGTTAATTCAACACACAAAAAAAAACTAACTGTCCTAGGGACAAGCATTCAAAGTGGTGTCAATAAGAGGCATACTTCATGAGCCCCCGCAACTGCGGGGACTCATGAGGATCTATGCCTCTTGCAGTTAGGTGGTGTTCAAATTTTCTCTGCACTGACCTGGTTGTCACTTTTCTTGTTTTGTGTTTAACCCTTTACTTGTCAGTGGATGAAGACTGTTTCTGAAATCTGTGTTAATTCAAGCCAAAGATGCCCAGCCGTCGGAGGAACATGCAGACACATTGATTTCAGCAAGAGTGATTATCTGTACCTCTTACAGCTGGGTGGTTTCAATTTTTCTTGACAGTGAAAGGGTTAAGTCACTTTCCTTGTTTCGTGTTTAAGTGCTTTTACCTGTGACAGGCGCGGGTCAGTTATCTCCCGGGGAGGGGGTGGGTGGGTACAGCTTTTGGTTTGGGACTTTCAACTTCAACTGAGCACGAAAGGGTGCCCCCGCCCCCCCCCCCCCCCCAAGATCCTCCCCTGTGATGTACATGACAATATTATTAGTGACTGAGAGTTTAAATTTATCATAATCCATTAAAGACTTATGACATTTACAGCTATTGTTTGCTCCTATGACATTTATTATAAAAGGTCAGGTTCAAATTGCAAACCGAAACTTTAAACTTAAACTCTTGAGGATTCAGTGATTCTTTGTCAGTTACTTAGAAACCCTTTCAGTGCATGCAACCTCCAGTACTGCGAACTGTACCAGTGGCTGTATGCACACGGCTGACAAAACACAGCTTGTTCTTCAACAGTTCGCAGGACCAGCACCGCGAAGGTGGATACACAAAAAGCGATCACCACAGCCAAACGACTCATGGCCGAGCTTAACATCCGCGGCACGGCCAATCCCAAGCAAGATCTGGATAAGTTCTTCGATGACGAGGTACAGCTCATGCAGAAGGAGAAGGAGCAAGCAGGGGACTATTTCAATCGTCTCCGGGACATCATGAAGAAGAAACTGATAGAGATGACTCCTTGGAACTGGAATTATCTCAACTCTGGCTCGCATTACGATGGCGTGAAGGTGAGAACAGTCGTTTCGATCTTTCACCACCGGTACACAACTTGTAATACTTGTAACACCAGACTGCAAAATGTATAGATCATGAGCCCAGGCAGTCGAGAGGGCTCGTGTGGATCTGTGCAACTTGATGGCGTATGCAAGTGCGCCGACTCTGCAGGAAATCTGTTCCTACTTGAGCCCTCTGGCTTTCGGTAGCCGTTTTCGCCTCGATTCCTGCAGGAATCATCGCGACAAAAGCCGCAACCGACAGCCTAAGGGTAAGAAATGAGGCCTGCAAGTGGCATCCCACCTTTTTCCCGCACAAACCCTCAAGTACGCACGCACGCACGCACACGTATACGCACACACACACAAATAGAAAACGATATTAACATGAGTTAAATGTCATCTGAGAATAAGATTACCTTTTCCACGAGCATATTCGAGGAGCATCAACGAGCGAGACGAGGATATCGGAGAAAAAAAATTACGCAGTAGGTGTAATATTAGCACCTTTCCAAAATATTTCAACTCTTCTTTTTTATGAGGGGTGGGAATAGGCTTATGGCTTACCAAACGTAACAAAAAAATAAGAAAGGTGTGTGTATGAGGGGGGGGGGGGGGGTGGGGTGGAAGCTTTCTACAGGTAAATGTGAATTCTGCTTCTGGTCCATATTTAGGTGTCACGAGCCGACGAAATGGACTGCATGTTCTTCCCAAACAATATCCCTCGAGACTGGCTCGAAGTGGTTCACGATGACTCACCGCCAGAATTCTGCTACATCAAACTGAGAGCACCTAGAGGAGTGGACAAGAGCGACCCCAAGTACAGCCGACTGCAGGACATGTGTGAAGGCGACCGTCTGAGCTCCGCGCTGTACAGGGACATGATTTTTGAAGCGTTCGAGGCCGGACTTAAAGAGCATAGGCACGCGAAAGGTTACTTCAATTTCCCTCTCATTGCGCAAAGGTTCTCGGGCCGACGATGGCCGCAGTGGGACCGCGCACAGCCGTGCGCGGGCCCACTGCAGCCGTCGTCGGCCTGAAGACCTTTTGCTACTATGGCTTTGCTAATCCAGTAATTTAACCCCTTGGCTGTCGGTAGCGTATTTTAAACTCCAGTCACTCTCACACCTCCAACCCCTCCCCCTTTCCCGAGGCGTGAATCCCGGTCTGGACCTGTCCATCAGAATGCGGCAGTTCGCCGCTATCCAGTGGGCGGGGGAGACTTTGGCCATTATAGGTCTGGTATTGAGCCTTATGGTGACACCTGCCCCAAGTGCCACTTCTTCCTCTGCCACTGCTGCTGAAGACCAAAAGTCTACTATTTGCAAGGAGGCCCCACCTTTTCCAGCACTGCCCCCGTCACTGTCGCCACTGATGCGCAGGCTGTCGCGCAACAGTTCTTCCAGTCCAGAAGTGTGTTGTAGATTGTCAGTACAGTATAGGGCGTCCTGCTGGTTCTGTGGCGCTCTGTTGTTGATACTGTCCGCCGTCCCTTACACTATGCTCCCGCCGCACAATGGGCCACCACCGTTTTCAGTTTGGAACTTGCCCACAGCTGAACGTAGCACCTTCCTGTCTCCACGTTTCAGCACCTAAGCGTCAGTAGACCTCTGGCACTTCATAGACCCCTCTAGAGTCAAGCTCAACAGGGTCTTCTTTCCCCGCTGATTTCACCAAGCCCGTTCCCTTGGCTGTGGTTTCGCTAGATAGTAGATAGGGACAGTGGGAATCTCGTTAATCGTGAAGTCACGTCTAATCGTTTATCAACTATTCATAGCAATTCCTTAATGTTATCACTTTCTGTAAGATTTGTTATCACATCTTCAACAAAAAAAAATGTTTTCATAAAGTAGAACATTAGGTGACCCTGACCTTTAAATAACACCTTTCAAGGTCACCAGTCGAAAACATTAAATCGTTTACGTTTCCATTGATGATTTATTATAACATTGGTATATACGTTTTCATCATAGTATGTCAAAGATTGGACACCTATTCTTCTGGCAACAAGACTATTTTGCGGATAATGAAAAGTAAAAAAGATGGCGCCGCGATGACGTCGCCATTTTGCTTTTTAGACATTGAATCATCGTAAATGGTAGGTAAATGTATTCTGTTTCCAAAGATACCAGTCATTTAGTTCTGTGTGCTTTTTTACGGGAACTGCATAGTTAACACCAACCCTACCCCCAAAAGCAAAATATAGGGCCCAAAGAAGGAAAATATGACCATAGTACATGCCCTCCTATATTCAATACGGTATTTATTTTTGGCAAACACCTACGGTTCGTCTTCATGGGTGATAGGCTTCCGGAAAAAAGTGGCCTCCAATCCCCCGCAGGGGGAGGGGGGGGGGAGGTGTTCACCCTATCTGACGGCCTACGTCTTCTTCAGACATTACAAGAAATGCCTGCTTTGTGATACATTTCTCCCGGATGAGAGCACTCTGGACCTCTTCGTCGAGGCCCCAGTCTGTAAATGTATTGTACATCTCACTCGTTACACATGCTTTGTTTTTCGCAGATTTGGGAGCCATTATAATGCACTGCTCCAATTATAATGTACCTCCTGTAACTTGCTTCTGCCCTAACAGAATGGCCATTCTTGAGTACAGTTGTCCAGTCACCCTTCTACCGCCCACGCATCTATCTCCCCCACTCGCACTCCTCCCCACCCCCCACCCCCCACACTTTGGTACCGGTCTCAGACCACTTCACAAATTTCAAATACAAGCGATCAAAAATCTCTGTAACTTCAGTAGCTGACTGGCCCTTCGTTTGTCTTGTACTGTGTTTGTCTTAAATGGCGTAAAATCCGTGTCTGTTTCGTGAGTGTGTGAGGGTTTCAGGCGCGGCGCTTTGAGTCGATTTCCCCAAAATTGAGAAAAAGCGCCTATATAATAACAGTATTATTATTATTATTATTCTCTCTCTCATCCTCGTCAACACATGCTCACTCCTTCCAGACTTTCCCATCTTCCGTCTCTCTCGCAATTTCCATATCTCACTGTCGGAAAATTCCCATACTCGCCTCCTATCCTCCAGTCTTCTTTCCCTCCATTTAAAATATATGGTTCCAAAAATGTCGTCATTCCTCGTTCTGAACACCACTTGTCGCGAGGATTCCTACAGGCCAAAAGAGCTTGACGCCTCTAAGTGCCAAGCTGTTCTGGCTACCTTTGAACTATCATGGTCGACCTGTATCGTGTTGTGATGTGTCAGGACTGAATGAGTTAAATCGTACTTGTTGATTTGTATCTGTGTTGGCCAGTGGACCCTGATAGCAAGCCTGACTGCCCATCCTTCATGGTGTTGCTGGACACGGTCCCGCGTTCAGACGGTCGACGGGGGCGGCGGACCATCTCCATCGACTTGCTCCCGGCCCTCAAACTAGAGGGATGGCCCTCTTTGTCCAAAGCCTGCCTGCGCACACTCAACAAGGACGACGCTGATGAAATCAAGAGGGCGGGCTTCCATGTCATCCCAAAACACTGCAAAGATAGTAAGTTTTTGCAATACAAAAAGTTATTTACAATGATATTATTTAAAAAAAAAAACACGAACGCGGAAAGCAAACAAGCAAACCACCAATCACCCCCTCCCCCCCCCCTCCCCTTTCGAAAAGATTTTTTTAAAATTAAATAAACAAACAAAAGAAACTGAGGAAAACCTCACATAAACACAATCACAATTTTAACAACAAATGAAGATAACTGTTTGTTTTATCTTTATTTATCAGTACCTAATAGGCGATCCGAAGACCGTATTGTTGCTACCTGTTCGGCAGAGGCGTAGCCATCAAGCCGATATGAAGTTATTGACTGTCAAAGGACGGGAACTACTATTGATTTCATTATCAGTTTTGTTTTTAAATTGTGATAACTGACAGAAGTAAAATCCTGGGACCAGTTGCATGAGTGACCTTTAAGTCCTGCGTAAGGACACTAAACAAGGTGTGCCGATATAGCGGAGCACCTTGCATAGTGGCTTTTGTTGGATTTAACCCTCTTTACCCCACGGTCGCATTTCCAAACTTTTGGAGGCGTTGTCTAAGGACTGTGTACCAGTTGCAGGAGATGGATTGATCATGATAATTCAAGGGTAGTTCCAGGCGCCAAGCACATCTGGCACTACCCTTGAATTATCATGATCAATCCATCTCCTGCAACTGGTAGTTGGGGCTAGATGGGTTAAGCTCACTCGTGCAACCGACCCCTATCAGCCGACACAAAACGAATTTTGTTTAAAGGAGCTTTCTCGAAGACTAAACATCTGCTATGGCGCCTGTCTTATTCCTGGGCCGAGAAGCACCTGACTCTACACGCTGACGGCGTACTGAACAATCCTCCCGGAAATCCCACCTGCCGGAAGCTGGTCATGCGCATACTCAAGAGGATGCTGGAAATATTCAAAGAGGTTATGATGAATTTATACTGACGAGCAAACGAAATGCGACATTTCTGGAACCAACGGAAGCACCGGCTTTTGTGTTTCCCGATGGTTTTATTTGTCATATTTCTTTTGCTCGTCAGTATACATGAAAGTTTCACAATCAGTTTCTTTATAAATGAGCATCATGATTACTTTTTTTAATTGTTCGGAAATAATTATTATAGGCATAATTAATGCCCTTAATACATCATGCTACCCTAACTATTGATACCTTATACTCGTATACTAGCTTGTGTCAAGAGCGATTTTAGATGCACCAGCAACTTTGAATGATATTTATGCCATTATCAAAATAATGATAATAGACATCGTTGTTATAATAATCTAGTTCCCCGCGATTATCTCTCCGTTTTGATAATGATCCTTATTCATATTACTTTATCCGCCAGTGGCAAAAGAGCAAAGCTTTGAACGTTTTAACATTATCTTTTCTTAGCTCAACAACTCTCCTGCGTGGAAAGAACCGAACGCGAGTATGTCGGTCCTGAAAAATGCAACACAGAAACTACTGAAGGAGAAGCCACAAGGCTTTCATGTGTCCAAGTTCACAAGTTTCCAGGTAAATCATCAGAGAGGCATCTCGAATCTATCTCGATCAGCATCATTCAGATTCTCATGCGTTCCTGGGGACAGCTGCACAAGTGAGCTTAGTCCTGCGCCACGGCCACTAAGCAAGGTGCCCCGCTGTAGCGGAGCACCTTGCTTAGAGTCTGTCGCAGAAGTAAGCTTACTTATGCAACTGGCCCCTGCAGTTTAAGGCGCATGGGAGGTTTCAACTTGTCAACAGGATTTAATCTCTTAACGGTCCTACAATTCAAGCGATCTGCTCCATGGCAAACTTTCAATGCTAAAATTCGCCGATACAACAGGTTATCAATGTTGTCTTGACTCAACTAAGACTTCTCTACCCTTCTCTTCACAATCCATGCGAGTAGACACGTACCACAGGTTTCCCACTGCCCTTTTTTTGAGCGTAACTGAAGGAACTCTCCGGCGTACAAAGGAGAATAAGAAGCGAAACGTTTCATTTTACAACATTCAAACTTCATAATTTAATTAGCACTTTTGACCAGCATTATTGTCAGACATACTGAGAACCTGAACATAAAGAGATGTTGCGAACTATTAACCCTATACTGTCTAGAGTAGGCCGCTTTAACCCAGTCTGAGTCGAGTACCTCAAACTGGAAATGTAGATAGAGGCTACATGGGCTTATGAGAATATGTAAACATCCCAACGAAGAAAGAAACACGCTTGCCCAAAAACAGTTACAACACCATTTATTAATATTTCGGGTTAAAAACATTTTTCAAAATAGTCATACAAACAAGTACACAATTTGCTAATATCTTTTGATGAAGTCACTTTTTGGATCTAGGTTTTAACAGAATGTACACCCTTTGCTGATGGAGCGGTCAGGCTGAAGCAACTGAATTTTGAAGTCTGTGCATTTTCTGACCTCTTTCTTATATTGAATCTAAAAGAGGATGTGTCTCTAGTCCCTGTGAGCCGCAATGTTTCTTTCTGGAACCACACTCACCGAGTGCCTCCGTGAGGCTTCTGGGTATGAATGAGACCTAGGTCCTCATGAGCCCCCACGTTAGCGGGGACTCGTGAAGATCTAGGTTTCTTGAAATTAGGAGTTGGCGGCGGTAAAGATGGGTTCTGGGCCTTATTTTTGCAGATACGCACGCTGATGTGGACTGAATATTTCATCAAACATCGCGATTCTGGTTACTGGGCCAAAAAATCGCGAAGAGGAAGCTTGCAGGACGCCCTGGTCGATCTCCTTGAACTACTTTCCGGCGACCTTCACCTTCAGCACTTCTTCGTCCCTGACCTTGACATCATGAAGGACGTGCCGAGGGACGAGAGGGAATACCTGTACACCTTGTTTTACATCGCCAAGGAGATGTTCTAAATGCTGGTTAAGGACACACTACGCCTACAGACCACAAGGCGGACCCGCCAAGCGTGTAGAATGAGACAAAAAAACAAGGAAGCAAACATTTGTGAACGAAAAAGGCTGGGACAAAACACAGCTGGGACACTAAATTTTCGACTAGCAAAGTATGTTTCTATTTCTCTGCTGGCTATTTTGTGACAGGGATGCAGTATTATCAAGATCAAGATAACTTTATTGTTGAGCAAAATTTGTCTTGCCACCTCAGGTGCTGCTCACATTCACTCACTCGCTCATTCCACAAATTACAATAACAGAGCTACACAATGAACAATGACTCGGGACGGGTGAAGCCCGTCGCCAAGGCATCTAATGGCCGGCGCCAGTAGCCTCATCCCGAACCTCCGTGACAAAAACAGAATGCTAAGACAGCCCTATGTCTCCTGAACACATTATTTTACGTTCTTTTGTTACGTTCCGACTTGACTAAAAGCTAGTACATGAAAACAAAAGAGTTAACAACAGAAACAAAATACCGTCGATAGGAAAATGATCTCCGATCTAAGCAACGTAAAACAATGGTCAAAACTGCACCTAGGGGCCCGTCGCCATAGTACAGCGCCGGTGTTCAGAGGGCACCGCTCCGACAAAGTCCGCCAACACTATTTACAACATATAAATTAAATGTCATTATGGGAACAACTATGAGTCATATGATGAAATAAAACCAGCAACCCCCCCCCCCCCCCCCCCCACACACACACACACACACACACACACATACAGTCGTATTCACTGGCACACCGCTTGTTGGGAAATATATATCAACAGCCGAGGTCGGCGCAACATCGCACAACACGGCCGCCGCAGTGAAACGCAGTACGATGTAGTAAAGCTCGCTGGTAAATGCATCTCTGTATGCTTCCACCCTTTTTTTTTTGTGGAATCAGAATAAAGAAAATCATCTGACAGAGCGTTAGTCTGAATTATGTAGGATGGAGCCTAGCCCGGAATAGCACATGTTTGGTAGCTCACACACAGTTCATCTGCACGCTCTTCTTTGAATACATAGGCTGGCACGAAAATAAGTCAGTCCAAAGTCCGACTGTTACAAGATGATACACCACAACTATCAAATAAAGTTGTCGAAAAAAGTACATCACTGTTCCCTCAGAACTTGATGGCACAACTGCCTGGAAAATATCAAATATAGGCTTCACTTCCCTAGCACAGTTGACGGATTTTGCCGGAGCGGTCTGCCAGATGGTGCACGGCCGCCATTTTCCCTCCCTGTATGTATTCCTATAGCTAAAAACGCACGCTGTACTTAGCACAAATTGCAATATGTATTTGCTCATCATAAACAGTCAAGGAGCGTTTAAGAAATTAATGTGCATTACTGAGACCAAGAACAATCTCAATGCTGTTCAGTGAATACCCGATTCACAAAAATCGGCATTTCCCACGACTGCAATCGATCTTAACCCTCTTAACCTCACCACTGTATTCCGAACTTTTGGACGCATTGTCTAACGACTATGTACCAATTGTAGGAGATGGATTGATCATGGTAATTTAAGGGTAGTGCCAGATGAGCTTGGCGCCTTCAGGTATCCAGACTACCTGACAACTGTAAAGGGGTTCAGTTCTAGAAGCGTACGCATTTGCACTAAAAACGGTAGGTGTTCCTGGACTTTTTACGACAATAATATATCAGCTGCGTATAAATTATATCAAATCGTCAGGGAACCCAAATTTATTGTTATATCCGAAGTTTTTTTTTATAAGCGAAATAATTTACACAGAAAAAAATGTTGTCGAGACCTCTGAAAATTGTGTTATATCGGACATAAGCTAAAAAGGCTATTAACCCATTTAGCCCCGACGTCCCAAAGCAGGAGGAAGATTGACCATAATTCAAGGGTAGTGCCAGATGAGCTTGGCGCCAGAAGGCGCCAAGCTCATCTGGCACTACCCTTGAATTATGGTCGGTCCATCTCCTGCAGCTGGTACAAAGTCGTGAGGCAACACCTCCAAGACGTAGGAAACTTGGACCTGGGGTTAAATGGGTTAACTAGTACCAAAGAATCTGTTTTTTGTAAGGTTTTTGTTGTGCTTGTTTGGCTCATTAAGGCATGATAATAACGACTTTTCGCAATTTGCCATTGGGAGGTGATGTGAGTACAGAGACCGCGGGGCAGCTGTGGGAGATGCCGGATCAGCCATGGATGTTCAGAGTAGTGTCAGATTAACATAGCGCCTTCCCATGCGCCAAGCTAATCTGGCACTACCTGAAAGCGATTTGCTCCATAGCGGGCTTGTTTTCCTGAAATTTTTCAAAACAACGGGTTGATTCTCATGCATTCCTGCAGAAGAAGGGCGCATGGGAAGATTAAACTTGTGCAGTTACGCAGATTTATTTTTGTAAAGCGATCTGCTCCATGGCGGGCTCGGATTGCTAACTTCATCTGCTGATACAGCGCGTTATCGTGTTATCTTCCCTTAATAATAAGAAAGGTGATTTATAAGGCGCCTATATATGGCAAGATGCTCTGGGCCCCGTACATATGAAGAAAAATATTATACAAAAAGTGACAAAACCAAAACCACATGTACAATTACATAAAAGAACAGAAAATCACTAAATATATGAACATTGATAATCAAGATGGGAAAAGATGGGTTTTAAGACTGTGTTTAAAACTGGCACTGGACTCGCTGTGTCTCAAGGATTTAGGAAGATCATTCCAGACAGATGGACCCTGGTAAGAAAAAGATCTCTGCCCAAATCCTTTAGCCCTTACTGTAGGAATCCGAAGCATTAACTAAGACTTTTCCACCCTTCTCCACTGCCTTTGAGCTTAACGGAGGAACTCTCCTGCGTAAAAAGAATAAGAAGCGCAGGAAAATCCTGCATTTTACAACATGAGCCCTTTTTGCCCAGCGTTATTATAAGACATAGATAGAACATTTACATAAATGAGATATTGCGATCAAATAATCTTTTACTGCCTGGAGTAGGTCACTATAGGCTATCAAGGTCACAGGCGCGGGATGTTAGCTGCGTCATTACTAACACGGGTAGTAGTAAATAGTACTATTTACTACTACCCGTGTTAGGAGTAGCGACGCAACGACCATCCCGTGCCTGTGGTGAAGGTCTACGAATCCATCTCCTGCTGCGGTATCTGGATGGCGAATGTGTTAAAATCACCATTGCGTTAGGAGCCTTAAAGCTGAGGTGCAATGAGAAAAACCCGCCCAGCGCGTGTTTTAAAAAGACTACCGAACCCAGCCTGGGCCCTGCCCCGAAGTGGGTCAAATCGGTTCGTAACACAGTTGACGGAGTTGGCAACTGCGGATCCCGAGCTTGCAAAACTGTCGGAAAACGACAGACCACTTCCTGTTGCACGGAAATCATCGCGATTAGCTGATCGGACAACAGCAGACGATTCTGTGACACTTTGAAACTGACCGACAGCCACGGATTTTACGCGCTGGGGACTATGAAGGCAGAATGCACGGCTGTACATGCTGTAAGTATGACTCCTGACACTTTGTAGTTGTGAACGAATTTTGTCAACACGTACATCCAGTCCAATATAGGATAATATAAATAAATAAAGAAGCATTGTGATGTACACCCAACACAGTAAAGTGGATGTGTGTGTGAGAGAGAGAGAGAGAGAGAGAGAGAGAGAGAGAGAGAGAGATATATTATAACAACAAACACAAAACGACACATAACCCCTCCTTTCTCACCCTTCCGATATCAAATAAAGCTTCAGGCTGTACTGTGTAACTTACGGATAGCTCGGCCTGGTCCATATCCAGTGTGCGTCCAGGCAAGACACAAATGGCCTGCTCTGTCCGTCGGGTGGTCGAGTGTCGTCTGCTACTGTTGATGTCAGTAAAAGTATCGCTGGTTTAGATCAGTGATCGCGGTGCGCACTCGCTGCAAACAGGAAGTGGCCTGTCTTTTTCACGGGAGTTTTGCCAGCACGACAAACGCAGTTGAAAACTCAGTCAACTGGGTTGCAAACCGGTTTGCCGAAGTTAGCCGAACGTTCACGAAGACAGGGCCCTCGCTGGGTCCTGCAAAGTTTTTTTAAAACACGTGCGGGGCGGAGTTTTGTGACTGTTTCTCAGCTTTAAAGCCCGCTGTACAATCACCGTACATACGTGATTGTACCGGGCAGGTCAGCCTAAGTATTCCGCGGTATCGGATTTAACAGCCGGTCAATGGCTTCCACGGGGATGCCCGGCGAGCAAAAGGTCTTCGGGGCGACATCAGCCTTCGCTGGCCCGCGCTGCGGGCCAGCTAAGGCTGACATCGGCCCAAGGACCTTTTGCTTAATAATTTATTTCTTCACATGCCCGTGCAAATTCAGCGCTACAGCAACACGATCGCGAGTATGGCTCCATGCATAATACCGAGGATGACCTGTATAGTCTCCCAAAGCTTTATGTATGGAGGGGCTTTCAACTTTACTTTCTTGACTAATTTTATTGATTATTTCGTAACTCCACTGATTGTGATGATACTTTGTTTTTACATTACAATTACATGTATCAGCACTGTTACTATGGTATACGGAACATATTTAAAAGATCGTGAAGGTTTTGCATGCATAGTGCTTACCTCATTGTAACGGGGAGACGGACCACATTTTTATCATCGATTGTATGTACATTAAAATGGTAAAGGAATATAAATTTGATTAGTTCAGTGTTGTCTCTGAAACATAAGGACGTTATTCTGCTTTCATTTGTACTATGCAAAGTCTGCTTTTAGTTGTCAGAAATTCAGGTCTGTTATGCACATAAGCAGAAACACAGAAATGTACGACAAACACACACACGCATACGCGAAAGAACGCAGACCGGCTGAATGCAGAACAAGGGAAGTAATTAACTCATTCAGCCCGGCGTACGTATTTCCCAAATTTAGGAGGCGTCATCTAATGACTATGCACCAGTTGCAGGAGATGGATCGACCTTGATAATTCAAGGGCAGTGCCATATTAGCTTGGCGCCGGCAGGCGCCAAGCTAATCTGGCACTACCCTTGAATTATCATGGTCGACCCAACTCCTGCTGTAGTGCGTCAGGGCTGAATGAGTTAAAGGTCTCTTCTTCGCATGACTAGAAGTGCTGAGAAGCAACAACAACAACAACCACAAAAAGGGAAACACTATGCAGAGTTTACAGTCAACTGCATGAGACACAGAACCTCATTAACCTACGTAAGCCCCCGCAAAGAACAGTAGTATGCCTCTTGCTGACATCACTTTGCTTCCAGTTTCCTCGGACGGCTAGGCCTCTCGGGCGTTGAGTCAACCAAGATTTCGGGAAAAACAATCTACGTCCGCTGGCACTAAACGGGTCAAACGAATATTTCCACAGTGAAATACAATGCGTCTTTTGTAAACAATGTGCACGAATCCCCATTCTTGGGCAAATTCACTTTTCATCGGGCATTGCACATTCTGCCCAGGTGTGCCAAAAAACTCGTATAACTGTCAGTGGTTGTTGAGTTAAAGACAATATAAAACGCTCTTTTACTCGCCAAAAGTCGCCTTCCTCGTGTACTGATCTTCGATTCTGAGCCTTAACCCTAAGGGTGCCGTTAGCGGTTTTAGTCGCGATGATTCCTGCAGGAATCATCGCGACTAAACCCGCTACCGACACCCCAAGTGTTAAACTATAGACTTCAAAACCACAGATCAGCACACACACTCTTTACTTTGAAATTTCAAGTTATATGAACATTGCCTACATCAGTCTTTAAAAAAAAAACATACACTTAAGACGAAGCTTACTTTGTCACGGGTCTGAAATGTCTTTCTTACCATCAAACCACAGCAGCCGGCTTTATCTGACAGAAAAGAAAACAAAACACCCGAAAGCTACAGTCATCGATAGACTGGCGACCACGAAGTCTGATGCTTGACGACCGACACGCGACGGAGAATGCCTCTCGGCGGATCAGAGCATGACAAACATAATACACATGATATACTATAAGTTATTGGTCGGAGGGGTTCGCTACACGGACCTTTGTAGGCCTGAGGGAGGTCAAAGGAATCATTGTACCCCGAAGGCCTGAGGGGTACAATGATTCTTTTGACCTCCCGAAGGCCTACAAAGGTCCGTGTAGCGAACCCCTCCGACCAATAACGTATTTGTTTTCCTTCCTCCGTTTATTGTTTAGAAAAAAAATCCGGTTTATGAAGACGGCCGCTTCTGTGGCGGATAGGTGACACCATTGAATATACATGTTCTGCCGGGGATTCCCAGACTGTGACGTAGCACATGATTCCGTGTCAGGAGCGCAAGTCTTGTTTTCGCGAGTAAAAAGCTAATCTTGGCTTGTGTACAGAATGATTCAAGCTGCAATGTCTACAAAAGGTCGTTGAAGTATTACAGTGACAGTGCTTCTTGACTGCTGTGTGATTCAGAAAAATTAAGAACTTTTTGATGAAGCGATCGGCATTTGACCACTGACATGTGACAGCTTGTGCAAGTTAGCATGGTGCCTCGTGCTTTTAGATTCAAGATGACAGAAGGGGATGGCTTGGAGTGTGCAGCAGATTGTCGTTGTTATATCCTAAAGTGCCATGTGTGTTGGGATATCTGGAAAAAGGAATACCAAAACAAAACGCTCGTTGTTAACAGCAGGACTAGTGCTGAGACTGATGGATTTTAAGGTACGATTTTATTTTACAGCGTAGACATGTCAGATAGTCTTCGAAAATTCGGGAGATGATTTTCTTCAGATAGTCCCGCATTGAGTGACGTGAAAATTTGGTAATAGCGTGCTTTGTGTATAGTGTGTTGCTGGGTGTGTATTTTCGTTTTAGTTATTGAATTTGCTCTGTGCTTTGGTGAAATTGTGGCATGTTGCCTGTTGGTGTTTGAGCAGACGACAGTGCCTGGCTTGCCGGTTTGCAAGGATTGTATTTCTGATTGGTTAAAAAAAAACAAAACTCGGAAGCTATTTTTGTTCCGTGGTTTCCCGAACTTTGAAAATGTCATGTCTCGGTGGAAGGCTTTTGCTGTTTGCGCTGTGTAGTAATTAGTGGTGAAATATTGTTTAGTTGGCTCCTCATGTCGTAAAAAAATAAGGCAGATGATGTGTATTACGTCAAATAGGACTAGTTTAGTGCGTTTTTTCCTGCTATTTTGTCGAACCGAGTTGCTGTCAAGACTCGAAAACGAGGTCGTAACGCGTCATCGAGAGGGCTATAAAACGTCCGCCATTTTTCGCTACAGTGGTTTTTATATCACGGTCACATGCGCTAGTTTGCTCTAAATTTACTGGTCGTGTGACGTAGGGAGGAAAACAAATGATAATGTACTGACAAGCAAAGGAAGTACGACATTTTTTAATCATCGGAAACACTGAGGGGTTTCGGACGATTCCAAAAATGTTGCATTTCTTTTGCTCGTTAGTATACGAGAAAAGACGAGACAGGATGTCGAGATAGCGCACGTGGACACAGGACATAAACAAGACAAAGTGAAAGTACGACAGTGCGGGGCAATGCAAGACAGTACTGGACCCCCAGCAGCAAAACCTCTTCGAGCCCAACGCGGCCGTCGTTAGCCAAGAACCTTTGTTTACTGGGAAGGCAAAGACAAGACAGGACGACAAGACTTTCATTAGTATCAGTTTGCGTGTATCTCTTATTCGGTCACTCAAACCGGTGAGATTTGTCTGTTCCGAGCAGCTCCCGCGATCATAATGTGGTCACTCTCACTTGATGAAACAGTTTATTTTACACTATCCTGTATCGGGTACACCCAACGTACCTGTACTGGCAGAATCCCCGGAGATTGGGGGCTACACACGTCACAAGACCTAGGTCTGCAATCTGCCGACATAAAAAACTGGAAACGAGTTAGACAGTTCAAACCGTCACTTTGAAATATACAAACAGTTATACAAACAGTCTGGCGCACGTATTTCCCAAACTTTTGAGGCGTCATACTGTCTTGAATTATCATGGTCGACCCATCTCCTGCTGTAGTGCGTCAGGGCTGAATGGGTTAATTGAAGCGCATGACTGGGAACGTAGCAATGTTATATTCGATTAAGAATGAATAAATTTACCTTTTGTGCTATTTGTGTGCTGGCCTGTGATTGTGGACCTTAAGACCCAAAAATCTGAGACCATCACACAACTATTTAATTTGATTAATGTGTCTAATTCTCTTGGCTTGACTTCGCGAACGAAGATTTTATAGGAGTTGACCACGACGTCTGCAGGCTTGTTCGTGGCTGCGGAGGCCAATCCGAGACAGGCAGGTTCGACCGCAGTGGCTGCAGGGGAAGGTATGGCCAGGGTTCTGAGCTGCGGCATCTCTGTTTTTTCTCCTGAGCCGCTTGTCCTTAAGGCCAGCTCTGTGAGAGTCCTCAAAGGAGACAGCTGCCTTGTAAATGGTGGAGCGCCAGGTGTCACGGTCCGCAGCAAGCGAAGACCACTGGTGGTGGTCGATTTGGCAGGCACTAAGTGACTTCTTGAGACAGTCTTTGTATCTCTTCTTTGGTGCCCCTCTGTCACGATGTCCAGTAGCAAGCTCGCCGAACAGTGTGATCTTTGGTAGGCGATGATCCTCCATCCTCGAGACATGCCCCGCCCAGCGGAGCTGTGTCCGCAGCAGCAAAGCCTCGATGCTCACAGTTTCAGCCTGTTCAAGGACCTCGACGTTGGTGACATAGTCACTCCAGTGAATGCCCAGGATGGTACGCAGGCAGCGCTGGTGGAAGCGTTCGAGGAGTCGTAGTTGGCTGCGGTAGAGGGCCCAGGACTCGGAACCATACAGCAGGGTGGCGAGGACCACAGCTCTGTACACGCTGATCTTGGTGCCTGTTTTCAGCTGTTGATTGTGCCACACCCGCTTGAAAAGTCGCCCGAAAGCGCTGTTCGCTTTTGCCAGCCTGCTGTCAAGCTCCTTGTCCAGCTTGGCGTCCGACGTGATAATGCAGCCAAGGTAGGTAAACTGGTGCACTGACTTTAGTTCAGACTCGCCAATGGTGATGAGAGGAGGGCGATACACTGTCTTGGGTGCCGGCTGATGGAGGACCTCTTGTCTTTTTCAGACTGACCTCGAGTCCAAAGAGCTGGGCAGCATCTGCGAAGCAAGACGTGATGCGCTGCAGGGCTCTCTCTGTGTGTGCAACGAGGGCAGCATCATCAGCAAAAAGCAGCTCACGAATCAGTTGGTCTAGGGTTTTCGTGTGGGCCTGCAGTCGTCTGAGGTTGAACAGGCTGCCATCGAGACGATACCTGATGTACACTGCATCGTCATCATCGAGGTCCACTGTGGCCTGCTTCAACATCATGCTAAAAAAGATGGTGAAGAGGGTCGGTGCCAGCACGCAGCCCTGCTTTACGCCGTTGAGAATAGGGAATGGTTCTGAGAGGTCATTGTTGAGTCTGACCTGGCCTTGCTGGTCCTCGTGTAGCTGGACAATCATGTTGAGGAACTTTGGGGGACAGCCAAGTCGCTCCAGGATCTGCCACATGCCTTGCCTGCTCACAGTGTCGAACGCTTTTGTTAGGTCGACAAATGTTACGTACAGCCCTTTGTTCTGCTCGCGGCACTTCTCCTGTAGCTGTCTCACTTCAACAAACACTCTGCCTATAATACTGATAAAGGTGTCTAAATAGTACAAGGTAGCATACACTAATACAAGCTTTAACTTACACTCTGCCTATACTATAATAGGCTGTGGGATACTTCTAATTATGTTAAAACTTCTCCCAATGAAGGACTTAGTGCAGGTGGTAACGTGCGGACGTCGCGTCGTCAAGCTGCTTCAGAAAACGGCGGTTCACAGAATGTGACATAACGCAATCAACAAAACAGGAAAATCCATCGGACGGACCCAAATAAACCAGCTATCAAGACATCAATCAGACTGAATGTCGGAACTCGTGAAGTCAGGTCACAGGATCCTCAAGGGCTGAAAACGTTGAGCGTTTGAATCTGCTGCAAATCTGGTAAAATGCGGACGGCGCGTCTTGAATAACTTTGTCGAAGAAAACGGCGGGTCGCAAAATGTGAAATGACGGAGTCCTGAGTAAATCACAGAACAGGAAAATCCATCGGACGGACCGAAAACAACAACCAGTATCAAGACATCAACCGGAACAGATGTTGAAACTCGTGAAGTCAAGTCACAGGGCTTTCAGTCAAGGGCTGAAAGCGATAAGCGTTTGAATCTGCTCCAAACCTGATAATATAAGGACGGCGCGTCTTGAATTTGTCGTAGAAAACGGCGGGTCACACAATGTAAAATGACGGAGTCCTGAATAAAGGGCAAAACAGGAAAAGCCATCGGACGGACCCAGACAGACATCAACCGGAATAATTGTCATTACTCGTGAAGTCAGGTCATAGGATCCTGAAGGACTGAAAGCGTTGAGCGTTTGACTCTGCTCCAAATCTGGTAAAATCTGGTCAGCGATTTGTAAATTTGTCGTAGAAAACGGCTGTTGTAAAAAGTGAAATGACGGTGTCCTGAATAATTCGCAAAACAGGAAAATCCATAAGACGGGCCAAAATAAATAACGTCCGTATTTAAATGTACTGACGAGCAAAAATAAATGCGACATTTTCGTAACACTAAAGTGTTTCTGATGGTTCCGAAAATGTCGCATTTCTTTTGCTCGTCAGTATAGATTCAGCAGTTGTTAGCATTGTGATACATGCCGGATGCGTATACGCGGCATACTGTCGCGTATTCAGATGCGTCAACGTCTTATGCTAATGAAACATAACGACTGTGCTTAGCACAATAGCCCAAACGTCCTTGTAAAGCTGCAAAATAAAGAATTAGAGCGGTGTTTTTTTTCTCATTACAAATGCCTACCACCTTAACCACCCCCACCCCCACCCCATACCCGCTAAGCGTAGAGACAATTACTGATTATTAAAATCAAACAGTCCGAATTGTTTGTGGATGAACGGGAGGAGCAGACAAACCGTACAACCCTGGACTGGATCATCCAATCCGCGGTTGTATGCGCAGAGACATTGAAGCCACGGAGATCTAGACAGAGCTAGTCTCTGAGCAGATCTGTGAAAGCTCATGAAGCACTGGCGAAGGCCTCCAGCGAAATGTAGTAACGGCAGTACTGTGTCTGAATTTAAAATCACGGAGTTCTCAGCAGGGACCTGCGAAAGCTCAAAGCGCCAGAGAGAACCCCCATCGATAGGAAGTCGGTTTTCGCGAAAACTCGGAACCTACGCGGCGGTGGGTTTTTTTTTTTTTTTTTTTTTTTTTTTTTTTTTTTTTTTTTTTTTTTTTTTTTTTACATCCACATTACATCTGTATGCTGGTATACGATTTTGGACCTGTCGGGTTTAGCCGTAAGATCCAAAATCACACAATCCGTGAACCCTTTGGCTCGGTAATGGAGTTTAGTCAAGATGATTCTTTCAGGACTCATCGCGACTAAAACCGCTTCCGTCACGCAAAGGGTCAAGATAATGCTCATGGGAGTGAATCTCCCACGAAGCTTATTGCGTCGGCATATGCCTACCTACCACCTTACCCGCCAACCCTTAACCCTCTAGTGGCGTCAACACAACCCCCCAGACAACCAAGCGAGTAATAGCAAGCTTGGCCCGAAGACCGTGCATGTTTGTACGCTCTCCGTTCGCCGCGGTCGACCACCACGCTCGTTGGGCGACTGTCGTGCTGCAAACCTGCTGAGAGAAAATACACAAAATGCAAAAACTGCACTGGAATCCTTTTCACGGAACTTCAAGTCATGATGGTATGGAATTTAAGAAATCAACTTTTATGTATGTCAAAAATGTTTTCGTCATGACAGGACGCCCTCATTCACTCAACAACAAAGACACGAAAAATCAAGATTTGACAATACAAGACATGACAAGCCCTGGACATTGCAAGGACAAGACGGTGAGACACGTCTGAATGCCTGTCACACTAGATCAACCAGATCACGGGTGTACGATCCTCGTGTCGATTTGGCTTGACGGTCATTTTGACTCAAAGCAGAATAGGACAAAACGATACAGGACAAGAAGACAGAACATTACAACTTTAGCAGACAAGATGTGACAATAAAAGTCAAGACAGAACAAGCTAGGACAATACGACAATAAAAGACAACTCATTCACCCTTGCGGAAACACGGGATAATAAATATGGCAGAAAGTAGCACAAGCAAAATAAAAAAGAAATTTTCCAGGCCAGTGGTCTGGACAGATTCTGGTTCATTTTGCTCATGCTCAACCCCGAATATGCAGGCAGCCACTGGTATTATGGCAGTACCGGTGGCTGTGTGCACATGGGGTTAATCTGCATCAATGTTATGTAAAGAAGAGTCGTTTCTCCATTACATGCCACTGGCTTAGGAGAGGTGCCATTTCAATATGGACTGAATAAGCAACTAAAGCATGCAATAAGTACAAAATGGTAAGAAGAAAAGGCAGGTTAGCAAGCTTCAATAAACAGTGAACATTTTAAAATCAGAAAAGACAAGAAAGAAGGCTGAATGAAAGGACAGTTATTAAAACAGGTCCTACCTTGATCAAACTTGACTCCTTGAAACTCGACACCCTAAACCCACCCCCGCCCCAGCTATTCAGCTCCAGCCACGAACGCCGTCTGAAAGACGTTTAAAGGTTCATTCAAAATGTTAGCGTTACAACCCAAACACTTAGACCGCATATGGCGTGTGAAATCCGAGATGCCACTTACACAGAAACCAGTTGAAAATTCACGTCGTACTTCACATTTCACCACTCATAGTCCGGAGTCCGGCAATTACCAGCTGAACATGAAAGTGACTTGAGCTGGTGATGACACACAACACTGTAGATTCTTGCTGCTTGATCTTGTTCTTGGTTCCTAGCAAAATCTGACAAAGGTGAAATACGGCTTGATTTATTTCAGCCGATAAACATTTCCAAGAAAAACGTTAATTAATCTATTTTAACCTCCCCTGTGCATGCAGCACCCGGCATTATTTTAAACGCGCCGGTATCTTCAGGCACAGTGGGTTAACTCTTTCGAGACGTGCCGCAACCGTATTCGCGGCGTAAAGCCGCGAATCCGGATGCGACACGTCTCGAAAGTGTTAACTCATAGCGCATACACAGGACACCGAGTCCTAGGGTCAAAGTTCCCAAATGTGGGAGGTGTCCTTTGAAGGCAGCATAAACAGGAGGTACTGGTATGTAACTCATTCTGCCCGACGCACGCATTTCCTAAATATTGGAGGCGTCATCCAACGACTATGCACCTCTTGCAGGAGATGGATCGACCATGATAATTCACGGGTAGTGCCAGATTAGCCTCGGCGTGGCGCCTGTCGGCGCCAAGCTAATCTGGCACTACCCTTGAATTATCATAGCCGACCCGTCTCTTGCTGTAGTGCGTCAGGGTTGAATGCGTTAATTTAACACTGGGATCATGGATTCGAAGTGGTGTCACGAGGAGGCATACACCCTCATGAGCCCCCGCAACTGCGGGGGCTCACGAGCATCTACACCTCTTGCAGATGGGTGTTGTTCAGATTTTCTCGGCACTGAACGGGTTCAATGTCCAGGATAGTTTAAAGGTATCAACAAGCATAGCTTGGCACGTCAGTAGTGGCACAAAGCTATTCCGACTGACACCATCATAGAACTGCCATCGTCATAATTTGGAGAAGAATAGCATTAAAACCCATATTTATAACTTTGTTGACCTGAGACCTCAAACTAGTGGGGGTAGGCCTATCATTTCACACTTTGCTTAAAGCTGAGGTGCAATGAGAAAAACCCGCCCAGCGCGTGTTTTAAAAAGATTCTACAGGACCCAGCTTGGGCCCTGCCCCTAAGTGGGTCAAATCGGTTCGTAACACAGTTGACGGAGCTTGCAAAACTCTCGGAAAACGACAGACCACTTCCTGTTGCACGGAAAACATCGCGATTAGCAGATCGGACAACAGCAGACGATTCTGTGACACTTTGAAACTGACCAACAGCCACGGATTTTACGCGTTGGGGACTATGATGGCAGAATGTACGGCTGTACATGCTGTAAGTATGGCTCCTGACACTTTGTAGTTGTGAACGAATTTTTTCAACATGTACCTCCAGTCCAATATAGGCTAATATAAATAAATAAAGAAGCATTGTGATGTACAACCAACACAGTAAATTGGATGAGAGAGAGAGAGAGAGAATCGACTGTTTACATAGATGCCAAAAGATACAAGGTCGCCATGGGTCGAGCTGAATTTTAGTAGCTGCCCTTCGTATGGAGAATTGTTTTCGCTGTAGGCCACTCCAGATGACAAGATATAACAACAAACACAAAACGACAAATAACCCCTCCTTCCTCACCCTTCCGATATCGAATAACTGCTTCAGGCTGTGCTGTGTAACTTACGGATGGCTCGGCCTGGTCCATATCCAGTGTGCGTCCAGGCAAGACACAAATGGCCTGCTCTGTCCGTCGGGTGGTCGAGTGTCGTCTGCTACTGTTGCTGTCAGTAGAAATATCGCTGGTTTAGATCAGTGATCGCGGTGCCCACTCCGCGCTGCATACAGGAAGTGGCCTGTCTTTTTCACGGGAGTTTTGCCAGCACGACAAACGCAGTTGAAAACTGAGTCAACTGAGTTCCAAACCGGTTTGCCGAAGTTAGCCGAAGGTTCACGACAGGGCCCTCGCTGGGTCCTGCAAAGTTTTTTTTAAAGCCGAGGTGCAATGAGAAAAACCCGCCCAGCGCGTGTTTTAAAAAGACTACAGGACCCAGCTTGGGCCCTGCCCCTAAGTGGGTCAAATCGGTTCGTAACTCAGTTGACGGAGTTGGCAACTGCTTATCCCGAGCTTGCAAAACTCTCGGAAAACGACAGACTACTTCCTGTTGCACGGAAATCATCGCGATTAGCAGATCGGACAACAGCAGACGATTCTGTGACACTTTGAAACTGACCGACAGCCACGGATTTTACGCGTTGGGGACTATGATGGCAGAATGCACGGCTGTACATGCTGTAAGTATGACTCCTGACACTTTGTAGTTGTGAACGAATTTTTTCAACACGTACCTCCAGTCCAATATAGGCTAATATAAATAAATAAAAAAGCATTGTGATGTACAACCAACACAGTAAATTGGATGAGAGAGAGAGAGAGAGAGAGAGAGAGAGAGAGAGAGACAGAGAGAGAGGATCGACTGTTTACATAGATGCCAAAAGATACAAGGTCGCCATGGGTCAAGCTGATTTTTAGTAGCTGCCCTTCGTATGGAGAAAAAAATTTGCTGTAGGCCACTCCAGATGAAAAGATATAACAACAAACACTAAACGACAAATAACCCCTCCTTCCTCA
>BTPG01000002.1:203545933-203700933 GCA_036245525.1 Semisulcospira habei | reverse complement strand
AACAGAAAGACGGGATGTGCCGGATGCATGGATAGGATCCTCAAGAGCCAAGTGAGCTATCTGCTCAAGTACATTCTCTTCTTTTTCAATATTCTGCTTCTGGTAAGTCGCACCACAACTTTGGGCTGAGAAATGTGTTTTTCTCTACGTGTATAAGCATTGTGTGTTTGCAAATGCTAGTGAGCCACGGTTTTGCGAATATTCTCAGAACTAATGATGACAACCATTCTATACAATAGAAGTCATTTAGTTCTGGGAATTTAAGCGTTCACGTTTGAGAGTCAAAACAGTTAAAAGTCGTTGATTATATTTTATGAAAAAAAAACCACGGCAATCCTTTCATAAATACCTGCCTGAAACGATCCACATAAGCCTGCTGTTCGGCCCGGCTCTCGAATTCAAATTGTGAGCTAACATTGTGTTAACCCTTTCAGCCCCAAGGTCCCATTTCTCAAATTTTGGAGGTGTTGCCTAACGACTATATACCAGTTGCAGGAGATGGATTGACCATGTTAATTGAAGGGTAGTGCCAGATTAGCTTGGCGCCTTCAGGCGCCAAGCTAATCTGGCACTACCCTTCAATTATCATGGTCAATCCATCTCCTGCTGTAGGGATCCGGGGCAAAAAGGGTTAAGTATGGAATGAAGTGAAAATTGAATCTTAGATCATTTCATACGTAAAATTGTAGTACTACGGTGGATGTCTTCCACATCACATAAGCAAAAAATAAATAAATAAACCTAAACTTAAATGAATTTTGAAAAGCTTAATTTCCTGTGTGCAGTCTGTTCATGTCGAGTAACATCACTCTAAAACTCTGTGACACTGAAACGTATTAACCCATGAAACCCCACGGCCGCATTTTGGAGGTGTCATCTAACGACCTTGTACCCGTTGCAGAAGATGGATCGACCATGATACTTTAAGGGAAGTGCCAGATCAGCTTGGCGCCATCAGGCGCCAAGCTAATCTGGCACTACCATTGAAGGGTGTCATGGTCGACCGATATCCTGCTGATTCGGGTCTCCGCATGGTGATGATGATGATGATGATGATTATTATTATTATTATTATTATTATTATTATTATTATTATTATTATTATTACCGCATTATTATTATTATTACTATCTTCTTCTCGAACGCCGTCACACTTGGAGTTTGGCTCTCAAAATGAAATCTGTGGTCTTCTGTAGCGCCTCCACAGGCCCGTACAGTTTCTCTTGTAGAGTGGCGGGCTTCGGCCATATCTCCTCCCTCAGCGGCTGGTGGTTCCCACAGTCCTGGAGGATGTGCTCTGCGGTCTGCTCTGCTTCTCCACAAGGGCACAGGGGAGATGGCACGAGGTGGAAGCGTCTGTGCAGGTGGAAATTGGAGTGAGTCGGTTGTGCCCGGTCCTCAGACGAAAGATGGTCACCTGCTCTTGTCTGGACAGCTGATGGTAACTGTCTAGGGGCCGTTGTGGTGGTCTGTACACAGACTTAATGATGGTCTTCATCTCTGTGAAGCTGACTCCATTTTCATCTTGTTCTTTCTCTGCGCCCACTTTTGCCATTCTGTCAGCTTCTTCATTGCCGTAGATGCCACAGTGTGAAGGGATCCACTGCAGCACCAGTCTGGTGCACTTGATATTTTGCAGTGCCTCTTGTAGACGTGGCAGTTTGCTTGCTGTTGCTGCCTCAAGGACAGACATGGCATCAGTAAGGAAGACAATCTGGGCATCAGGGTCTGCAGTGCCACTAAGGGTGTTAGCTGCGCGGACTAGGGCTTCCACCTCAGCTCTGTAATTTGTGCAGTGAAGGCCTGTTGGTACTGCCTCTGCCTGCCATTTTCCGTTTGGGTACTGAGTTATTACTATTATTACCACATTATTATTATTATTATGTTATTATTATTATTATTATTATTATTATTACCGCATTATTATTATTATTATTATTATTATTATTATTATTATTATTATTATTATTACCGCATTATTATTATTAGTGTTAAAACGTTAAACTTTGAACTTATGGCCTAGTAACCGACCAGTACACACACCCACAATACATAATAGGCCAATTACTGTATTACGGAAGCTGCGTGATAATAATTACGTCGGCTGCCGCTGACAGAGACCTTTGGCTTGTCATGCGATCCGCACGTGCCACGAATTTCCGCCATTTGCAAAAGGCATAGCTCCTCATGAGCCCCCGCATATGCGGGGGCTCATCGTGAAGTTCTATGCATCTTGCCAGTCGCTCAATGTAATCCCCTGTTTTTCTCACTAGTCTGCAGACTTCGGTGTTTCTGCAGTACTCAGGTCAGTAGTGTCGACAGTACGCTAAAAGTAATCGGGCCGATCTCAGCGGCGCTGTGCCCGCGCATGGTAGTACGCGGGCCGTTTGCAGCTGACATAGGCCCACTGGGTACTTCCTTATAGCAGTTGTGCTGTCAGCGCGAGAGGGGTTTTTACTGTTGTCACCTTTTGGTGACTCGTTTTGCCGAGTTACTGACCCTGAATCTCTTGGCTTGACTTCGCGAACGAAGATTTTATAGGAGTTGCCCACGACGTCTGCAGGCTTGTTCGTGGCTGCGGAGGCCAATCCGGGACAGGCAGGTTCGACCGCAGTGGCTGCAGGGGGAGGTATGGCCAGGGTTCTGAGTTGCGGCATCTCTGGGTTTTTTTTACCACCAGTGGTCTTCCGGCGCTTGCTGTGGACCGTGACACCTGGCGCTCCACCATTTACAAGGCAGCTGTCTCCTTTGAGGACTCTCGCAGAGCTAGCCTTAAGGACAAGCGGCTCAGGAGAAAGAAAAAAAAATGACCCTGAATATGGCCATAATAATTGCTGCTGTAGTCAAGTGTTCAGACGGTTCTTTGGCCGCTTAGTACAGCGGTTTTTTTTTTTTTTTTTTGAATACTCTGGACTTCGGCAGTAGTTCTGGACTGGTAGCGCAAGTTCAGTACAGTTATTAACTTGAAAGATCTTTAAATAACGTTCAGCTGTGTTTCTCGCGGGTGGGGCCGGGGGATGTGGTAAGGTTTAGTCTACTACCGTAATAAAAAATTCAGTCCAAAAACTGAGATGACTGGCAAGCGTGTAAAATGCAAAGCAGTAACAAAGAGAGAAAGAAACATGCTTTGATTAACTCATTCTACCCCAGACACACCACAGCAAGATAAGGATCGACCATGATAGTTCAAGGGTGATGCCAGAATAGCTTGGCGCCTATGGGCGCCAAGCTATTCTGGCATCACCCTTGAACTATCATGGTCGATCTGTGTCCTGCACTGCCGCAATGCAGTCTTCAGAGGACAACGGCAAAATTTGGGGATTTCGGTGTTGGGGTAGAATGAGTTAAACGAGCGCACAACAGATTTCCAATGCGCAAAAGGCCGTCGGGCCGACGTCGAGCGCCGTTCGCCCGTGTACGGCGGGCCATCGGCGGCCGACGTCGGCCCGATGGCCTTTGCGCACTGGGTAAGTGAACTGTTTTGTGCTTGTCGGCCTTTCAAAGCGTGCTTCTTTAATACTTTATTATATTTTGTTTTTCTTTGTTGTGGTTAACTTTTGAGCTTTTTAAAAATGTAATAATTTATTTTATTTTATTTTATTATTTCTTTTTTGGATTGGATTGGATTGGATTAGATTAAATTGATTGATGGATGGGCGGACGCACGGACGGACTGATGCATGGATTTTAGGATAAGCGCTATTATAAGTAGCCATTATTATTATTACGATTATTTATTTATTTATTTATTTTTTTTATTTTTTATTGATTATTATTGTTTATTATTTATTTATTTATTGGGGGGAGGGCAAGGGGGGGGGGGGGGTACTTTGCTTTGCTTGGTTTCTTGGTGTGTTCTTTGTTTTTGATGGCAGGCTTTTCCCGAAGGTCATTTGAGTTTACTCCTGGTCGTTCTTGTTGAATCCAGCCCCCAACTGGAAAAGATGATGACAGATAAAATATGAAATAATCAACAAAGAAAGCAGACTAAATACATTGGCTATATTAACCCATATAACCACAAGGCCACATTTCCTAAATTCACCTGACGACTTATATAAATCATGCACCAGTCGCAGGAGTTGGGTCCACCATGATAATTCATGGGTAGTGCCAGATAAGCTTGGCGCCATCAGGCGCCAAGCTAATCTGGCACTACCCTTGAATTATCATGGTCGATCCATCTCCTAGGGTAGTGCGGAGGGGCTGAATGCGTTAATCTTGTTGCGCAGACGGTGGGTCTGCTGATGCTGGGGTTGGGAATCTGGCAGCTGGTGATGAAGCATCTGCTGACTGACAATAAGCTCTACAGCGTCAGCACAGTCATCAATGTCGTCGCCTCCGTCTGCATTATCATCGGCCTCTTCGTCGTCGTTTTGTCGTCGGCGGCATGCGTGGGCGCCCTGAGAGAGAACATCTATCTGCTGCGGTTTGTGAGTTGTCGTCGTCGTAGCTGCTAGAACGTTGTGGGTCCGTCAGTCAGACATGCATGAATGCCGGAATCCATCCATGCGTTCGTCCGTCCGTCCGTCCGTCCATCCAACCATCCATGGACCCATTCGTCCATTCTCCCATCCATGCATCCATCCATCCATCCATCCATCCAGCTAGCCAGCCAGCCATCTATCCATCCCGCATGCATCCATGCGTGCATCCGTCCGTCCGTCCATCCATCCATCCATCCTCCATCCATGATTACGATCATAATCACTCACTCCGTCACTTTTTCTCTTCCCTGCGGACCACGCGCCAGTTTTACTGGAGCGTGACCGTAGCCGTGGTGATGGAGATCAGCGCGGCCGTGACGGCGGCAGTGTTCCGTGCCAACGTGAGAAAAGTGCTGGAGGGAGCCCTCAGCAAGCAGCTGGTCGTCAACTATGAGGACGATGCGGACGCCAAGTTTCTTCTCGATATCTTCCAAAGTCGGGTACAGGATTATTTCTCCCAGTCGTAGGTTAACTCACTGGGGACATGCCGCATACGGACACGTGGCTATACGCCGCGTGTCCGTATGCGGCATGTCCTCAATCAGTTAAGTGGAATGTCGCAATGTGAGGGCGCTATTTGCCATTGCAGCGAGAGGAATTTGTAAAATTGCTTCGCGGCCGTGCGGCCGAGGTATATGTACAGACTTTCGTGTGTGGCACTCCAGCACCCTACCTCGCTTATAACAAGCTCGGATATAATAAAAGTCGGATATAACAACACTTTTTCAGACTACCCGACAGCAGTCTATCTGTGTGAATCACTTCGCTTATAACAAACGTCGGATATCACACAAAGAAAAATTGGGTCCCCTGGCGATTTGCAATGTCCAAAGTTCACTGTAGTTTATATTTCAATGTTCACATGAATGGGAGGTGTGACTCTTGTATTCATCATTTCAGCCCTCAAGCAGCACAACAGAATATTGTTCGACCAAAGTAGTTCAAGGGTTGTGCCAAAATAAACTAGTCCGGCACCACACATAGTTAATTATTAACCCCTTTGGCTGGAATCACCTTGATAAAAAGCGATACCGACAGCCAAAGTGCCCAGTTCGCGGCTGTTTCGTAAACAAGCATGTGTTTTTTAGACGCCAATTCGGTATTCAGGGACGATTTAGTTATCTCTGCACGGGGATGAAGAGGGGGTGGGGGTGGGGGCGGGTTGAAAGGGGGGGGGTGGTGATGGGGATGGGG
Source organism: Semisulcospira habei (assembly GCA_036245525.1). NCBI lineage: Eukaryota > Metazoa > Mollusca > Gastropoda > Semisulcospiridae > Semisulcospira > Semisulcospira habei. The sequence goes on along the minus strand of BTPG01000002.1, from coordinate 203,695,252 downwards.
GCGGGGTTTCCACTTTTCCTTTGGGACCTTCAACCTGACACAAAAGGAGGATCTTTACCTCTTGGTGACACCACTTCGAATGCATGTTCCTGGGACAGCTAAAGTATTTACGTTTCGAAATAATGAACACTGCAGCGGAATCTGCGTCAATCGGCACAGAACTCGTTAACCCCTTCACAGCCGAGAAATAGTGAACACCAACCAACTGCATGCGGTATCGATCCTTACTAGCCGCCGCGATTGAGGGGGCTTATGAGGATCCGCGTCTCTTTCTGACAACCGCTTGTTTCTTGGACCCCAGGGACTCTGTAAATTTCTGTGAATTAACTCATTCAGTCCCGACACACCGCAGCCAGACATGACTCGACCATGATAGTTCAAGGGTGGTGCCAGAATAGCTTGGCGCCTATAGGCGCCAAGCTATTCTGGCACCACCCTTGAACTATCATGGTCGAACTGTCTCCTGAATTGTAATGCAGGCCTCATAGGATAACTCCAAAATGTGGGGATTTCGTACCTGAGACACAATGAGTTAAAAAAAAAAAAGTTCAGAATCAAAATCTACGTCAAATGGAAAGGAAGAGGTTCATTCTAGCAGTGGCAGTGTCGGAGAGACACGTTTGCTATTGTTTATTTTTATTTTTTTATTTTTTTAGGCTGGTTGTTGCGGTGTGACCGGCTACACTGACTGGAACAGCAACAGTTACTACAACTGCTCCGCTTCCACACAGTCGAGGAACCAACTGACGTGTGCGGTGCCCTACTCTTGCTGTTTAAAACCCGACAGTTTGCAGGTATAACGCTGCTCTTGGTGTTTGGTGATGGCGTTGGCAAAGGTATAGATTGCACGCATATATAAAGATTAACCCGTTCTCTGCCGGTGATGACGGATTTCGCGTCAGAAACCACTGCACGTTGATCGACATTCGCGTGAAGAACACAAACTGAATGAGACCAGAAAGAGGGGTAAAGAACATAGGACCAACAGGAGACATAAATCCTTATGAGCCCCCGCGACTGCGGGGGCTCAATAGCATGTATGTCTCTTGCAGCCGGTTAGCGTTCGTCTGCTCCTGCAGGTTAAAGCGATAATCCAGGCAATACAGGGTTAATAGTTTGCATTATCTTTTTATAAATTTCTTAGTATGCCTTACTAAAATGATACACAAATGCCGGAGTCAAACTTCACTTATGAAGTCTGGATGTCGTAACATGAGTCTTTTCTGCTCTTCCTCTCCTTTGTACGCAGGAGAGTTCCACCGAGTCGCGCCAGGGGCAGTAGAAAATCTCTTTTTTTACGCATGCTTTCTCCCGTGCGGATTGTGAAAAGAAGGGCAAAAAGGTCTTGGTTGAGGCAAGACAACATTAAACTCATTCTACCCCAGACACACCACAGCAAGATAAGGATCGACCATGATAGTTCAAGGGTGATGCCAGAATAGCTTGGCGCCTATGGGCGCCAAGCTATTCTGACATCACCCTTGAACTATCATGGTCGATCTGTGTCCTGCACTGCAACGCAGTCTTTAGAGAACAACGGCAAAAATTGGGGATTTCGGTGTTGGGGTAGAATGAGTTAAAACCCCGAGGTATCACCAAATATTAACAATCCAGTACCGCCCTGGATCAGCTCGCTTTCAGTAACCCGTTCAGTGCTGTGTTTCTGAAGTCTTCGTTGTCTTCAACACCAACAAGCCCTAGCTGTCCCGGGAACATGGATTCAAAGTGCTGCTGTCAGCAAGAGGTATAGATCCTCATGAGCCCCCGCGGAGGTTCAGGAGGATCCATACCTCTTGCAATTGGGTGGTGTTCAAATTTTCTCGGCACTGAACGGGTTCAGGAGCAGATCTGAGAAGGGGGGGGGGGGGGGCGGGGCGGGGGAGGGGGGTCTGGGGGGGGGGGCGTTACAGGGGTTCCTGAATACCCCCCTCCCCCCCACCAAAAAAAAAAAATTATGTAAAATCCTATAACAAAGTCCCCCCCCCCCCCCCTTTCCCCCTCGTTGTTTGATATTTTGGCGAATGGTGAGAGTCTTAACACACGTACCCCCCCCCCTTCCACCACCCAGGCCGTGAGATGGCCCTCGGCGTTAAACCCAAATAACTAATCCCTCGCCCCCCCCCCCCCTCCCCCTCCCCCTCCCCACGCTTTTCGATATTTCGGCCCCTGGAAGCAAGGTCTAGCGTCGGGAGACCTTTTCTATCAGGTTAAAGGTCCAAAACAAAAAGCTGGACCCCCACCCCCACCCCCACCCCCCACCCCTCATCGAGGTAACTAATCCGCCCCTGGAGTTAAATGATATTGTCAAGAGAAGCTTTCAAATATGACGTAGTAACATCACAACACATTTTTCGACATATCGATCCTGCCGCTAGCTTTAGCACAGGGACTAATTCTCCTAAGTAAAGGGCTCAGATGCTTGCTTGAGTGAGCTTAGTCCTGCGCCAGCCACTAAGCAAGGTGCTCCGCTATAACGGGGCACCTTGCTTAGTGGCTGGCGCAGGACTAAACTCACACATGTTACTGAGCCTAGGTCCGCATAACCAAAGATCAGCACAGTATTCGTAATATGATTCAGATTTGTTCTTCTCCGGTTTTTTTTTTTTTTTTTTTTTTTTTTTCAGAATGGTGTGGTGAACATCTTCTGTGGTGCTGGGATCTTGGAACTGCAGGTCGGTGCCTAATCAGACTTGAAAGGTCATAAAGCACGCTTTTCGATTTCACATGAACACGATCCAACAGCGAGAGACATAAAAGGCATAGATCTTAATGGGCCCCCGCAGTCGCGGGGGCCCATGAAGATCTATGCCTTTTGTCGACACCACTTTGTATCCACGTTCCTTGGACGGCTGGTGCCTGATGGCTATTTAGATTATTATGTCAGACTCCTATAGGTAAACTTTTCAATTGGGATAAAGCGCCTATTTAATGCGCTTATTATTATTATTATTATTATTATTATTATTATTATTAAACTTTCGTAATGCATGCGTAGCTTGGATTATTAAGTTTCAAGTTTAAAGATTTTTTGTGGGGATGGGGGTGGGGGTGGGTGGGTGTGTGTCACATGTTAGTGGTCATAGTATCATGCAATCACACCAGACACACTCACATAGGGTTCTTGTAGGCAACCTCACTCAATTGCAACTCGTCACACGTGGCACAAGGTCGTAGACCACACTGGAATAACAGTACTTTATTCTCATGATGCACTCTTAGCCTGAGCGCAATGCATCCTCACTTTGATGCACTATCTCTCACAAATGCATCTGCATTTTGATACACTGTCTCTTACAATGCATGCACATACTTTGTTACACTCTCTTTTATACTATCACAGATTTCCAGACCAATCCCGCAAATTACACAACTGAACCAATCCGAAAAGAAAACGTAACCAAAAACATTAATAGTCATTAAAAAGAACACTCTAGATTTTTCTACAATCTTCCGCTAAAATCTAGGTAAACGTCATGAAATGTAACCAACATGTGTACTACAAAACTGTGACGTCATGTTTGAGGTCACTAGAACAATCGCGCGTTTTCCAGAGCCTTCCAGCTTATAGGTGGGACTTAGCTACAGGTTAGCAAAAATGTAGAACATTCTAGTCACACACACACACACACGTACACCCACACACACACACACCCACACACACACACACACACACACACACACACACACACACACACACACACACACACACAAATCGATCGCAATTCTCCATGCAAACGAATCATGCTAAAAAGGTACGTGATTCTAATCGAAAATAACTCAACTGAACATCGGATCTTTTCCTATGATCACACACATGCCCTAAAAGGTAACAGTCAGAAATGACCAAGATGTGAAGAAGCATTAAATATAATTCATTCATTCATTCATTCACTCACAACAAATTTTGTCGTTTTTTGTGTGTTTCACAATAACAGAAGACCTTTGCCCAGGCCCACGTGTACGCTATTGGCTGCGTGGACAGACTGGTGGAGATCATAGACTTAAATCAAGCGACTGTCATAGGCATCGTGCTGCTGGTCATTGTACCTCAGGTATGTCACAGGCAAATGACACCACAACACGATATGCATCAACCATGGCAGCTTAAGAGTTGTTTTACGCCTCTAGTCGCCGAGCTGTTTTGACCCCACCCTAAAATCTTCGTACCAGAAGTGCCCTATTCTGAACTGAGGCAAAGGACAGCAACTCCAATTTCGTGAAAAGCGAGCGTTTCACTATAATTCAGTGAAAATCTTGCTTTTCACAAACGTTGATTTACTATCGTTCGCCGTACGAGTAGCATGCCGAACTTGGTCTTATCATGTCTTCAGAAACGCCATCGGGCCAAAGTAAGCAGCAGTGGCCCGCGCACAGTCGTGCCCGGGCGGCCCACTGCAGTCCACATCGGCCCGAAGGTCTAGCGCACTAGGTGATGTCTTCAGCAAAGCTAACCAGAGTAGGACATCTTTACCTTTAATGAAGGTGTATTATATTTATCTTGTACAAGGCATAGTCATGCACTTTAAAATAGCGACCTAAACAATATTAAATACAAAACATAAGAATCCCAGCCGTCCAACAAACACAGATACAAAATAAAGCAAGCAAGAGGCATAGGACCTCATGAGCCCCCCGCAGTCGCGGGGGCTCATGAGGTTCTATGTCTCTTGCAGCTGGGTGGTCATGTCTATGTCGCAAAGGGTGCACAAGCAAGATATAACTGCCATATAATTGACAAAAGCTATCGCTTTTTTTAACTTATTACATCCTGAGCCCAAAAATTTTCAAACTTGCCTACCGACCTATGAAGGCTGCATTAGATCGACCATATTAGCTCAAGAGTGGTGCCAGAATACCTGGGCGCTACCCTTGAACTATCATAGTCAAATTTATTTGTGTATCAAGATGGAAAGGGCTCAAATGCGTAATTGTGTGTGTGTGTGCGTACGTGCGTGCGTGCGTGTGTGTGTGTGTGTGTGTGTGTGTGTGTGTGCGCGCGTGCGTGCGTGCGTGCGCGCGCGCGCGTGTGTGTGTGTGTGTGTGTGTGTGTGTGTGTGTGTGTGTGTGTGTGTGTGTGTGTGTGTGTGCAGCTCGCGGGTATACTCCTCACCAAGCTGTTAGAGTATCAGATCCGAGCCCAGATTGAAGGCTGGAATTAGTAATAATTCCTTCTGACAGATAATGATCAAGATATGCTCGTCATCGGCGCGTTGTGCCATATCACATTTGATGATTTATTTCAAATAAAGTAAATGTTCTAGTTTTTGGCATGTGTGTGTGTGTGTGTGTGTTTGTGTGTGTGTTTGTGTGTGTGTGTGTGTGTGTGTTTTCGTGTGTGTGTGTGCGTGCTTGCGTGTGTGTGTGTCCGTGCTTGCGGGCGTGCGTGTGTAAACTGTGTAACAAATCCAGGCCAGAAAGGTGACTGCCAAGCGTGTAAAATGCAGAGAACATCTCAACGAAGAAAAAAGCACGCTTAGAAAGACAGTTACAACACAATTTATTAATGTTTCACAAAACAGACATACGAACCAGAAAACAAGTTGCTACTTATCTTTTCCGATGAGTTGTGTACTTGACAGAAATTGTGTTGTAGTTGTCTTTTCTAAGCGTGACTATTTCTTCGTTGGGATGCTCTCCCTCTCTCTCTCTCTCTCCTGTATCGTACCCGTCAAATTTTTAGATACGCACAACCTTTGTTATTTTGTAATGGAAAAAAACAAACAAAAAACAAACAATAACAACAAAAAAAACCACCAAAACATCCACGTATGTCACTGATTTTTCATAATATACTGACGAGCAAAACGCGACGTCATTTGAATTATCGAGCACACTACAATCAGTTTCCGATGATTCGACTGATCATTGTCGCATTCATTTTGCTCGGTCAGTATAATATCAGGAAACATGATATCCTGTCACACCAAAGGTAATTCAGCATGACACAAACACAGAAACAAACTCTCATAAAAATACCGCCTGTCAGAAGTGACGGTTCATTATCCAACCCAGCAAGAGAGCAGACCCAGTGCGCAAAGGCCTTCGGGCCGACGTCGGCCGCCGTTGGCCCGCGCAGGGCCGTGCGCGGGCCACCGGCGGCCGACGTTGGCCCGATGGCTTTTGCGCGGTGGGGAATGGTTCTCCGTAGCATTTCCGCTACCAAAGTGGAAAAGGCTCGCACTTCACACTCGTCGGCTGTGGCCGGATCAGCGGCAGCGATTACTATCACCAACAAACAGGTAGTCAAACGCTACCCTCGAACCATCACAGTCGATCCATGTCCAGCAACTGGCCACTGGAACTGACGTTTAGCCTTATCGGATAACCCGCGCCCGATTTTTGCCCGTAACGCGGCCGTGAGGTTTGTTTGCCGAATAATCACTTTCTGTCGACTGGGAATTGGAAATAAATTTGGACAAGAGATGATGAGTCGGCACAGACTCGATTGGCGACAGTCAGTCCACCGTCCAATTTCGTCCCTCTGCAAGAGGCATAGATTCTCATGAGCGCCTGCATCCGCAGGGGCTCATGAGAATCTATGCCTCTTGCTGATTCAGATTCATCCAGTCGTTCCTCGAATGAAGTGTGTCGTTTTGCAGTAGGCGTGCGGCTGGAACACTCAACTCGTGTTGTCGCAGAGTTTTGGGACGGGCAGCGTAATCTGCGACTGCATGGGGCTCGTGAGAATCAATGCCTCTCGTTGATTATGATCGGCACCAGCTGCTTCTCCGAAATGGTGGCGTTATTAGGATTAGGTAAACGGCTGAAGAGTGATACTCGACACTGAATGGCGGTCGCGGCAGAGGCTTGGAACCGATAGCGCGGCATAGGTTTCTCTTACTGCTCGCATGGCTCGTCGGTGTCTGATTTCAGAGCGAGAGAGTATTTTGTATGCTAAAAGGCTAGCATTGTGCAGGTATATGTACAGTCTTTGGCCAACTAATGGATCCTGATCATAAATTATTTGGATTCGTATAGTTTTAATTTTGTGCTGATTTGAGCATTGTCTTCGGTCAACTGATAGATCCTGGTGATTTCATTTTTTGGATGTATGGCTTGAACTGAAAGGCTGATACATGTCTATACTTTGCCCAACTGATATATCTGCTTATTGCTTGGTTTCTTTGCCTGCTGAGGAGGGAGGGTATGCAGGGAAGTGCATGCAGCTTGCCCCTTCTCAGCGAGGGGACAAGTGGGGCTGTGCACTGATGGAGGTGGTGATGACTGTAGTGCACCAAGGGTCATTTGCATGAGCGAGCATACTAAGCGGAGCACCTTGGCTTAGTGGCTATCACAGGATTAACCTCACTCATACAACTAAGAGGCCAGATTGTGAATACATGACTGGACGACTTCAAGGTTTTCGTGACGACTGTATGCTGAACTGGTGGGTGGTTCCTGGGATTAGGTGTGTGCGTGTGAGCGTGCGTGGGTGCGTGTGTTTGTTGTGTGTGTGTGTGTGTGTGCGCGCGCGCGCGCGTGCATGCGTGCGTGCGTGTGTGCGTGCGTGCGTGCGGTGTGTGTGTGTGTGTCCAGTTACTATCAGTACAGTGTCCTGGACAGTAAGCAAAAAGTGGTCGGATCGATGTCACCCCGAGGACCTTTCTCTCGTTAGCTTCCATGGACGACTAGGTCGCAGTCTGGATCCCCCTGGTCAGCGCCGGATCCTCTGGACGCAACTCATACACACTTTGCCACACCAAACAACGTCGGCGAGCAAGATGAAACCAGCAAGAGGTAATTAATTAACTAACTTATCACATCTAACACTGATTGATTGGTTGATTGTACACCGGCTGCTTAACTCATTCAGCCCGACGCACGTATTTCACAAATTTTTGAGGCGTCATCTAACGACTATGCGCTTGTTGCAGGAGATGAATCGACCATGATAATTCAAGGGTAGTGCCAGATTAGCTTGGCGCCGACAGGCGCCAAGCTAATCTGGCACTACCCTTGAATTATCATGGTCGACCCATCTCCTGCTGTAGAGCGTCACGGCTGAATGGGTTAAGCAGACTTTGGGAGATGGAACGACAATATTACTGTTCAAAGCGGCCATTAAATTAGCTTGGCGCCTTGCTGGAAACCGGCAGGGCAATCTGGCACTGACCCTGACGCTATCATGGCTGTTGCGGGTATTTTCCGCTGAGGTGAATGTATCTATTTATTGTCAGTCTGTTGCTTAGTTGGATGTGCTTTGCGATTTTGTTCCCGGCATCCGCTCTATCTTTACGATATTTCTATCATTTTATACAGAAGTCCCTTTTCTGGCTTGTCATTTCGCCATCTCTGTCTTGTATAATTAACGCATCATGTGTTGGCCTCCATTTCAGGCTGTCAGTAGAATTTTTTGTTGAAAAAAGGTGCCGACATCCATAGGATTAAATGTGTATATTCCTGTCTTGCAATGTATTTTGACATGATTTTTTTTTCTTCTAATTAGTTCTGATGTGATTTTTTCCTCATAGTATTTTCCCCGCAGTGTCTCTCGCATCCATAGGAGTGGATAAGTGGTTCATCATTTCCCTATAAGAAAAAAAAAAAAAAAAAAAACAAAAAAAAAAAACACCAGCACGCAGTGTTCGGCTCCTCGTAATTATGCAAATACAAATTAGATGAAGCTGAACACTTCTTGCCGTCTTTGTCTGTCGTATTTTTCTCCAACATTTGTATTGATTCCTATTTCGATAGACTCCCTTTCGCGACACATCTGTAACCGTATCTTGCACACAGACAGATCGACAGATCGACCGACAGGCTGACCTACAGACAGACAGGACAGACAAACAAGCAACCAAACTGCAACGGCAGTATGTCAATTCTGAATTATTACTGATCCGCGTATGATGTCATTACAGCGTATGACGGCGCCCTAGTTGTAACTCTGTCTGCACCGCCATTGTTGTTGTCTTTGTCGCGAAAAAACGAAGGAAACGCGAAGCATGCAGACTCTGCTCCCGGCAGGTTCCGGGAGCAATGTCTCTACAAGAGGCATACATACTCATCACCCCCCCCCCCTCCTCCCTCCCCTCCCCCCCTCCCCCCTCCCCCCCTCCCCCCCCCCCCCCCCGGGATGCTGATGAATATCTGTGCATGGACTTGCTGAGCATTAGGCATGTACCAATATACACCCTCTATCTGCAATCTCCCGTGGGACGGCATTAGTCGTCTGCTGAAGCGACCTACTCCGGGTAGTAAAGGGTTAATCCCTTCAGTGCCGAACAAATCTGAACACCGCCCATCTGCAAGAGGTATAGATCCTCATGAGCCCCCGCAATTGCGGGGGCTCATGAGGATCTATGCCTCTTGCTGACACCCTTGGGATCCATGTTCCTGGAGCATCTAGGTTTTTGTTTTTAAGTCTTGAATTAACTCATTCAGCCCGACGCACGTATTTCCCAAATTTTGGAGGCGTCATCTACTGACTATGTTACAGGAGATCGATCCACCATGATAATTCAAGGGCAGTGCCAGATTAGCTTGGCGCCTGTCGGCGCCAAGCTAATTTGGCACTACCCTTGAATTATCATGGTCGACCCATCTCCTGTTGTAGTGCGTCAGGGCTGAATGGGTTAAGGAAGATTGCAGACACACAGTCTGCGTCACCTAGCACTGAAAGGGTGAACAGTTCGCAATACAAATGTTCTCAGCATGTCCTAGGGTGTATGTCTCTTGCAGCTGGGTAGCGTTCGCCTTGCCCCGGCAGTGAAGGGGTTCACGACCATGCAATGGGATCGTTACGACCATGCAATGGGATCGTTACGACCATGCAATGGGATCGTTACGACCATGCAATGGGATCGTTACGACCATGCAATGGGATCGTTACGACCATGCAATGGGATCGTTACGACCATGCAATGGGATCGTTACGACCATGCAATGGGATCGTTACGACCATGCAATGGGATCGTTGGTTTTTGTTTTTTTGATTGAGAGGGGGGGGGGGGGCGGGGGGGGGGGGGGGAGGAGGTAAGCGGAATCAGCGAGTGGCCCACTGCGACGCTGTCCAAACACATGCACATGCAAAACACACGACTCTGGCACTAAGTTTCCAGCCATCTGTCGCCAGTGTTAGCAGGCAAAGCCACAACGGGGAGTTGGAAGAAGGGGGTCCGTTAGTTATTGTGATTTATCGACGTAGGCAACAAGGCGGTCTCATGGCGGGTACGGTACACGCCTGGTCTTCCAGATAATCTGTGAAACACCTATAAGCGAAAATAAAGAGTAGGAAGGTCTTCTCCGTGCCAGTCATTACTTTGAGTGCTAAAATTCCCGTATAAAACGGGTCCGTGATGTCGTCTTGCCTTTAACTAAAACTGTCCTACTCATCAGTCCTTTGTCAAAGCGTGTGAGAAGGCACACGTATTCCAACAGATGTGTCCTTACTGCCCTCTACTACGTAAAAAGAAAAAGAAAAGCAGAAAAAGTCTTTCATTGACAACATTCAAACTGCTTGAGTTAGCAGTCATTTTGTGTAGCATTATCGCTGATACAGGAGATATTGCAAACTTTTAACAATTTGGCTGTCGGTAGCGCTTTTTGTCGCGATGATTCCTACCGACAGCCCAAGGCTTTTCGCCTTTATTGTCTATATAGAGTAGGTTACTGATAATACGTACCTGATCAGTAATAGATTTTGGTAAACATCTGTCCTCAGCGGACAGCAAATTTATTATGTACGCGTGCTTGCGGGCGAGAAAGTGCTGTTTGTTTCAGGACTGTTTCCCCAATGCGCAAAAGGTCATCGGGCCGACATCAGCCGTCTTTGGCCCGCGCACGGCCGTGCGCGGGCAACGGCGGCCAACGTCGGCCCGATGGCCTTTATGCACTGGGTTCATTGTCGGCTCGAATTGCGGCCAGATTCAAGGAGGAAATTCCTGTCATTGTGTCGTAGTCAATTGAATGCATTTCTCTGGTCACCCTGCTTTTATTTCATCACTTTAGATGGACGGCGTCAATACACATTCAGACCTTTTTAAAAATTTCTTTTCTTTTTGCACCCCAAGGCAAAATTGCCTCCAAATAGTAGATGCAACCATCGTGAAAGTTCTAAACAGGTAGAGTCCAGTCTACAGCACTTGCCCCCCAAATGAGTGTACTCACAAACCAGATAGGTGAGGCTAGCGCTGGTAGAACAGTACACATACGCAGATAAAGATCCAGACGATCACATCCCTAAAGGGAGCGGGGGCAGGGGATCTAACTGTTTGTATGTCCAGCGCTGAGTAATTCCCCTTGGTATGCGTACTAACCAAATGTACGTCTGCATTGCAGAGGTATTTTTGTCTAGTGTGGGGCTAAAAATAGCTCAAAACTTAGCCATTAGGACTATGAGAGGCAGGTACTGGCTATTGAGGATTACGCGCAGCTCGACTCAGGAGCTTTCACGGTTTCACTCCCAAGCGGCGTCTGAAAATAAAAGAATACATCGTTGCTGGCATCTGTCACCAATGGCGTCAAATAGCAAGACAATAAATGGATCTGGTCTTTGATTATGAACCCAACGGCCTAGAGCCGTGAGGTCCAAAATCATCAGTTACAGACCAGTCAGCTCTCATATTTATGCACTCAGCACAGAGGTTAACACAATGCATGCAACAGGATAGCACGTGCTCCTATGCTAACGAGCCCTGCTGGCCTATGTTTGCGGCAAACATTGTTTGATGGGATAGCGGTAGAATAACCCGGGGTCCGGTCGTGGGTAGTAACAGTGGCCTACTGAAGCAGCATTATTTTGCACGTTCATTCGGCCCTCTCTTTGTCTGCCAGTCTGTATCACGCTGTACAAAATAGAGTCCCTGGATCAGCGCTTTGAAGCTTTGGCTCGACTCGTAAGAACTCGTCTAAGAAATACGCATCGGTTCCGGAAGATTCATGGACCAAGACAGTTCAAGGGTAGCAGATGAGCGCCCCAGGGTGCCAAGCTCATCTGGTGCTACCCTTGAACTGTCTTGGTCCGTGAAGCTGCTGATATGTGTACAGATACAACTCGAGCCCATTATTATTGGTATTGTTATTGTAGCTTACGCGCCTCTCGCCAGTATGGACGATGATGATTTATTTGAGGACTCAGAACTTTCCACCGAGGCGAAGACATCGGTCAGATCTGAAGTTAGTGGAAGGAACAGCAGTACAAAACCTCCAGAAAACAGAAGCACCACCAGCAGCAGAATACCTTTCAAAGAATGGAGAATAAATTTCAACCTGAAACGACCCAAAGGGAAAGAGCTAAAGAACAAAAGTGAAGTGCCTTTGTTAGAGGCTGGTTTTCCCGGACTAGGAGAGACTAGCAGTGACTCAGTGGAGTACGTCGATACATGCTTCACACAGCCAGAGGTTTTTCAAGCTGGGATGGACCCAGAGAACATCCAAGGTCCAGGCGGCAGCTTTTATGATCAGTTTTCCGAATGTCCCTGCGATCCAATGCAGCAGCGGAGCCTAGGTTCCACAGTTATTCAACAAGAGGAGCCCACAGCAGGCTGCAGTCAGACGCACGGCGATCAGCCAGACGACCTGTTTGAAGAAAGTCCGTGCGACCTAGAACAACTTCGCGATGCGAAAGCACGGTCCGCAGACAAACCATATGGCTCCAAAATGTACTCAGAAATGTGCCGTACAATCAACGACCAATTCGATGATCAGCTTGAAAGCTTGAAACTCGAAACATTAGTCGACCCGGCGCCCAGATGGGCTATACCTTATGAAGGTGCGCATGGCAACGGCGCAGATCCTCACACTACAAGACAGCAATGTTCCGGTGCGCAAAAGGTCCCCGTCCCGACGTTGGGCGCTGTCGGCCCGCGCACAGTCGTGCGCGGGCCGATTGCACCCTACGTCGACCCAGGGACCTTTGCTTGCTGGGGTGACGCTAAAAACGTCACAGGAACCGCAGTCAAAGGCAAAGTCCCCGAATTGGCGAAGAGGCGTCGCTTGTTCGCCAATTCACAACACAGGCCTGTGGGCATGTTCACAATCATCGAGAAAGATCTCCCGCACATAGACAGCATGGATTCAAACACTGATAGTCTTCAGATCGTTGGAAAAAATCAGTCCATCACAGGAAGGGGTGCTTTTGCCGCGGGTTATCTCGACAGGCGTGGAGATCTTCCAGACACAGTCACCTTGCGTTTAATCACGGATGGTGATGAGCTTGGAGAAAAATCAACCTTTGATGCAACTGTCATTACACATGCCACTACGGAAGATAGTTTTGAGCCTGTGAATGACCCCATATACCTTCAAACTGTGGATGACGAAAAGGCTTGCAATAGCCCAGGAGATGTTGAGATTAAGAGTCGGATCATCGATGAAGACTGGGGTCCGATTTCGGTGAGCCAGACAAACGTAACAAGTACGGGCAGTCCTACAGAACAAGACTTGAATCCAGACAAATTTATACAAGATGATCACGATAGCGACCAGACGGAGTTGATTGCTCGCGAAGAAAACAAAGCTACGAATTATGGGACTGGAGATTTCTACTTGGGAACCATTCAATCGTCTGACATGAAAAGCGTGGGGACTGTGACCAAACAAGATCAGCCTCTCGAAAAATCGGCAAATCAAAATTATTACATTGGCCATCACGGCCGACAGCGGGACAACTCCTTCATCGAAGGAGTTGTCCCGCTTTCGGCCGGGATGAATACGGAATCGGCCAGGATGGATACAGGCACGGCCAGAGTAGATAAGACCAGGATGGATAAAATCGAAAGAGACACTGACAAGTTGAAAACAGACAAGATGGATACGACGGGGCTAGACACGACCAGGATGACTAAGGACAGGATGGATACGAGCAAAGAAGCGAGGGTGAAGCACAAAGAGGAGAAGATGCTAGAGTTTGAAGCCATGGCGTCCAGACTGGGTTTCATCCGCCCTAGGAGGAAAAAGAGGAGGCGGGTGACCCGTGTGCGTATGGTGGCGGTGTTCCTCAAGTACTGCCTCTTTTTCCTCAACTTCTTCTTCTGGGTGAGTGCAATGTTTTTCTTGTTGTTGTTGTTTTGTTTTGTATTTGTTTATACAGATGTGTGTTTGTGAAAATAAAAGTCGTTGCGGAAAACTTTGTCTTGATATTGCAAAGTCTTCCGGTTTGAAAAGATAGGTCTTCGTGATTACGGAGATAGTTTTCCAACGACAACAGCAACAACAATAACAACATCAATATCAGCAACAACCCCATCAATAACAACAACAATAACGCCAAAACGCCAATAGCGACAGAAGCGACAACATGATGACACCATTATCTGAACACACAGAGTCCTTTGGCGGATATTCCTAGACCTTGAAGTCCTCTGCAGACTACATATCAGTTTATAAGACAGACTGTTGCAAAGGAAACCTCACTCGTCAGTGTTCCGAAGGTTTCGAGTTTTACTGCAGGTGTCCAAGGAAATATTTATATCGAATCTCTGCTTGTCACCATTCTTTGTTTGTAATCTCTTCTCCTATTCAGGTGGCGAGTGTGGGTGCGATAGTGACCGGCGCGTGGGTGTTGTCAGAGAGGGGTCAGCTGGTCAGGGACCCAGCGTCCTTCTTCCTCGACCCCAGCGCAATGACGTGTCTGGTCGGCGCCATCACCTTTGTAGTGGCTTTCATAGGCTGCCTGGGCGCACTCAGGGAAAACATCTGTCTCCTGAAGATCGTGAGTGACTTTCAGAAAAACATTCACTAATAAAATCGTGACAACCAAGCGCGTAAAATGTGAAGAAATACCCAACAAATAATTAAATAAGCTTTGATTGATTGATTGATCGATCGATTGATTGATCGATCGATTGATTGATTGATTGATTGACTGATTGATTGATTGATTGATTGATTGATTGATTGATTGATTGATTGATTGATTGATTGATTGATTGATTGATTGATTGATTGATTTTAGTCACAGTCTTTTATTTACAATTTTAACAAATGTGTCTCAGTTTCAGTTCAGTATGATGGGGGTACTCGTGCTGGAGGCCATGATCGGCGCGACTGTGTTTGCTTTCTACGCTATGCCCGAGGTGCGTCGCCACATCAAGGCAGGTCCCGAGGAGGTGCTTAAAATGGCCATCAGACTTTACCATGACGACGCCGAGCTCCAGCGGTGGATCGATTTGATACAGAGGGAGGTGGGTGTGGCCTTGATAATGGTGCCCTGAAATCATCAATACTGACGAGGAAAAAAAGGGACAACATTTTGGGGATCCCAAAAATGTCGCATTTCTTTTCCTCGTCTTTATATTAAGAGTTTCTGATGATCCAAAAAATGTCGCATTTCTTTTGCTCGTCATTATATTTTGGCAAAAGACGGAAAGTCTATTTTTTGTGAAAAGCTAGATTTTATTGTGTCACAATGAAAATCTCGCTTTTCACAAACAAGGACTTGCCAAACAGATGATTTCAGATAATCCGGAAATGGGAAGTAGGTTAAAACTGCGTGTCTTTTGACGCGAACAGTGGATTAAAAGCCCGGACACACATGCAAGTTTGTCCGGGCTTTTAATCCGCTGTTTGCGTCACTGTTTATCCATGATCCGTCCCACCTCAGATGGAGAGAAGAACCCAACGAAAAAGAAACAAACTTAGAAAAACAGTTACAACATGATTAATTAATATTTCTGGTTAATGTCATTTTTCAAAATAGGCATGTATACAAAAAAAATTGGATGGAAATCTGTAACTGTGTTGTCCGTAATATCCAGCCCACTAGCAATTTTGACAGCCGGACATTGTAGCCGAGGACCTTTAAAAAAAACAAACCCCACATTTGTTTGACAAATCCGGGCACACAGATCTGGCAACCTGCCAAATAGTTACCGTGAAAATGTAGTTCCAGAATAAACACCCTGGAACAATGTAGTAATTCTTTGACTGACACCATTGAAAAACAAACATTTGGAGTGAAATATTTGTTTTATTAAATGTTAAAATGCATGGAAACTTGTAAGGCCTTCATGATGTTTCATGCTAAGTCTTAAATGCAATAATTAAACCCTTTGTCAGTTCAAGTGCTGCGGCGCCAGCCACAGTGACCGGGGCTATCTGGACTGGAAGGAGAATCCATATTTTAACTGCTCGCCGACCAACCCTAGTGTCCTGCGCTGTGGTGTTCCGCCTTCCTGCTGTATTATTGAACGGGTCAGTGTAGTTCTGTATAGCAGACTATTTATATTGACACCTCGCTGTTGAGAAATATTAAACACCACCCAACTGCAAGAGGTATAGATCCATGCCTCTTGCTGAGACCACTTTGTGTCCATGTTTCTTTGTCGGCGGCTGGGGATTAAGATTTCAAAAACACAATCTGCGTCGGTGATGAGGTGGCTGTGAAGTTGGTCAGTTTACACCGAAAATGTCGTCGTAGTAGTCGTCCTCGTCGACATCATTATCATTGTTATCGTAGTCGACGTCATCATTATCATCACCGTCGTCGACGTCATCGATATCATCGTCATCGTCATCATCGTCATCATCATCTTTTCGTTGTCGAGCGGATTCAGTTTCCTGCCGAGAGTCTAACGTTTTGTCTAAAACACGAAGTGTGCTTTTCCAACTAAGTAAGAAAGAATTAAACGACAGGGGAAAGGCCGTGGTAAGGGCGGGTGGGGGGGTGGGGGATGGGGGGGTGGATGGAGAACCGGAACCCTTTAACCCCCACCCCGTCGATCCGCCTCAGGTCGTTGTCGTTGTACTAGACATCACGCGTATTTATTTCCTCAAGACATAAGACGTGTTGAGATCGTTAGCCAGTGTGGACAGGCACTCCCTTCGTGTCATTGGCCCTTTGATTGCTACTGGCGATACCGTTCGGCGGGAAAGACGCGTATCTTCGCGTCTTTTCCGTCGAAAGGTGTCGTCAGTGGCAGTCTAGGGGTTACTAAAATGTACACTGTGTTTGCCTTTGATTTATTACAAAAAGTGTGGACGTTTACATCTGGATTGCTGTTGCTTCCAGGGCGAGTACATCAACTCCATGTGTGGGCTCGATACGACCCAAAAGATGGTAGGGTGATTTTTTTTTTTTTTGATTTTTTTTTTTCATTTCAGACAATGGTATTTCTTGATTTGCTAGGCCTACTCATTGTGGAAGAAGGCACTCGTGCGTCAGTTCATGTTCTCAGGCCGTTCTTGGGCGTCCGTGGACTTTCTGCTGACTGGTGGCTCACTGAACCCTGAGGTTGAAATCGCCAAATTTTGAAGCTAACCCATAATATCCTGACATGCCAAGACAGGTTGTGGATCGACCATGACAGTTCCAGGGTGGTGTCAGAATAGCTTGGCGCCTATAGGCGCCAAGCTATTCAGACACCACCCTTGAGCTATCATGGTCGATATGTGTCCAGAACTGTGACGTAAACCTGAGAGGGTATCTGCAAAATTTGATAATTGTGTCCGCAGGGTTTTGTGGGTTTTGAAGACTACCTACACGCAGATAGACTGACCAAGGCTTCGGGGCGCCAAGTTATTCAGTCACCGCCATTGAACCGTGGTTATCTTGTTACACCGCCGTGAGATGGCCTAAGTCGCCTGCCCGGCGTTAAGCCCTGGAGCCAAGTTGTGTGAGCGAGCTTTAGTACTGCACCAACCACTAAGCAAGGTGCGCCGCGATAGCGGCGCACCTTGCTTAGTGGCTGGTGCAGGACTAAGCTGGCTCATGCAACTGACCCCTGATTACTAACTAGCTAACCTTATCTTGTTGCAGTGACTGTTCTGAAGCGATCTGCTCCATCGCAGGCTTTTAGTTGCTAAAATTCACCGAAACAAACGCGTTATCGATCTTGTCTTGCCTCAGCAAAATTTTGTTCTACCCTTCTTTTCACAATCCTTGTGAGTAGGCCACACGTGCCGGAGGCATTCCACTGCCTATTGAGTGTAACGTATGGAACTCTCCTGCGTACAAATGAGAAGATGAGCAGAAAATTCTTTCATTTTACGACATTCAAACTTCATGATTTACGTCAGCTCTTTTCCCAAGCATTATCGTGAGACATACTAAGAACATTTATAAAGGAGGCATTCTATCTCTCTATCTATCTATCTATCTATCTATCTATCTATCTATCTATCTATCTATCTATCTATCTATCTATCTATATCCCGTAGTCTTGCCGACCGTTGGGGCACCACTGATGACTTAACTCATTCTACCCCAGACACACCACATGAAGATAGGGATCGACCATGATAGTTCAAGGGTGATGCCAGAATAGCTTGGCGCCTATGGGCGCCAAGCTATTCTGGCATCACCCTTGAACTATCATGGTCGTTCTGTGTCCTGCACTGCAATGCAGTCTTCAGAGGACAACGGCAAAATTTAAGGATTTCGGTGTTGGGGTAGAAAGAGTTAACAACCAGCTCCCTCCATTCTGTTTTCCTGGAAAGGAGGCATTGCAAACTATTAACTCTTTACTGCCTGGAGTAAGTCGCTTTAAAGTACCATTACGCATAAAGCTGAAGACACCTGTCAGCACCATTTGTGCCTTGTCGACACGCCTAATGAACTTTAACAGCAGTTTGGACACGTCAAAAAGGCACACGCGTAATCGCACCTATTTATTGTGCGCATCCGTTAGCGTGTCAATCTATGTTTGGCTGTTTCTCGTACTGAAAGCGTTGTATTTATAGAACGGAGTGGAGTCATTGTCAGGTTACTTGACAGAAAGACGACGTGTGCTGAACTTGACTGACCCGCTGTGTCTAAATGAACCATAACTAGACTTGTGAGCAGCATTTCGTGAGCATATGTTACAGAAGTGTATCTTTGAACAGCCTTCCCCTCCCTCCTCCCTCCCCCTTCCCCTCCTCCTCCTCCCTCCCCCCCCCCCCTCCCCTGCCCCCCCCCCTCCCCCTGCCCCCCCCCCCCCCGGGCGAAATCAGCGAAAGCTGGAAGCCCTAGTCCCTGTCAAAGAAGCAAGCAAGCAAGCTTTGAACAGTTACGGTCGGCGGTAGTGGGCCTTCAAACGGCAGGTTTGAATGGTAATCGGTTAACCCCTTCACTGCCAGAAAAAAAGGGTTTCTTTCTCTCTTTCGGTTTTTCTTTGCATTGTACGCGCTTGGCATTCACCTTTTTGGTCTGAATCTACCACCAAAAAAAAAAAAAAAAAAAAAAAATGAACACGATCCAAATGCAAGAGACATAGATCTATGCCTCTCACTGAGACCAATTTTATCCGCCCATGGTTTCTTGGACGGTGTTGACTTTTTACTGTTGAATGAAGCAAATTTTCAGAAAGAAAAATGTGCGTATAGTGGCAGGGAAGGGGTTAATTGTACGTCACGGAAATACAGCGTATGTCGTAATTGTTTTGCAGCAAGACGAGCTGTTTGACCGCATCTACACCCAGGGCTGTATGCAAGGCTTGGGGAAGTGGCTATCCTCGCATGACATGGCGATAGGCGCCGCCTCCCTGGCTATTATCATTCCTCAGGTACTCAGTGAAGAAACATTGTATTTGTGTTAACCCTTTCGCTGCCGAGAAATAGTGAACATGAAACAAATGCAAGAGGCATAGGTCCTCATGAGCTCCCGCACTTGCGGGGGCTCATGAGGATCTATGCCTCTTGTTGACACCACTGTTTGTATCCATGTTTGTTTGTTACGGCAGGGTCCCTTTCGCGTTAACTTAACGAAGACTGAGTTGTAGAAGCTCAATATGCCACTGCCGGCAGAAAAGGCAGCGGCGGATCTGAGGGGTGAGGCTTACATGGGTTCCGCCAACTCAAAAATACGTTCAAATACCTTTTTTAAAGTTTGGAACCCCCTCCCCCCCCCCCGCACCCCCTTCCCCCCCCCCACAACCACCACCCATACCCCCGGCCCTTCCCTATTTAGTTGTTTTTTATCACAAATTGTGATAAAGTCATACACATAGGCCTCGCCCCCTCCCCCCTCCCCTCCCCCATTTTTAAAATTTGTCCTCTAATGTTGGAAAGGTTCTCACACGGTTGTCGCCTATCCCCCACCCCCTTCCGGCTCCCACCCCCAGCCATTCCCTCCTCCTTTTGTTGCTCGATTAACTCATTCTACCCCATCACCGAAATCCGCAAATTTTACCTTTGTCCTCTGAAGACTGCGTTGCAGTGCAGGACACAGATCGACCTTGATAGTTCAAGGGTGATGCCAGAATAGCTTGGCGCCTTTTGGCGCCAAGCTATTCTGGCATCACCCTTGAACTATCATGGTCGATCCTATCTTGCTGTGGCGTGTCTGGGGTAGAATGAGTTAATGAGAAGTATTGTTCTGTGGGCACCTTCAGTGTCAAATGTCAACAAAACCAAAGTTGGAAACCTCAGTATCTCCCCCTCCAAGACCCCACCCCCACCCCCCCTGCCCATCCCTCCACCCAATCCCGCCCCCTCCCATGGAAGGAACTGATCCACCCCTCTACTTGTAAATTTGAAGAAAAACAAAACAACAAAACAACAACAACGAAACATGCACAGCGTGGCATGGAAAGATCGGATTTTAGCTCCTCTTATCAGTGAAACTTGTGTTTCGCTTTCCACAAACGTGAAACTGGTGTTTCGCTTCCTACAAACGTGAAACTGGTGTCCCTTCGCTTCCTACAAACTCGTTCACTTCAAGTTGTGTCCGTGCCGACTTTGTCCAGTCTGGCTTTACCATTGCACATGTATACATTTCAGGAAATGGGTCGGTCTTGAAAGTTCCTGGCGTCTTGGAAGGCGCCAAGCTCATCTGGCACTACTCAAGATGGATCCATCTCCTAGTCACGAAGCCATGTATTAGCCGAGGTTACACTCTTCTATACACATACCGGCTCAAGGGGGATTACTTAGCGCTGGACAGACAAACAGTTAGATCCCCTGACCCCGCCTATCAGGCACCCAATCGCCAGCCCACAGAAAAATACGAAGATATAGGACAAGGCCATTATCTACATCCTATGGGCTGGCGATTGGGTGCCTGATAGGCGGGGACTATGTATTGTCTGTTTGTATGTTCAGCGCTGAGTAATCCCCCTTGGTATGTGTACAGTTCTACCAGCGCTAGCCTCACCTATCTGGGGTTTGTGCGTACATTGTTCTAGCCGCCTGGTTTGAGAACGTGTGAAAATGTCGGCTGGGCTGATCGTAAAATAATTATGAGCACTATATGCACGAATGGCAAAGATAACACAAAATAATATAGTAACACATTAACATTTTCATTTACACGAGACACGTCTCAAGTAGCCTATAAATGCAAATGTACTTGCTTAAGCGGAATAATAATGACACTGTTGATACTGATATAATGATGACGGCGATGATGATGATGATAATACTAATACTAAAAATAATAACAAATTACTCTTATGATTCGCAGTATCTCTTACGAAAAGGCTCTACCCGTTCAGTGCCCGGCCATTTGACGCAGACTGGTTTTTTTCCCCGCAAACTTCGTAAATTCAAGACCCTTCCCCCGCCACACACCCCCCCCTCCCCCGCCACCGCCCACCCACCCCACCCCCCCCCCCCCCAAAAAAAAAAAAAAAAAAAAAAAAACAAAAAAACAACAAAAAACAAAAAAACAAACAACAACAAAAAACAACAAAACTGAGATGTCCTAGGAACATGGATTCAAAGTTGTGTCTGCAAGAGGAGGTATAGATCCTCATGAGCCCCCGCAACTGCGGAGGCTCATGAGGTTCTATATCTCTTGCAGTTGGGTTGTATTCTAGTTTTCTCGGCGCTGAACGGATTAATGCGCAACACTGCAGAAAACGCACGTACAATGCACACACAATTTTTTTTTTTTTAATCTTTCACTTACACGCTGACGGTCAAGACTATCTACACACACTTCCATTCCACACATACACAATTCGCAGGGGCGGATCTGGGGGTGGGGTTACATGGTTTTCGGACACCCCCCCCCTCCCCCCCCCCCCGACCCAAAATTTCTATAAAATGCCATAACAAAGTGCCTTTTTGAGGTGTTTGGACCCACCCCCCCCCCCCCCCCGACCCAAAATTCTTTAAAATGCTATATCAAAGTGCCTTTTTGAGGTCGGTTTGGACCCCCCCCCCTATTCCGCCCCTCCCCCCTCCCTCCCCCGCTCCCTCCCCCACTCCCCCCCCCCCCCCCCCCCCCCTGTTGTTTGATATTTTGATATTTTGGCGAATGGTGGGATTCTTATCACACACACGCCTTCTCTCTCTCTCTCTCTCTCTCTCTCTCTCTCTCTCTCTCTCTCTCTCTCTCTCTCTCTCTCTCTCTCTCTCTCTCTCTCTCTCTCTCTCTCTCCCCCACCCCCACCCCCACCTCCCCCGCTTTTTGATTTTTCGGCCCCTGGAAGCAAGGTCTAGCGTCAGGGAGGCCTTTTGTATCAGGTTGAAGGTCCCAAACAAAAAGTTGGAACCCCGCCCCCCTCACCCCCCCCCCCTCTTCGAGGTAACTGATCCGCCTATGATGCAGATAAATGGAAATATTTACACATGTTTCAGCCAACAGTAAAATAAAAAGGACCAAACTGATGAGTTAAGACATACATGTCATACATGTCAAAAATATAATGTTTATAGATGAGCAAATTATGTATGCGCGTTTTCTCTCTTGAATATGCGTGTGCCTGATACAAGGTTACAATATACTACCATTTCTGCCGCATGATCATGTATTGATTTTTACTAATAGGTGATAAAATGTCATTTCACGCGGGCGTTCGCCTGACACGGAGGTAGCGTATAATTTGTGTGACACGATTTTAAAGAAGAAGCAACGTTTTGTCTCTCTTTAAACCCCTTAACGGCCGGAGCAAAGCAAACGCGGGGACTCATGAGGATTTATGTCACATGTTAGTCCTATGTTTTTTTTTATGCCTATTTTGGGTCCCATTTCATTGGTGGGTTGTTTTGGTTTTTTTCTTCTCAGTCGGCGAATGTCGGTCAGTGCGCTGTGGTTTTCGACGGAAATCTGTCATCATCGGCAGCCGACTTAGGGGACTACAAAGTGAAGGCGGTCCACTGCAAGAGACATAGATCCTCATGAGCCCCCGCTGTCGCGGCGACTCATGAGAATCTCTGCCTCTTCAGTGCTGAGACCTATTTGTATCCATGTTTCTCAGTGGGTTGCCTGTGGCTTTTTGTTCGTCGAATTAACAAAGATTTCAGAAGTAGAACGTGAAGCGGCTTACGGGTTGTGCATATCTATCTATCTATCTATCTATCTATCTATCTATCTATCTATCTATCTATCTATCTATCTATCTATCTACCTACCTACCTACCTATCTATCTATCTATCTATATATCTATCTATCTATCTATAGGCTGTCTGTCTGTCTCTCTGTCTGTTTTTTGTCTGTCTACCCAACCACTTAACCGCCCACCTCTCACCTAAAACTTTATCCTGTAAATAAAACGTTTCATCATCATCACCATCATCATCATCATCATCATCATCATCATCTCTCTCTCTCTCTCTCTCTCTCTCTCTCTCTCTCTCTCTCTCTCTCTCTCTCTCTCTCTATCAGTCTATCTATCTCTCTCTCTCTCTCCTAAGTACATGTACTTGTGTTTGTGTTTACGGATTTATGTGTGCACGTATATTTATGTATCGATTTATGTCTGTTTGTATTTGCTCGGCTGTAATCTGTGTGTGTTACAGATTGTGTGCGTGGTGTTTGCCCGCCTCCTGATCCAGCATGTTCAACGTCAGCGCGTCAGATGGAGAGTCCTTCACAGCGGCGAGAAATAAACTTTTATACACCGAGAACAGTCTATAAATCAAAACCCGACACATACGTGTGTACAATACTACAGTTTCTTCGCGTGAAAACTCACGCGTCTGGTACAGTTGTAACGGGCGCTGGCGCGCCCGTTACACCTGTACCGGACGCGCGAATTTTCACGCGAAGAAAGCGTGGTATTGTATTAGCTCAACGTGAAGGGCGCCTTTGGCTTACTTTTTTGTTTTTTGAGTGTAGTGGATGTTCACATGAGAATCCTGATATTCAAGCGCTGTTTTGAATCTGTTAATAATAATAATAATAATAATAATAATAATAATAATAATAATAATAATAATAATTCTATGGCGCCTAATTGCTAACCTCAGGTAGAGCTCTAGGCGCCTTACAAATTTCAAAAATACAATTACAAAAACTGTACACAGTGTTACACGCACATACACACATTCCACTGAGGTACCACAGCACAACTACAACAGAATCTTTCATCACCGGCAGCGAAGGGGCTGATGAGGATCTATGTCTCTTGCAGTGGACCGCCTTCTCTTTGTCTCCTTAGTCGCTGCCGATGATGACGAATTCTGTTGAAATTTTGCTGTGGTGCCTGGAATGTGTGTGTGTGTGTGTGTGTGTGTATGTGCGTGTAATACTGTGTACAGTTTTTGTAATTGTATTTTATAAATTATAAATTGTGTGCCTGCATTTCGTCGCTGTTGGTGTCGTTGTCGTGTTGTTGTTGTCGTCGTCGTTGTTGTCGTTGTTATTGCTGTTGTTGCTGCAGTTGATGTTGTTTGTTTTGTGAGGTTTTGAAGGGCTTGCACTCTTTCCTTATTGAGTATTGTTTTCTGACGGAGCTCGAGGTTTAATAAACTTCTTATATTGCTCGGGAAAATTGTATGCAATGTCCGGTTTACTCCGTGTGTGTGTGTGTGCGTGCGTGCGTGCGTGCGTGTGTGTGTGTGTGTGCGTGCGTGCGTGCGTGCGTGCGTGCGTGTGTGTGTGTGTGTGTGTGTGTGTGTGTGTGTGTGTGTGGAGTCAAATCGACAAAAAGCACTATAGACAGCCAAAGGTTTCAACTAACTCATTCTAACTCATGTTAGACGTACAAAAGACAGAAATGAGGGGACTTGTCACAGTAACTACTTGCTACACATTTGTCGCTGTCAGAGGGACATGTTTCTAGGATCTAGGATTCCTACGTAACCGATCAGCTGAGCTTGTCCAACCAAACCAAAACAATCGTGTTTTTTTTTAGTACAACACCTTGTGACAATCTGTCACCACAACTACGCAGTGTATTTGTTTTGTTTTGTTTTGGATGCACTCGCGTGAGTTTTGCGCACCTGCAATCTTTATCCTAGTAAACACAAAGTTCGTTACATTTAACTCATTCGCCGCAGCGTGCCGCATCCAGATCCGCGGCTTTATGCGGCTCGCCGCGAATGGGTTAACACTTTGAACCTGCAGAGAGAGGAGGGGGTTCCGGACTCCCACCCCCCTCCCGAGTGCACAAAAGGCCATCGGGCCGACGTCAGCCGCCGTTGGCCCGCGCACGGCCTTTTGCGCACTGCCGGGTCCCTCCAGGCCAAAAACTCTAAAATGCTATAATAAAGTCCCTTTTTGGGGAGTTTGGAGACCTCTTCCCCCGCCCCTACGGGTCGACTACGGCTTTCGACCAAGTGATATGACCTTTTGCCGCGCACTGAGTGGCGATTGAAAGAGTACAACTTTGCTCTGGAGGTGAAAGGGCGGTGATTGCCACCGGTGTTTATCCCTTATCATTCTGAACACACCAGTGTGTGAAATAAGTTTGACTAAAATAGTTCAAGGGTAGTGCCAGAATAGCTTGGCGCCTCTAGGCGCCAAGCTATTCTGGCACTACCCTTGAACTAAAGCCATTGATCTATATCCTTATCTGTAAGTACTATAATGTAGCCTGCATATGGCAGTGCAAGTGCAAGTGCAATTTTTACAGGGACTAAGACTTCCAGCTATCGCTGATTTCGTCTGAGGGGGGGGGGGGCCAGGGGAGGGGGGCAGGGGGCCTGTCTTGCTGACTGTCTGTCGCCCCGTCGCGCAGTGGCTGATGGTGTTGCCAGGGCCGGGTGGTTGGTGGTGGAGGAGGCGGGTGGTGAGGCCGGGGGACCGTTGCTTTAGTGCCAGGCTGGAGGGTGTTGACAGGCCAGCCACTCTAAAAGTTCTTGTATGAGTGGTGGCGGGGGTGGTGGTGGCCGGCGAAACCGTGGCTGGTGGAGGTAGGGTGCGGGGATTTGGGGTGGTGGAGGTGGTGGCCAGTGGATTCTGGGTCTTGGTGCTTGGCGTTGGAATGGGCGGGCTGGGTGGCGATGTGCTGGTGGTAGACGGAGGTGGGGTGGTGGTGTGGGAAGTAGTGCCGGTCGTTGCTGTGTCCTGAATCTCTTTGGTGGGCGGTGGCGTTGGTGGGTTGTAGTTTGTTGTCTCTTGGCCGGTGGTTGAGGGTTGTGATTCTTGTTCGCTTCATCGGGGGTCTGGGTGGTCGTGGTGGCGGTGTTGGTGGTGTCAGTCGGTGGGGCGTCTGCCCTGGCCTTCTGTTGCCTTGGTAGGTCAGTGTTGCATCCCCTTTCATGGGTTGCTGGTGGTGTGGTGAGGCGCTCTCGGTCGTTGGTCGCTGTGGTGGTTGCGGTTTCGGTATCTTTGCTTGCTGTGGTTACTGTCGCTTGGCAGTAGCTGTCGTGTTGTGTTTTGACTGCTTGGCTTCCGCTGTTCGTAGTTTTGGGTGGGCAGAGATCGGCGAGTTCTCCAGTGTCTATTAGCCATCGTGTGGCGACGAGTGCTCGGTGGTACTCGTCCCCTTTCACTGCGTCGATGACTGGTATTGATGACTGTAGCAACAGTACCAGGTCGATGACGTCCATTTTCTTGAGACGAATCTTCTTCTCTCTCTTGGTCCACGCCCGTTCCTTTAGTAGGTGTTCAGGGATGTGGACTGACCCTGGGGAGGGTGGGGAGACAGACTCTGTGGAATTCGTCGTGTCTTCGGAGTCTGGTGGCGGTAGGGTCTCTGGTAAGGGGCAGGCAGTCTCTTGTGCGGCTGGCTGCTGGTTGAGCTCTTGTGTGGTGGGCTCTTTGGCGGGGGCTGTCTCCTCTTCTTCTTCTTGTTGGTATTGTTGCATGCTGAGTGAGTTGAGTTCATTTTGGAAGAGTTGTCTTAATTCCGGCGGTGGTGTTTCTTCTTCGGGGGCTGCGGCGTGGTTCAACTGGCTCAAGCTTCTCCGCATGAGCTCGTCGAACTTGGGAAACAGCCCCCTCGGCGGTATCGGCATTCCTTGAAGTGCCAGGCGTTCGAAAGGTGTCACCTGTCGTGGTGGGTGGGCTGTTTGCTGCGGGGGCGGGAGCCCCCACGTTGGTTGTTCCCTTGGCTGAATTGATTGCGGCGCCTGGGGGGGAGGGGGTGAATCCCCCACCTGTTCCCAGTACGGCTGCGCTGACTGATCTCTTCGCTGAAAAGGTGGAGACAATGGAGGCCGTTGGCTTCTTGTCACCTTTGTAGCCTTTGTTTGCTGTTGTGGCGCCTGGGGGAGACTGGCGGTATAGTCTTCCACCTGGTCTTTGTTGGTTCGGCGTCTCAGTGGCGCCTAACAATCGCGGGCGGCTTGTCCTTGGAGGCCATCTGTGCTGTTACTTGGCTTTGCTTGAGGCGAGGCTTGGTCTCGGTTGGCTACCCCGCGGAGCGGTGGCTAGGCGAGGAGCGGAGGACCGTTCTCCTCGGCTGCTGTGAGTCGAATCGCATATGGCAGTGTACACATTTTCAGCTTTTAGCCTCAGTATGATATGGGTTATAAATACATTTTATACTTGTTGGTGGGGTTTTTTCCCCTCCCTACTTCAAATTATTAGCCAAACAGCCACAACAGGTTCGCACATGACTCTATGTGATGGAGCGAAGGGTGAGAGGATGTTGCAGGGTGTGGCGGAAGTGTTACGGTTGGTAATGGAGGCAATTTCGTTTATTTACTACTATCTACCAAAACAGCGTACAGGCTAATTCAGGGTTCAGCGTTTTACAAATTCAGTCCATCATTGTTGAAGCAGCCACAGTCACAAAGGTCTAACAAAGGATGCAGCTTTACATTGTCACAGACTGACTAGAAAGCTGAGGTTCAGTTTAAAATTACCACTACTACTAAGTCAGGTTTACTGTCCCTGGGACACCAGAGTGTATAGGGGAAAAATTACCACAGACCTCAGATTGGACAAAGAGGCTAAACACTTCAAAACGATTGGCTACTATGGAAAATTACTGATTGGTTAATTAACTAGCAGTGTTGCAGCGCCCTCTCAACTGGTCACTAAGAAAAGGAAAGGGGCAGACAACCACGCAGCAAGAGTTATCCACCTTGCATAGGACTACAGAGTTCCCTCCCTGAAAGGCACTATGCAAGGCAGATAGTGACAGGGGAAACAATAGCCGGATTAAAACTAAACTTGACAATAGATGAGAAATCTGAAGGGGCTAGGTAAAGTGGAGTGGCAAAGAAGTGACAAGTAAACAGATGGTAACATCGGAAAGTGGAGACACGTGAGGGGGGGGGGGGGAGGGGGGGGCAGGAGGGTGTCACAGGAAACAAAATAGCAAAACATAGCACAAAATTTATAAAATATAAAAATCATACATTAGCTAATAATACATATCCAACGCCCGCTGGGCAACATCTTATATCAAGCATGAGGGTGCAACCTAACAGTGGGCAACACCTTGCTGCGGTATGAAGACCAACAGACATACCTGGGAGTCACCCTTGACAAGAGGCTGACATGGAAGCCGCACATTTGGAACGCAGAAGCGAAAGCTAGAAGAAAGCTGAACATCATGAAAAAGCTAACTGGAACACAATCTGGAGCCAATGAAAAGATCCTCAAAAATGTGTATACAGTGAGACCACACCTTGAGTACGGAGCCAATGCATGGTTGACGGCAGCCCAGTCACACCAGCAGACCATTGACAGAGTTCAGAGCCAGGCACTGCGTATCATCACCGGCGCAATGAGATCCCTACCAATTGGAAAGATGGAAGAGACAACAGGCATCCCACCCCTGCACATGAGAAGAGATTGCAAAGCCTTGAAACAGTCCACAAAGATCAAGTCTTCCAAAGACCATCCTATGAACGCCAGGGTGAAACAACCAACCTCAGGGAGACTGAAAAGATCAAGCTTTGTGAAGGAGACGAGAGCATTGCAGAGGAAACCCCAGGCAAATCTCCCTGCGCAGGTAGAGGCTCTGAATCCTGCTCAGTAGAGACCTTCCAACATGGGAAAGTAAGCCAGAAAACATCACCATCTCTTCCACGGTACCCTACATCACCACCAAAGATGAGCACAGCACTGTGAGCAAGAAAGCCTTAACACTGGCCATACTCAAAGAAAAGTATCCCCAGGAAGCATGGATACGCGCATACACCGATGGACCAGCCACAGATGCAGCTCAGAATGGAGGGGCTGGGGTGTACATTCAGTACCCAAACGGAAAATGGCAGGCAGAGGCCGTACCAACACTGCACAAATTACAGAGCTGAGGTGGAAGCCCTGGTCCGCGCTGCAAATACCCTTAGTGGCACTGCAGACCCTGGTGCCCAGATTGTCTTCCTGACTGATGTCATGTCTGTCCTTGAGGCAGCAACAGCAAGCAAACGTCTACACTGCAAAACATCAAGTGCACCAGACTGGTGCTGCAGTGGATCCCTTCACACTGTGGCATCTACGGAAAAGTGAGCTCAGAGGAAGAACAAGATGAAAATGGTTGATTATTATTGGTGCTTAACGCCGAGCAGGCGACTAAGGCCATCTCACGGCGGAAGATGAAAATGGAGTCAGCTTCACATAGATGAAGACCGCCATCATTAAGTCTGTGTACAGACCACTACAGCGGCCCCTAGACAGTTACCATCAGCTGTCCAGACAAGAGCAGGTGAACATCTTCCGTCTGAGGACCGGGCACAACCGACTCAATTTCCACCTGCACAAACGCTTCCACCTCGTGCCATCTCCCCTGTGCCCTTGTGGAGAAGCAGAGCAGACCACAGAGCACATCCTCCAGGACTGAGATATGGCCGAAGCCCGCCACTCTACAAGAGAAACTGTACGGGCCTGTGGGGGCGCTACAGAAGACCACAGATTTCAGTTTGAGAGCCAAACTCCAAGTGTGACGGCGTTCGAGAAGAAGAAACAAGGAGCATGAGGGTGCATAACGATTATAAATTCTTCTTTATTTTTGAAATTCTAACCCAGGTAAATTACTAATACTTGCTTGGCTGCCGAGAGCGTGCGGCTGGCTGGCTGATTCAGGTCACCATCATCTGCCGCCCGCCCCGTTGCGCCACTTTTATCGCGGCTCTCCGCTGCTATATACACACGTAATTTGTCTGTAATTAATGATATTCCTTATATTTATAATAGTTCAAATAGTAATTTCTACCCCAGGTATTCCTCTCCCGACCCGTATGCCCTGACCCATTTACCTATAACCCCATTCCCACACTAAACCAGCATCGCTCTACGCATACAGAATAATATGACCGGGTCCGATGCTTGACTGAACCGGACTATACAATCCTAAATCTATTATTCTTAATATAATATGGACATATTTTTTTAATAATTTTCAATTCAGTTTGGCTCCGAGCAACTTCATTGAATTGAATATAGCCTCCTTTTCTTTTTTTTATTTTTTAAATATAAAATACGTATATTGGCCCTCTTTAGCCTATTTTACTTACTCGTAATAAATTTATGAATTTTAACCTCTTTTTACTCCCTTGCTGTTCTCAAGTTGACACACTGCACCGTTGTTGATTGGTCTGGCTTTCGGGTGCCCTTTCCAGCACCCGAATTTCTCTCACTGGTCTGCGGCCTCGGCGCTGCCGGCCCCTCATGGTGTATTTTGCCCGCCCCCCCCCCCCCCCACCCCTTTTTTTTTTCTTTCTTTTTCAAACCACCCTTAATTTGCTAGTCCCCCATACACTGTAATGTTTAGTTGGGACATTAAACTGGACTTAGTAGTAGGAGTAGTATTAGTAGTGTCGGTAGCGCTTTTTGTCGCAATGACTACTTGCAGGCCGAAAGCTTGTGAGGGCTTCTCGCACCTTTTTTCACCACCAGCCGGAAAATCAAAAGGCGGGCGGGGAGGGGTAGGGGAAGTGGTGTTTCGGAAAAAAAGGAAACATTTAAAGAATAATTTGAAAGCTTTTATTATTGTTGTTTGTTTGCTTTTTTTGTTTGTTTGAAAATTGTTTGTTTGTTTGTTTGTTTGTTTGTTTGTTTGTTTGTTTCGGAGGGGGATCGATGGTTGCCGGGAGGATGTGTGTGTGTGTGTGTGGGGGGGGGGGGGGGGGCATGGAGAACCCTCGGACTCATTAACTCATTTAGCCAGGCGCACGTCAGTATTTCCCAAATTTTGGAGGCGTCATCTAACGACTATGCACCTGTTGCAGGAGATGGGTCGACCATGATAATTCAAGGGTAGTACCAGATTAGCTTGGCGCCAAGCTAATCTGGCACTACCCTTGAATTATCATGGTCGACCCATCTCCTGCTGTATTGCGTCAGGGCTGAATGGGTTAAAATGTATACGGTCTCTAAAAATGGACTTACTGTCTTTCGTCATTCTATGAGCAAAGATAATATGTCTCGAAATATCTGCTGACTTAACCCATTCTACCCCAGACACACCACAGCAAGATAAGGATCGACCATGATAGTTCAAGGGTGATGTCAGAATAGCTTGGTGCCTACGGGCGCCAAGCTATTCTGGCATCACCCTTGAACTATCATGGTCGATCTGTGTCCTGCACTAGAGTGCAGTCTTCAGAGGACAACGGCAAAATTTTGGGATTTCGGTGGTTGGGGTAGAATGAGTTAATCAGGACATATTTAGACGGAGACGCAGCTGTACTCCTAGAAAGACAAAAGACCGTAAGTCCATCTGTTATATTACAATGAATATCTCGCTTTTCACCCCAAAAATGGACTTACAGCTTTTGTCTTCCTGAGTGCACAGCTGTGTTCCTCCAACGGAATAAGACAATATTAGTCGAGGTATCACATGCCAGTCGCTGCACGTGGCTCATCGGCTCCCGTCAGATCATGCAACATCCCAATGCGCAAAAGCCATCGGGCCGACATCTGCCGTCCGGTTGGCACGGCGCACGGCTGTGCGCGGGCCAACGTCGGCCGATGTCGGCCCGATAGTCTTTTGTGCATTGGGACACTAGTTCCGTTGTATTCCAACCGAGGTGACGTCGCCATTGAGCTCATCAACGATTTATCGAGATGTTGTGGTTTTTTTTGTTTTTTTAATTTCGATCGCGGCTTGTACGACATTATGACGATTTTATGTCTCACGCACGTGGCTTGCAGGTGGTTAGATCGAGTTTAACCGCTTCACTGCCGAGGAAAAAAATGTACACTACCCAACTGCGAGAGGCATAGATCCTCATGAGCCCCCGCAGGTGCGGGGGCTCATGAGGATCTATGCCTCTTGCTGAAACCACTTCACTACCGAGAAAACTTGAAAACCACCCAACTGCAAGAGGCATAGATCCTCATGAGCCACCCCTTCACTGCCCAGATAAAATGTACACTACCCGACTGCAAGAGGCATAGATCCTCATAAGCCCCCGCAGGTGCGGGTGCTCATGAGAACCTTTTACAATAATTTCAAAAACACAAACATCGTGCATTGCATTGGCAGAAAAGGGGTTAAATACAACTTGACGAGGGCCTTTGCGCTCATCAACGATTTATCGGGCTGTTGTGTCTTGTGTTTAGACGGCAGCTTGCATGACATCATTTTGTTTTCAAGTCTCACGTGGTTTTCCGGGTGATTAGACCGAGTTTTGAGTAAGCATGTGTTTGTCAAGTTGTTATTTACGTCATGTGCTAATATTAGGTCTATATAATACTTCACAACAAAGGAAGACCAGTAAATACCCCAGGACTCGTAAAACGACAAGTGTGTTGGAACATTCAAGTTCAGTTCAACTTTTTTAAAGGTGGGATTATATTAAAATAAGAATGTAGAACATATGTTTATATACACGTATCACAAAAACGTGTACCTATGAAATTAATGCGTGCATGTAAATTCATTATATCTTATCCTTAGCCCGTACTGCAGAGAGAAACTAAACACGACCCAACTGCAAGAGACATAGATCCTCATGAGCCCCGCAACTGCGGGGCTCATGAGGATCTATGCCTCTTGCTGAGACCAATTTGTATCCATGTTCCTTGGACCGTTGTGGCTTTCGTTTGTTGAATGAACGCAGATATCTGAAACAAAATAGCCGTATACGTTCAGTGATAGAGAAAGGGTTAAAGAGACCCGTTCCAGGCACAAAAGCGTTAATAATCCCTTCATGAATGTGCTTACTATGTATTTCAAAGGTGGAAAGAAATGGCTGACTTACTTATGAAATCTGAATGTGGCCACACAGGGCAATTAGGTTACGCCCCCTTTTCACACACTGTTATCTGTTAGCCTCTTGCAGCATAAAACTATGAACGAAGAACTTTTCTGCCAAAACAAAAAATCCACGCGGAGCACATCACAGGAGAAACATTTTCAGCAATTCTTAAAAAAAATTAAGAGTTAGCGTTATTCACAACACTCAAATGCACCAAGTACCCCATGACAAAACTGTCGTCTGCAAGCCTGCATACAACCGTGCACATGCCCCAATTAGGCTCCCATGAACACACTAGGTCGACTAAAATTACCCAGATTTTGCTCTTTTTTCACACCACCTGTCATGCCTTTTGTTGGTCAAAACGCCAAAAAGGCACACAATTGAAGTTTTACACCCTAAAAAATGGTAAAAAGGGAGGAAATTTTTTTTAACTATTTCTGGCGGAAAAGTTACATGCACCGGGAGCAATTGCCCTGTGTGGCCTGTCGTAAAATGAGAAAGACCTTTCTGGTCTTCTTCTGTAATGTACGTAGGAGAGTTCCGCCGTTTGCACTGACCCACAGGGGGCACTCAGTCGAACTGAAAACCTTTGCTACGTGAGCCTACTCACATGGTTTGTGAAAAGAAGGGCTGAAAGTCTTTATATCTGAGGCCAGATCATGATTACTCGTTGTATCGGCGATTCAATTTTTTTTCTTCTTTTTTTCAGTGAAAGCCCGCCATGGAGCAGATCGTTTTAAAAATATAGACCTCTCGTTCATTTTTTTCTGCAAATCAGTGGCGTTGCGAATAATGTTAAACTTTGGCTGTCAGTAGTGGTTTTTGACGCGATGATTCCTGTAGCGTAAAACCGCGATGATTCCCACAGGAATCACCTCGACAAAAAGCGCTACCGACAGCCATGCAAGTATTAGTAATCAGTCAGATCGGGAAACTGAGTAATGACATTTTCTGGTCAGAACTTGTCGGTTTGGTGTTAGATAGACACACGTGAGTCTGCTCTTCATAATGGTCACCTTAACAGCTTCAGTAGCGAGAAAAATGGAAACCTCACTATTGCAAGAGGTATAGATCCTCTTGCTGAGAATAATTTGTATCCATATGTCTTGGGCATTTTTAATCTTTGCCGGTCATTGAATGAACATAGATGTCAGTAAACAAAACCGATACGTGCAGTGGCAGGGAAGTGGTTAATAACGTTGTGTTCGGATGCTAACACAACAAGCTCCGTGTTTCACTCTACAGTCAGAGAGAGATTCAATGATTCAATGATTCAATGAAGCTTTATTTATCAACGGTTGAGGCATTGACATCGTCACAGACATAGCCATTTTTCAAACCTGCCGTTGCTACAAAACTACGAGACAAAATACAAAAAAAATAAGTATATAGTTAAATGTAAATGAAACTGACAAAAACATTGCTAGTTTAGGGAAAGAAAGTCCCATGACAATCTCACACACCTAAACTCACACACACACACACACACACACACACACACACACACACACACACACACACACACACACACACACACACACACACCATCACACCATCACACACGCACGCACAGAGTTTGTAATTGGGAGAATACATAATCAGGGTTACAGGGCAGTATATATTTCACAACGTAATGATTACGACTGCTTCGAGAAGTACTTGAAGAGACTGATTTTGAAACGGGCTAGAGAGAGAGAGAGAGAGAGAGAGAGAGAGAGAGAGAGAGAGAGAGAGAGAGAGAGAGAGAGAGAGAGAGAGAGAGAGAGAGAGAGAGAGATAGAGAGAGAGAGAGACAGAGAGACAGAGAGAGAGAGAGAGAGAGAGAGAGAGAGAGAGAGAGAGACAATGACAATGACAATGACAATGATCCTTTATTTGACAACGGTAAAAGTTTTGGTAGTAACAACCATTTTTCGAACTTGCCGTTGCTAATCTACTGATTACAGAGTTACTATCGCACTAATTGTTTTCTACTACTGAAAAGGGAAAAAAAATTACATGACACAGCACAAGCCAAGAATGAAGAAAAAAAAAAATGTAAGGGGGAAGTGACATAGGAATTACCAACTTTACTGGTCGGGCATAATGACATGTTTTGAGGTTTAATTAAAATAATATTATAAGAATACACACAACCTAATACGCATATATATCGCATGCACTCTCTATCTCTAATATACACGTACGCACACGCACACACGCACAATGCACACGCACACACACACACACACGTGCACACACACGCTTACGCGGCTTATAACGTTAAGCTAGTCAGTCATATGAGTAGCTGGCTACATACAAGCTGTACCGAATAAATATGAGTCATCAGTCGAAACCTGTGATACACGCAATTAATAATCTAATGAGAAATAGTATTTTTCAATATGTGCACAGTCACGGGGATGCTGCTGACAAAAATAAGTACTTGGTGAGACTGACTTTAAACGAGGAGAAAGTAGCTGATGTCGTGACGTTTCTAGGCAAGGCATTCCAAAGACTAGAGCCAGAGAACGTCAAACTCGTTTTATAAAGATCAATTCTAGGTCGCGGCACAATAAGGGATTTTCTTGATTTGGAGTATGTTGATGACTGGACGGTAAATAGCGATGTGATATATAGGGGTAGCTTATCGTTTAATGCCTTGAACATAACCATTCCCTTTGAATTAGAAGATCTTTCAGCGGCAGAATTTTTAAGGCTGCCAATTTTTGGTCAGTAGTTAAGCTGGGACCAGGGAGTATTAGTTTGGCAGCTCTCCGATGTAGAGAGTTCAATCTTTTCAAATTGACATCGCTCGAACCATTCCACACAGTAGAAGCATAGTCTATATGCGATCTAATATGAGCATTGAAGAACAGTTGGCGTGTCTCCATATCAGTAATGTGTTTAAGTTTTGCTAAGATGTACAGATTTCTGGAGACAATTTTACAAACATTACTGATGTGTGGCTGCCACCTAAGCTGGTTGTTCACCGTGACTCCTAGCAGGCGATGGTTAGTAACTTGGCTGATGGTTTTGCTTTTGAGGGACAGACTGAGTGAGAGAGAGCCAAGCTGGTGTTTTTGGCAGGTGCTAATTACCATGCTCTCCATTTTTACCGGGTTTAAAATCATAATATTATGACTGCATCATTCATCAATATCTTGCAATGTGTTTTGCAGTCGTGAATTGATGTTTGATATATCCTTATCTGGCGTGTGTACTGCAGCATCATCTGCAAACATATCACATGTAACGCTTTCATTTTTTATCGCAAGAGGAAGATCATTTATGAACAAGCAGAATAAAAGGGGACCAAGAATAGAGCCTTGTGGTACGCCATGCTTCACTAACCCTTGATTCGAGTATGAGCCATTTAGTAATACCTTTTGTTTTCTGTCTTCGAGGTAGGATTTGAGAAACGACGCCGAATTGTTGGTATACATGGATACTTTCTTGATCAGTATTTCGTGGTTTACTAGATCAAAGGCTTTGCAAAAATCTAGAAACATGACTCCTGTAAGTTTTGAGTCGTTGATGGAAGATAACCAGGTGTCTATCATCCGTATCAGCGCAGTGTGACATGAGTGTTCTGATCTGAAGCCCGACTGCAATGAATAGATTAATTTTTGGCTTTCCAGGTATATAGATAGATGCTTGTGAATATGCCGTTCTAAGGGCTTGGACAGAACAGGTAGAAGTGATATGGGCCTAAAATTATTAATTTCACTAAGATCTTTAGATTTAGGTAGAGGTATTACTTTCGCGTCTTTAAATGCGTCTGGAAAACAATTAAAATTAATACAGAGGTTGTAGATATAAGTGATACTCTCTACAATGTAAGGGATGGATGTCTTGAGTATTTTCGCACTAATCTCATCCATTCCTGATGATTTTTTATTTTCCAAGGATGTAATTAATTTACCAACTTCATGGACCGCTATAGTGGGTATGATGAAAGGTTTTGTGCCGGCAGTTCTCTGCTTGCAGAAATCGACTAAGTTGTCCGGGCATACATAGTCATGCGACTCGGTTCCCGGCGGAATTAATGATTCTGCTACGGAGACGAAGTGGCTGTTGAAGCTGTTTGCTGTGAGATGCGGCGGTAAAGGAGATGTGCTTTTATTCGTGCCTCTAGTAACTAAATTTATCGCACGCCATATTGTGGCACGGTCTTTACTTTCGTGAATAACTTTATCGAAAAGTAATTTCTTTGCCTTCAAAACCATGGATTTTATTCGATTGCGTTCTTTCATGTAATCGGTGAAAAGCTTCTCTCTTCTCAGCTCGTCCCTGTGCTCTATGGCCTCGATAAGATCCGCAGTCAGCCAGAGTGGTAAAGTGGCGTATTTAACTCTTTGTTGTCTCAGAGAGAGAGAGAGAGAGAGAGAGAGAGAGAGAGAGAGAGAGAGAGAGAGAGAGAGAGAGAGAGAGAGAGAGAGAGAAGAGAACGAACGAACGAACGAACGAAACTTTATTTTCCAAGGATTGAGATATTTGGCGCGCAGGCCTTTCTTACAATCTGTCCTTGCTAAGCTACTAACACAAATAAAAAGAACACCAACCAAACAACAAAAACTAACTAATAATAAACGTCACACACACGCATACACACATGCACACAGACACACATATACATGTAGTCGTGCACATGCGCACTTTTGTACATACACATACACACGTACGTGCGCACATAATTATCTAACATACAGGTAGGTATGATATTTTGTGTACTATCAAAAACAAGTTAGAAAACTGAACAAACAATTTGGAGGCTAGATGGAGGGAAAATTAAAAAAACAATGAAGGGTATTTAGTCGTAAAACAAAGAAGAAGAAAGGATCAGCATAACGATGTCATAGAAAGGTAATCATGTACTCTACTTTTAAACAGAGAGAGGGACGTGGTTTGTTGAATAGTGGGAGGAAGAGAATTCCATAAAAGAGCACCTGAATGAGACAGGCTAGATTTGAACAGGTAATTCGGGGCCTTTTTATAGAGAGACTGTTCCTGGAGGTGCTGTATTTTTTTTTTCAGTTTGCGAAAAAAGCCTAGATAAGTAAGGTGGAGCTTTCCCGTTAAGAATTTTGTGCATCAGTACACATTTGTTTAGTGCGAGGTGCTTAACCAGAGGGAGAAGTCCGATGGCCTGCAGCTTGGCATTAGTGGATAAAGACGGATCAGGGAGGATAAGCTTAGCAGCTTGCTTGTATAATGAGTTTATCTTCTTGAAGTGATTTTCACTGCAGCCATACCATATTGTTGAGGCATAATCAATGTGTGGTTTAAGTGAGAGAGAGAGAGAGTGGTGTACTTTCTCAAAGAAAAGTTTCTCGACCTTCAAGCCTGTTATTCGATCACGGAGTGTCCTTGGGGTTTTTATTATAATTATAATATATTTTTGTTTCTTTTTACAATGGCCTACTTGTTTGCCTCAACCGAACTCTACTTAAAAACCCTGTAATCGCTTTCGGACAATTACACGGCGAGTCCTTCAATCTGCCGCCGCAAGGGCGCATTTATGTCGCTTTCCTGCCACATTAATTATGATAATGAAGAGTTTGGACGCTGAATAAACTAATGAAAAGTTTTGTCTGTGGTTTACTATTATAATGACGAGCAAAAGAAATGCGACATTTTTGGAATCATCGGAAACACTTTAGTGTTTCCGATGATTCCCAAAATGTCGCATTTCTCAAAGAAAAGTTTCTCAGAGAAAGGAAATGCGACATTTTTGGAATCCAAAAATGTCGCATTTCTTTTGCTCGTCAGTGAATAGTAAACCACAGACAAAATGTCCTCCAACGCCAAGCCAGTCATTGAGTCACCTTGAGTCAGCGCTGTGAGAAACCTTAAAGGGCTTGGGCACAACGTCGTTTGCCACCATGGGGGTAATTTAAAAAAACGATGCACCGAAAGGGGGGTGTCTATACAATTGTTATTGGCCCCCACCCGGGTTCGAACCCGTCACCTTACAGATGAATTCTGACGGCAGCGAAGCCCAGTTTGTGCCCGGAAAAGATAGGGCAGGTGTGTGTGGCTGTTTTGGTGGGTGTGAGAGGGGGAGGGGAGGGTGTGTGTGTGTGTGTGTGTGTGTGTGTGTGTGTGTGTGTGTGTGTGTGTGTGTGTGTGTGTGTGTGTGTGTGTGTGTGTGTGTGTGTGTGTGTGTGCGCGCGCGCGCGAGCTAAACGATGGTAATGTTTGTACATTTAATAATACTTGTAGCGTCACTGTCAAACCGCAATACATGTACATAATTTAAAATTGATTTTTTTTTTTTAATGCTTGAGTTAATTGGGAGGGGGAGGGGGGGGGGTAAGCAGGGGAGAAGGTGGGGGTATACAATAAATATGAAGTAATTAAATTGTATTCCTATTTTCTACATCGTGTACTGACGAATTCATTAATCTGGTTTTCACCTATAATGAATAATTATGTGCAGTTTTTCTGCACTTCGTGTCTGCTACACATTAATTGTCACCTTCATTCGAGTTTGCCTAGGACGAAACCTCTTTCACTCTCAGCGCCATGGGAGAAAGAGCGATCGACCGTGAAAGTTCAAGGGTAGAGTCAGATTAGAGATCTACCCTTGAACTACAACGGTCTATCCAGCCACAGTTGGAATGTCATGATTATATTAGCGACAACTGAATGTGAACCCCGGCGTTTAAGTGGGGAATGGGTTTGCAAGTAAAAAGGTTGAACACGCCAACCCATTTAATAAAGTATGCTTACAGTGGCGTGGTGATTTCAGGGATGTGTGTGTGTGTGTGTGTGGGGGGGGGGGGGGGGTGTTGATATGTTATACATTCCAAGCGCAATATATCAAACAACCGGATGGATGGGGGATGGGCGGGGAGAGGGGGAGGAGGGAGGGGAGAGGGGACTTGAGCTTTGTCTCCGCGGCCATGCAGACCTGTCAAAGTGTAGAAATGGCACGGTTATTTCGAAGCGAAAAAAAAAAACTGAGTAGGCTAGTTTAACCCTTATCATTCGGAATACACCAGTGAGTGAAATACGTTTGACTAAAATAGTTCAAGGGTAGTGCCAGAATAGCTTGGCGCCTCTAGGCGCCAAGCTATTTTGGCACTACCCTTGAACTAAAGCCATTGGTCTATGTCCTTATCTGTAAGTACTGTAATGTAGCTTGCGTATGGCAGTCACGTGTACACATTTGAAGC
The DNA here is from genome assembly GCA_036245525.1 of Semisulcospira habei. NCBI lineage: Eukaryota > Metazoa > Mollusca > Gastropoda > Semisulcospiridae > Semisulcospira > Semisulcospira habei. The sequence continues at coordinate 203,654,959 of BTPG01000002.1, read as the reverse complement.
TTTTAGCCTCAGTATGATATGGGTTAACTCATTCAGCCCCGACACACCACGGCAAGACATGGATCGAGCATGATAGTTCAAGGGTGGTGCCAGACTAGCTTGGCGCCTATCACTCATGCTCGATCTGACTCTAGAATTGTAAGACAGTCTTTCAGCGGGCAACTTCAAAATCTCAGTGGGGAGTAGAATGTGAGTTAAGATACGACAGTCAAGTTCCAAACCCAACGAACAAAGAAGAGTGTGTGTGTGTGTGGGGGTGGGAGGGGGGGGTAAGGAGGGGGAGGGAGGGTAACGGGGGAGACTGAGGGGCTGGGAGATCGGGGGATCGGGGTGAGGGGGGGGGGGTCGGGAGGGGTGTATTGGGATGAAAGGGGGGGGGGGGGGGGAGCGGGGCAATCGTCGGCCTGCCTCGGACAAATCAAACAAATCAGACGTTTGTGATTTATTTATTTATTTCTCCAAAAATATTTTTGCTCCCTAAAAAATATTGGGGGTACCAGAGTAAAATCTGCCCCCCTCCTCCCCCCCCCCCCCCCCCCCCCACACACACACACACACTACCGGCCCCCAGGCCCCAGGCCCTACGCTACTTATTAATATGTACTAGTAGTGGTAGAATGCATGAACCTCGGCTGCGACTGCCACATGTCCCTTGCTCAGTCACGAACAGAACTGGTTGAGAGCTTTAACTCGTTCAGAGCGCCCCGCATCAACAGCTGCGGAAGTGTCGAGTAGCGTTGCCGCCGGCAACGCTAGACACACTTCCGCAGCTGTTGACGGAAGCGTGGCGCCTTGAATGACTGAGCTACTCAGAAGATTTACTTGATTTATAAAAGCCTGCTTTGTTAGCGCCACCGACCGTCTTCTCTTGAGTGCGACTGAAGACTACTGAGGCAGTGACTGACAAACGTGGTACTGTGTCAAGTGTCAAACCGACGTCACAACACTCGTCAACACGCCGACGCTCAACAATGAATCTAGGGGTACTAGGTTGCGCTAGCGAACCCGGCAGCTATCCTTCCTGTTTAAACTTCGTCGGTTGGACTTTCCCCTACCGGGATGGGCATCACGTGAACACTGACACATATGTTACTATTTTAAGTATTGAATTAAGACTGTCGTGTACAAAAGCATGACTTAAGAGACAACAGATATAACACACCTTTAAGAGACTAGTGACGTGATATAAGGATTTGACCTATACTGACGAGCGAAACAACTTCAGTGTTAAATGCGACATTTTTTTTTTAAATCAAAAGTTGACCTGAAGTGTTGTCCGATGATTCCAAAAGCGTCGCATTTCTTTTGCTCGTCAATATTATATACTACTCAGTCATAATAAGTAAGGGACACCCTTGAAAAGTAATAGGGTCATGGTTTCAAATAAAGTACGACTCTGTAGAGATTTTATCGTGCCTGGAAGTTTTTGGCGGACAAGATCGCAGACATTCAGAGCTCAGGCTGTACTTATTTGAAATCACTGCGGGTTCACAGTAGTCCTTAACCCGTTCAATACCAACTGACGCAGACTGTATTTCTGCATTCTGTGTTAATTAACTCATTGTACCCCAAGACCGAAATCCCCAAATTGTGCCGTTGTCCTCTGAAGACTGCAGTGCAGTGCAGGACACAAATTGACCATGATAGTTCAAGGGTGATGCCAGAATAGCTTGGCGCCCATAGGCGCCAAGCTATTCTGGCATCACCCTTGAACTATCATGGTCGATCCATATCTTGCTGTGGTGTTTCTGGGGTAGAATGAGTTAAACTCCAAAGCTGTCCCAGCCTGTCCCAGGAACATGGATTCAAAGTGGTGTCAACAAGAGGCATACGGATCCTCATGAGCCCCCGCAATTGCGGGGGGCTCATGAGGATCTATACCTCTTGCAGTTGGGTGGTGTTCAGAATTTCTCGGCACTGAACGGGTTAATTTATTGATCACTTCGATCTCTGCCGCCCGCAAAACCCCGGTATAGAAACAGTTATGACATTGTCCCCTGCGGTTACAGGTGTCCATGAGAATCGTTGTCTCTTAGCTTTAGCTAGCTGCTCCAAAGTTGTGGAAGACACTGAGTTGAAGACACATGTTTTCGGCCAAATGAACCGAGTGTTATATTCTCTTTTCTCTTCAGTGTCCCTCTTTTTCAGTCACGGATCGGTTCTCTTCTATCTCTTATATAAAAAAAAAAACCCTCTCCCCACTAAAGCGCCATGAGCATTCTACCATAAGGATGGATGATATTGACGCTATAAAAGCCGTCATCATCATCATCGTCATAATCATCATAATCATCATCATCATCATCATTATCATTATCATCATCATGGTCTGGTTGGAGGCTCTGTACATTTCGACTATACATTTTTAACTATGTCCTCGCGTGCTCTGTGCATGCACAGTGTTCGTGCAGACTAGTCTGTCGCTGACTTCAGATCTCGAAGCTTCAAGCCGTAAGGTCCAACCACTTCAGACCTGGAGTCAGTTGTATGAGTGATCTTAGTCCTGCGACCACTGAGCCACTAAGCAAGGTGCGCCGCTTAGCGGCTGGCGCAGGACTAAAGCTCGCTCATGCAACTGGCCCCTGCACACGTTTACTTTCTAGCTCAATAATAGAAATGCGACATTTTTGGAAATCGGAAACACTTCACTTCACTTCACTTCAGCGTTTCCCGGATGAGTCCAACAACGTCGCGTTTCTTCTGCTCGTCAGTATATACATGCGCGGTTGGGATCAGACACACTCGGAGTTGATTGCTCAAAGGCAAAAGGTCACAGGCCTTCAGGTGCACGGTTTAACTAAGCCAACATTTACACTTCAGTTCGGAGGCAGTTAATCAGTCCCCGGCATGACATTGTACTTATAAGGCATTTACCAGTTGCCGCCGGAGTTATACTCACGTCGGAGCTTACAGTGACAGTAGTATACATGTATTTGTGACTTCCTGTTCGCTTGTGCTACAAGGAGACCCGCAATGCCTGCCTGTCTGTCTGTTTATTTGATCATTGCTGTGAGACAAATTACTTAGCTGTCGCTAGCGGTTTTCAGGAATCACAGGCTACGACAAACACAGGTTGGAACTGAGGCTATACAATACAATACAATACAATACAATACAATACAATACAATACAATACAATACAATACGCAATACAATACAATACAATACAATAATGCTTTATTAATCCCTCATAGGGAAATTCGCTGTCTGCCCATACAACACTGATATGGCATCATCATTCACTCAGTGAAATAATTAAATAACCCATAACTCTCAATTACAGAGATGAGCTGTAACAGACGTATTGTTAACTTTGTAACACTTTTGGCATCACTGAGAAACACTTATGGTGGATTTCCCTGTGCCGGCTTCTGGTGTCAGGAATGTTGCAGTGAACTACTGAAAGGGCTAAAGAACTAAAGAATGGGGACAGACACTATCTACTGATATTACTGTTGTAGATGGTAACTGCCTGAGGGACAAAGGAGCTGGGGTGACGTGATGTACTACTTTTGGGGACTCAAAGTCTGCCACTTCGTTCGACTACGTCTGCTGTCAAACTCATCTAAGTGGATGTGTTTTGTCATCACTGAAGAATGTCAGCCAGTTTGTTCGTAATCTGTCTGTTGTACAGTGCGTCCAACGTATCCTGGGCCCTAACAATCACCCCGCCCCCTTTCCGGATTACTTTGTTAAGACGATCAGTCTTGATCTCTTTTACATAAATTTCTACCTCAGCATGTAAGGTTAGAACGCTAACAGTACTGGAGCAGTAAAACATCTGTAAAAGGCTTACATTAAATGATCTGAGCTTTCGCAAACAGTAAAGACGGGCCATGCGTTTTTTTCACAATAGCGTTGTTTGTCAAAAAAGAATACCTAAATATTTGTAGGACTCTACACGATCAACTTCTGTCACCCCCCCCCCCCCCCAATCCCCTCCATCTCCCCCTTTTCCTGTTCAACTTGGCTTCAGTTTCGGAGATTTGACTATCGCCTGCCCTGGACCGTGGCCTCTCATCGCTGTTTGAAATATTGGAGGCTGGAATCTCAGGCACGCGACTAACCCCCCCCCCCCCACCCCCACCCCCCGCCCCCCAGACGCACACACACACACGGCCAATGAAAAATATAAATATTTTCGCGTGTAGGTTATCGTAGGGTACTTCGCTTGCTTGGTTAGTTCGGGGTTGAACGTGCACGGCACCGGGGTGATAATGAACGGTCCCGCTAACGGGCTGGTTTTATGGGGAGGATGGGGAGGGGGCGCACGGGAACAGCCGATGGTGTACGACCTGAACACTGATCAATTCTGGAGCACTGCAACTGTGCCATTATCATTTAAAATTACCAGGCCCTTTTAATAGAACATGACCGTACTTTTTTTTTTTTTTTTTTTTTTACGCGGACCAACTTCGCTTATAACGAAGTCCACTATAACAAATGTGGGTGATAACATTTTTCAGAGGTCGTACGTGACTATATCACAGCTTTTCTACGTAAATTATCATATCTTACAACAAACGTCGGACTTACTAACAACAAACCATAACTAACGAACCCACTCAGCTTACTGTATGCCAATAGCTGCCACTGAACTACTTGACTGCCCTAATTAATAATCCGCTTATGGCCGGTCGTCAGCGCCGTGTTCAGTCGTGGGAAACTTCCCTGCCGCTTGGCGCGAGTGCCGTAATTGAAAGACATCAGTACTATGAAGTAATTCTCAGTGTAACATCCTGGTGACACGGATACTGAAACCGTGGGCCTAGGTTACCTTGGCGGACAATAAATCCTATTGCGGGGTTCTGACGTCAGAAACTGATCAGTCTCGGTTGACACGGAGTAAAACCTTCTCAGTACCGTCGCCGCAAACGAGTGAAGGACATCCGGACCGGCGCGGCCGGGGCCGAACTAAGTCGGCTGCAATGGGTGCACAACTGCGGCCGACTTCGCCCCGATAGCCTTCCATCTGCCCGGGTCACAGATTCTCATGCATAGAATCTATGCCGAATAAAATACATGTGAAGAACCTCGCGACCGACACCGACATCTGCAACGTCTGTTCAGTTGATCCGGCCATAGTCATCGAGCGCGTTCCAGCGCCGCTCGGTGACTATGCCGGGATCAAACCGGCACTGACTGAGTTGCAGACGGCGTCAGCCCCGGCCGTGGTCTGTCCAGAAATGATAGTCATACGAACACTCCACTTCTATGGTATGATCGTTGGTTGAAAAAACTTGAGAATCATGTTCAGTCATGCCCTTACACTTCTCAGTTCATTAAACGGGGATTGGATATTATTGAATGTTAATATAAGCATACAGATAATGATAATACTAAAATATAAACTTGTCCGAATCCATCTCCTTCCGCCTCAAACGACGCAACTCTTGAGACTTTTCACATAGTCAAGTGACACCTCAAAGCCTCCGGAGCATCTTCTGAGAAAGGCGACTCGTATAAGCAATGTACAAGTATCGTGGTCCGATCTAAACAAAAGAGACAAAGGAATACTGAGCGAGCGCCAAGCCAATTACATTTCTTGTTTAAATGTTAAAAGCTTCCGGCATTACGGCCTGATGAAGCGGCCATACCGATACAAAGGCCTTGCAGCTTATTTTTTTTTTATTTTTTTTTACCTACAAAAGGCCGGTATAGCACTGAGATTCGCATCATTAAGATTCCGAAATAGCTCAGGCGGTTAAGCGTCCGAGCAGGAGGAATCGCCGGGTCGTGGGTTCGAATCCCCGTCCCGGCCCCGGTAGCTGGATTCGCAATCCAGGGGGGAAAGACGGGCTTGTTCCAATAGCATGTCCGTTCAAACTGAGTTCCTGGTAAATCAAAGTGGCACAGCCGGGTTGGAGTGCGCCTGAGTTGATCAGTGTTCATGTCGTACTCCATAGGCAATGCGGCGGATTTTCCTGTCCCCCCCCCCCCCCCATACCCGCCCGTCAGGGCCGTCCATTATCACTTCGGCCGTGTCTTGAACGTTATACTCCGAACTAACCAACCATTCGCATCATCCATGAGCCCCTGAGGCCATCAACACTGACCAGCCGGAAAACAACCGTAACTGGGATAGATGGTCTTTCAACCCCTACGGCCATGGATACTACATTACTGGTAAATATAGGTCAGTGCCTACGGCGGCTAGAGGGGCTGACTTTAATTAGGCCCTGTGGCAAAAAGGCATAGATACGTATTGGCCAACTACCCAAGCAAGAGGTATAGATTCTCATGCGCCCCTGCTAGCGCAGGGGCGCATGAGAATCTATGCCTCTTGCCCGCGGAGAGAGACTGATCGCCGAGGGTGGCGCGCTCGACTATCGTTCATAAAGCGCGGTTAAGAATGCTTTCCCCATCCACCTTTCCCCAGTCAGAACGCGTGCGCCGAGCGAGCGTAGGCCGTCTCTCAAGCCTAGTAACTTGAACCAGCCTAGCTAGCCTGCTTTCCATCAGTTTTCACGTCCCCGAGTGCCTTCCCAGAGAATCCTCACCACACAGTGAGTAACTTTGTCTTCTACAGTGTTCGTCTATCACTTACTTTACACTCATCGTTAATCGTTTCATACACGAATGGTTTGAATTCGACAGTTCTTTGTGGATTTCATCATCAGTGTGGAGCGTGTATGAATGAAGTGTGCCAGATTCTGTCTCATAGCGACGTACGTATGCCATATCAAGTCAGTGCTGGGTCAAGAAGCCACGCCCACGTGCTAATTTTAGCGTTATAAGCATAATCATGCGATTGCAACACGTAGACGCAACGCCACTGTGTACGATAAATGATGGCTGATTTGTGAAAACGCGTAGATCGAAATGTATGTCTAAAGGCGACCTTACATTGCCGGACAAATAACTGAACCGAAAACCCAAACTGGAATATGACAAACCATGACTGACAAACTGAGAAACGGTATGAACACGGTAGTGTTCCGGTTTCAGTACAGCATATGCTTTCATTGCCATACGCTTTACACGCTTTTCGGGACTGACAGGTGTAAGTCAAGAAACGTTTCAGTGACGTGTGCCAATGAACAATATTGATATCTCTTGTTCACTGTCGTGAACAGGAGACACCCATACTGTTCATTGAAAAAAAGGTTCTGGCAGTTCTTCCCGAGCCCATGTTACATGAGAAGGACGGACGAGTTTTGAGTCAGGTTAGGCCAAGCTGGTCACTGAGTACTATTGGCGTCAGTTGTGTGCAGGGTAATAAAACGCATATACACTGTGCTGTCTTTTGTGGGCGATTTCTCATTCATCACAGGCCATTTAGCACCACCATACACGTCTGCGCTCCTCAAAAACCTTTCACCCCGCAAGAATGCATTCAAGTACACTGCCTGTTCATCGAGTATCGACCGCTCAGATGTGTAACGTCGTTTTTAGACACAAACGTTTCGGCTGTGGAACAGCTGAATCCATTTCAGTCAGCACGAATCGTAGAGTACCGTGAGCTCCGGCAGCGGAGTGAGAAACATGTGCATCTATGCCCTAGCAGATGGCCGCGTCTAAGCTAGCTACAGACTGACTCAAACCGGCTGAGGCCAGCATTACTGACGTCGGCATCTCTTTTTCTTTCTGCTAGTGACGTCAGTAGGAACAAAAGGCCTCCTTTATGGAGGTGTGCAGCTACGTGTCACGGCATAGTGTAGGGTCGTAGCGGAAGAGGCTCACGTACGGACTGCGAGACCCTCCTTAGTCTGCCCTGCCACGTGAACTTGAAAGCGCTAGAACTAGCCTGAGGTTCAGTGTAGTAAATGAAAAACATCGTGTGATTCACTGATAGTCAATAATGAAAATTTATCCGGAGGCGTGTGTCACTGGCTGACACATCATAATCCTGTCTCAAGTCCTTTGTGTTCCGGACTTAGTGTTGACCGAGTCCCGAAAATGCCGGGCGGACTCCGAGTGACGCGGCGGGCTACTGAGAAAACAATTGGTAACTGGGCAAACAAAAACAACCTGTTCATTTAATACCGTCAGTGTGACAAGGAAATAGCTAATCAGCTGCTGATTTTCCTTATCAGGCCACGGCCCCCCGGGCGCGTTTCCTTGTTACATTCATTTCAAGCACAACATTGTGACAACACACTTCAGTAACCATCGGGCTGAGGCCGTAAACTTGAAGCTTCAAATTTGTACACTGTCATAGTGCAAGCTACTACATTATAGTACTTACAGATAAGGATAGACGAATGGCTTTAGTTTAAGGGTAATGCCAGAATAGCTTGGCGTATAGACTGAGGCGCCAAGCTATTCTGGCACTACCCTTGAACTATTTTAGTCGGCAAACGTATTTGGTCACACCGGCACTCGGGTGTATTCCGAGTGACATAATAAGGGGAGCGCCCCCTCTCTTTCCTCTTTTTTTTTTTTTTTTTTTTTTTTTTTTTGTGTGTGTTTTGGCCACAGTAGATCTATGATCACTGGTCGATCATGCACATTTCTCTCCCCTGACAGTGCTATAACCTACTTTACTTTGTAACCTTCCTAAAATATTAGCACTGGCAGTCTCCCCTTTTCTTTTCATTTATTACTACAACATCGACTGCAACCCCTTCCCCCCTAGTTTTGGTAGGTTCTCTTCTTTTAGGGTGCATGGAAATTTAACTCTAGGTGGTGGCATGGAATGTATGCCCCTGCAGGCACCACAGTAAAATGTGGTTGTCATTGCAGGTCGGCAGAATTTCCTGCCTCTTCCAGTGTTGCCGATGGTGTGCTGAAGAGGTCGCCAAGACCGAAACAGCTGTCCACACCGGCTAAATATCTGGACCCCCCTTGGGGGACCTAGATTTAAATTTCCATGCACTGAGTGGCTGGAACAGTGGATATGTTCGGGGGTGGGGGGGGGGGGGGGGGGGGCTTCCATATGCATTGCTTTTTCAGTCACTTTCTTAGCGCCTCCTCTCTTTCCTATCTCTCTTTTTTTTTTTTTTTTTTTTTTTTTTTGGTGCTTTGGCCACAGTAGATCTATGATCACTGGTCGATCATGCACATTTCTCTCCCCTGACAGTGCTATAACCTACTTTACTTTGTAACCGACATAATAAGGGTTAAAAGCCATACTTTAGCCCCGACGCACTACTACAGCAGGAGATGGATCGACCATTGAATTCAAGGCGGGTAGTGCCAGATTAGCCTGGCGCCGTCAGGCGCCAAGCTAATCTGGCACTACCCTTGAATTTAAATGGTCGATCCATCTCCGGCAGCTGATACCTAGTGACACCTCCAAAATTTGGGAAATCGGTAGCCTGGGTTCAGTGAATTCGGTTAGAAAAGTCGATCAACAAAGGGGAGTTTGTCAGTCATGTTCTTTGTCACAGTTCTACTCAAGTTATTTTGTTCAGTTACTGCCAGGATAATATAAAGCTCTATTGGAACGCACACGTCGAGATCTACGGCGATTTTGTCTACTCAAGCGTTGAATTTACCTTCCACATTAATCCCGGGAGGCACCACTGCCTAGAAATAATGAATACAATTCCATTGCAAGACTTGAAATATCGATCCTCATGAGCCCCCGCAGTTGCTGGAGCTCATGATGATCGATGTCTCTTGTTGACACCCCATTTATGTCCACATTCCTTGAACGGCTGGGTCTCCCTAGCGTTAAGTTAATTAACGGCAATGAACGGCTGGGTCTCCCTAGCGTTAAGTTAATTAACGGCAATGAATGGCTGGGTCTCCCTAGCGTTAAGTTAATTAACGGCAATGATTTCAGAAATCAGTCGCCACTTCGGCTGGGGCAGCGTAGCGCGGCGTTTTATTAACAAAGATTTCAGGAACACAAATCTGCGTCGACTCACTGGTAGTGAGGGGGTTAACCTATGGTAAACTCAGTTTTTAACCACTGTTGGTCACACCGTGCATTATTATGTCACGTGAGGGTAAGGACATAGCTGCTTATCATTACGCAGTTCACAAATTCCGGGTTCACTGCACCGGCTGGGATTGTCGCCGGTCAGTGCTACTGACTTGAATACTACTATAATCTTCACTACGCCCACGTAGAGTAGACTGTTTTGCACAACAGTCTGAAATCCAATGATAACCAGTTGTTTTTGTAAATACGTTGGGGGAGAGGGGGGGGGGAGGGAGAGAGAGGACAGATATGAGTGACCATGAGCCATACTGGGATTCCCGTAGTTGCAACGCCAGCTACTCAGCTGAATATTCAACCACACCTGGCTATATCAGTAATGTACACTCACGGTGGCCAGACTGAATTCTTTAGACAGCAGTAACCCATCACAGCAAGACTTTTCGTAGGTGACCAGTACAGTAGGTACAACTTGATAAGCACACATGTCCTAGCCAGTAAGCATAAGTTCCTCGGGCCGACATCAGCCGCAGCGAGTGACGTCGGCCCGAGAGTCTTTGCTTACTGGGTAGGAATGGATTCGGCTGCATAATTATGTGAGTCTCGGTGTGGGGGTAGGGGGGGGGGGGGATTCAGTATACTGGGTATATCTGCAGTTTGAAGTCAGTCGACCGACTTGTGCGCCAGAGGGCAAACGATTGAAATTTCGCTCATTCCCCTCACTTTTAACGCAAAAGTTGCGGGTTTCTTACACCGTGACGTATACGGATGGTGATATTATCGTCCGTAATCTGATACTTATTCTTCAGAAAACGGCACGCGTAATATGAAATTTATTGTAAAAACTGTATTTCACTTTATTTTTTATTCAAGTTCATTTCTCTCTCGATTTTTAATTGGTCACAGTAACAATATTGTATCGTCTGATTTGTTTTTAAAAGCCCATTTGCTCTTTTTTGTTACAGGAACTTCTCATAACATGTACCATATGGAGGAATCTAGCAGCAACGACGACTCTGATAGTAGTAGTAGTAGTAGTAGTAGTTGTAGCGGCACCAGCACTCCTGTCACCGCCACCAGTCCCTCGCCCCGGGTGGTGATTGTTGGCGCCGGTTACGCTGGTGTGGCTGCCGCAGGTGTGCTGAGGGCCGGGGGCATCACAGACGTCACTGTGTTGGAGGCCCAGAGCCGGCCCGGGGGAAGAGTCCAGACCCTTCATTTAGGTCAGTACAGTTTCGTTTTAACCCTTGTCATTCGGAATACACCAGTGTGTAAAATAAGTTTGACTATAATAGTTCAAGGGCAGTGCCAGAATAGCTTGGCGCCTAGAGGCGCCAAGCTGTTCTGGCACAACCCTTGAACTAAAGCCATTGGTCTATATCCTTATCTGTAAGTACTATAATGTAGCTTGCATATGACAGTGTACAAATTTGAAGCTTTTAGTTCAGTATGATATGGGTTAACACGTTCGAAACGTGCTGCATTCGGATACGCGGCTTTACGCCGCGTATCCGGATGCGGCAGGTCTCGAATGAATTAACGACCAAAACGAGTTGACGAAGAAAGCCGCAAACTATCTTGTGACAGTAATGCTGTTTGAAAAAGAAAACGTGAATGCCTTAAACTAAATTATAGAAGCCTTACTAAATAGAATTAGAATGGGAGACGGGTCAGACCACACCACGCTAACTTACTGAATGTATAGTTGTTTCTGTTTCAACAGCAGTGTAAACTCATAAAATATGAAAACGAATAATTCAGAAATTCAGATACGGAATGGAAGACGTCATGCATAACGCAGCGTCATTTTCACCCCCCCCCCTCCCCTCCCTCCCCCCCCCCCCCCCCCCCCCCACTCCAGCAGTGTAGTGTCGTGATATAAAATGTTAAACAGCATCATTCGCTAAAGTCACTAGTTTCAGGAACGAAACCGAACTTTCATAATTCCTTCTCCTTTTAATAAAAATTTCAATGATGTTCTCAATGTTGGTCTTTTTCTTGTACAGAGGATGGTCACCTGGAGATAGGAGCCCAGTTTCTGCACGGGCAGAACGAAATCTATGGTATCGCTGAGAGGAGCAACAATCTACTGGGTATGTCCACTTTGTTTTTATCCCGTTCAGTGCTAGCTGACGGAAGGTGTGTTTATCATGGTCGATGGTCTTTCCATCCCCCCCCCCACACACACACACACACACAAAAAGCCACAAGCAAACAACAACAAACAAGCAAACAAACTATGTCTCAGGAACATGGCTTCAAAGTGGTGTCAGCAAGAACTATAGATCCTCATGAGCCCCCGCAGTAAGTTGTTGGGGCTCATGAGGATCTATACCTTTTGTAATTGGGTGGTGTTATAAAATGGGGGGGGGGGGGGGGGGGGGGGGGGGCATTCATGACAGTTATCCGTGATCAGTCTTGCCCGAGACAGACATAACATGTCTCTGGTATTGCCCGCTGTTTCTTGGGGGTCCGATCGAGGGAGGTAACTTTGTGTCAGTTTTCCAATACTTTGTGAGGCGGCTGTCTACCATTACTGAGTTTCTTTCGAATATTTCTTTCTGATGTTCAGCTGATACATGTATACGTACATGTATACGTTTAACCCTTTCACTACCGGAAAAATGCGAACACTACCCGACTGCAAGAGGCAATGAAAGAAATAGATTCTTTGCCTATTGCTGACCCCTTTCATCTTCATGATAGATGGAATATTTCGGCGTTGAATCAATTTTGTGCTTTCAAAGACATTGTTTTGCGTTCACTGGCAGTGACAGGTTTAACTCATTCAGCCCGACGCACGTATTTCCCCGATTTTGGAGGAGTCATCTAACGACTATGCATCTGTTGCAGGAGATGGATCGACCATGATAATTCAAGGGTAGTACCAGATTAGCTTGGCGCCGACAGGCGCCAAGCTAATCTGGCACTACTCTTGAATTATCATGGTCGACCCATCTCCTGTCGGCGCCAAGCTAATCTGGTACTACCCTTGAATTATCATGGTCGATCCATCTCCTGCTGTAGTGCGTCAGGGCTGAATGAGTTAAGACTATTTTGAGGTCTAATGCATTTGATTTGTGATGAGATCATGATCAGACGGCTTGAAAACCACCTGTCAGTCAGCCGTCTATTGTAGTTGTGCCGGTAACTGAAGAATTTCAGTAACTGCCTTGCACGCGGCATGGTATTGCTCCTCATCATTCTTTGTTCTTCATTTCAGACGAAGAAGGCGAGGAGGGGACTGAGATTCTGCCCGACACCGTCCTGCAGTACCACGAGTACGACTTCTACCTGCCAGGCGGCCATCGTGTGGACGGCGACGTCATCCTTGAGAACCTGCGCGCGCTTGAAGGTCTGCACGACAAGGCCACGTACGCGCTGAGCCAGGGGGTGGCTGATGACGTCAATGTGTCCATGGGGCAGTTTTTCCGCGAGCGCTACGCGCACGCCATGTCCACCACGTCTGGCGAGGAGACGCTGAAGCGCGCGATGCTCAGGTGAGTAGTCTGTTCATAATCACATGGTGGGCAGAATGGCACGTGTTTCGACGGAAACAGTGGATTAATAGACCGGACCACTGTTTCCGGCGAAACACGTTCAATTTGACCTACTTATGATTTCTGAACGTCTGTATATCACGTCACTGATGAACTTAGGTTGTGTACTATTGCCTAGAGGTGCTTCCAATGAAATTCAAGATTCAAGACTCTATTTTCCATAGAAAACCTCAAAAGAGGAAGATTGATTGATTGATTGTACATTGCTTAACGTCCCGACAGCAACAAAACTTTCTCAGGACGTGCCTGCACTGCTTGTGAAAAAAAACTAAACAGAACATTGAATGTATGTCGCCAGCCGGTCCAATACGTTAAATAAACTAACACATGGGGCCTAAATAAAGCTAAGACCATTTAGCAACACACATCCAATATCAAGAGCCACAGGCAGCGCAGACAGTAGGGAGAGTTTTAAAAAGGCAAATATAGGTGAATGGACAAAGGGTAGACAGAAACACATGCCCCAGAATAGAGAGGAAAACCCACCCTGTGGGGCTGACCAGGGTGACCCTGGGAACTAAAAAGTATTTAGAAGAAAATCCCAACAAAGTACGAAACACGCTTAGAAAAGACAAATACAAGACAGTTTATTCACATTTCGGGTTGTTATCTTTTAACTTTTTCAAATTAGACACAAATAGTACACACTGCGCTACTTAGCTTTTCTCTGGTGATCGAGATTCAGCATTGTGTTGTAACTGTTCCTCTCTAAGCGTGTTTTTTTTTTTTGTCTTTGGGGATTTTATTTTGCATTTACATGCTTTGCAGTCAGATTGTCTGTTCTGAATTTGTATTTTCCATAGTTTTAACCAGACTCACCCTTTATCTGTTTTAGCTGTTTCCCCCACCCGGGTCTGCCCTGGGCGAGTTGGGTGGGGTTAACTACTTTTTAGTTCCCAGGGTCACCCTGGTCAGCCCTACAGGGTGGGTTTTCCATTCTATTCTGGGGCATGATTGTGTTTCTGCAACGATCTGCACTTCCTGTAGCTCTTGATATTGCATGTGTGTTGCTAAATGGTCTTAGGATTATTTAGCGTATTAGTCCGGCTGGCGACATACATTCAATATTCTGTTTTCGTGTTGTTGTTTTTTTGTTGTTGTTTTTTTTTTTTTTTTTTTTTTCACAAGCAGTGCAGGCACGCCCTGAGAAAGTTGGGCCGTTAAGCAATGTACAACCAACCAACCTTTAGCTGTTTAAGGCTGATTTTCCCAATCTCCGGACGATCCTATAATGTTAACCGTTCGGATCTAGACTGAAGTAGCAGGGCTACATACGTCTATGTTTCCCTCTCCATAGAAAAACACACATATGCATAATTTGATTTCCTTAACACATTTACCACTAAAGGTTAAAAAACCCAGCTGAGGCCTATTTTCTGAAGACTGCTAAGTTTTTCTAAGTTTCATTTGGAAGTCCCCCGGCACCGGGGTGATCGGAGAGTGAAGACTGCATACAAAGTTCATGACGCGGATCGACCGTGCTAGTTCAAGGATGGTGCCAGTAGAACTTGGCGCCTTTAGGCGCCAAGCTCTGCTGGCACCACCCATGAACCGCAAAATTCTGTCTCCACCCTTTCAACTACACGTGTTGCATCCCTCTCTTGTTCTGGTGTGCCAGGGCTTCATTGGGTTTTTTTCCTTGTTCAGATGGTTCGAAAACTGGGCCAAGATGGACGCGGCAGGCTCTGTGGACCAGCTGTCCCTGCCCGGGATGGGTAGATACGTGTACGTCCCCGGCAGCGGCGTCAAAGAGACGAGAACCGGCATGGAGGATGTCTTCAAGTGCCTGCTGCACCTGTCGCTTCCACTGGACAACCTGCGGCTCAACAAGCCGGTCAAGAGGATTCACTGGTCCGATAAGATGGCCGATCATATACAAGGGTGCCCGGATCTAGATGACGTAACGTCCAGGCTAGAGAGGACTGTACTTAGGACTAACAACACTAGCGCTAGTTCAGGGGCAGGGTTGAGTGAAGCGTTCAGCGAGGAGGCTGGTGGTGCTATTTCCGACGTACCAGAGTCTATACCAAGGGAGCTGCTTAGCAGCGAAAACAGGACTAATCTCAGCGAGGGGTCCGCCTCCGAAAGAACTATGCCGAGTGCCGCCAACTCGCCCACAAAGCGGGTGGATTCGCAACAGGGTGGGGGCAGTGGTAGCTACAGGGTCAGAATAGAGTGCGAGGACGGAGAGGTCGTGCACGCCGATCATGTGATCGTGACGTCATCGATCGGCTTCTTGAAGGACAACGAGGACTTCTTCAAGCCGCAGCTGCCCATCAGACACCGCAAGGCCGTCAGCTCCATGGGCTTCGGCAACGTGGCCAAGATGTTCCTGGTGTGGGACCTGGGCGAGGACGCCGAGCTGCAGGGCGACTTGTCGTGCGAAGGGGACGCTGTGGAGCAGTGGCAGAGAACCATCCTGGGGATGGACATGTGGGGAGCCGTCTTCCTATGGCCAGAGGGCGTCAGACCGCAGCTGAAATCCGCCGTCTCTTCCATGACTACCTCGGTTAGTAAAGCTGGTATTCACTTTTCGTAAAATTTACTCGTGTTCTATATAGACACCCAGTGCGCAAAGGCCATCGGG
This sequence comes from Semisulcospira habei, assembly GCA_036245525.1. Taxonomy (NCBI): domain Eukaryota; kingdom Metazoa; phylum Mollusca; class Gastropoda; family Semisulcospiridae; genus Semisulcospira; species Semisulcospira habei. The sequence goes on along the minus strand of BTPG01000002.1, from coordinate 203,638,983 downwards.
CCTACGTCGGCCCGATGGCCTTTTGCTCATTGGGCAGTGAATCGGAAACAATTTGCGTTTTACGGACTAATTTTTAGGATACGAGCAAGAAAGGTATGTTGATATTCCCTGCACCGTGTGTGGAAGAGTATTTACAGAAAGATTAATTTGGGGAGAGCTACTAGTGTACTTCTATTCAAATAATAATAATAATGTACATTTATATAGCTCTTAACCTCCAAATAAATGGTGCTCTAAGCGCTTTACAAGATTAAAAAAATCACAGAACAAACAGTACAAGAAAGAAAACACTACTATAAATGTTACTAAAACTAAAGCGACACACAATATTAATAATAATAATAATAATAATAATAAGCGCATTAAATAGGCGCTTTATCCCAATTGAAAATCGGCTCAAAGCGCCGCCGCGAACTGAACCCAACAAGCACGCTCACGTGAATCACGCGCATTCACTCACACACTGTACATAAACACAGAACATTCACGTGGTGCTAAGGGCAAGCTCAAGCGAGCTACTGTAGTTTTTGGAAATTCAAAATCGTTTGTATTTGAAATTTGATTAAGTGGGCTGAAACTGATACCAAAGTGGAGGGGGAGGAAGAGCCGGAGTACCCGGAGAAAGAACCCCCGACGGTCCGCCCGAATTAACGGTGACACTAGAGGAGAAAAATCCGACGCCGAAACCCGTAATCGAACCTCGTACCTTTAGCATTGGTGGCAGGCGCCTTAACCACTGCGCCACGGACCGCCCCAATAATAATAATAATAATAATAATAATAATAATAATAATAATAATAATAAAATAATACATGGTATTTATATGGCGTATTTAATATAACTCAATGCGCAGGCGAAATTGACACACACACGCACACACCTACACGCACACACACACAGAGTCTGCAGGGAGGAGGGGGAACTGCGTAAGGGGGGAGGCCGCTCAGCTCAGTTGGTAAGGAATTCCAAATTAAAGGAGCAGTACATCTGAAAGAGCGTTCACCGGTAGATTTGAGATGGTACTTTGGAACTTTGAGAAGTTTCTCTCCCGATGAACGCAGTAAGCGAGAGGGCTGGTAAGTGATCAGACTGGAGGAAAGGTATGACGGAAGACTGCCATCAAAGTGGCGGTATGCAAGGGTCGCAATCTTAAACTGTATGCGGGATTGGATTGGAAGCCAGTGAAGGTCTTTCAGTATAGGGGTTACGTGGTCTTGTTTTCGCCTGCGCTTCACAAGCCTTGCGGCATTATTTTGAACTCGGCTGAAGGCGGCTAATCTGCTCAGATGAAAGACTAAACAGCAGAGAATTGCAGTAGTCAAGGCGGCTCGTGACTAAAGCATTCTGACTAACTTTGCAGTGGCAGATTCAGAAAGACTGTGTCGGACAGATGCGATGCGTCTCAGAGAGTATGAAGCAACACGACAGATTTCACCGACGTGATCCTGAATACTCAAAGTCTTATCGAGCTTGACACCAAGATATTTGACCGAAGACTGAAATGGAATATCGGTGTCATCTATGCGTAAAGACTCGGTGTGAATTTGTTGAAGCCGGGATGCTGAGCCAACGGGCAATAACTCTGTTTTTTCTGGGTTTAACATAAGTTTGTTACTGTCCATACATGTCGTGACATCGTCAACACATATCAAAAGCTCACACTCACACATACACACAAACCGTTACAAGAACATTTACTGCCTTAAGATTGCTAACGCAATGAAAATGCATCTAACTATACGCATAAGAAAACAGATAGGTCTTGAGCAGTGATTGGAGTCAGAGTTGGAGCCCATGTCTGACATGGCCGGGCTGGAAGGTCGTTCCAGGTGACTGGACTCGAAATAAGAAAAGGCACGCTGGCCCTGGATAGAACCTTGAAAATACGCGTGTCTGATGCTGAACGGACGGATCTTGAAAGCGTGTAAATATGAACCAGGCTGGACAAATATGGGGAGCAGAACCGGTAACTAACATTGTAGCTGAAATAACAGAAACCTTGTACACAATTCTTTGAGATACAGGCAGCCAGTGCAGGTTTTAAGTAAGGGTGTTATGTGCTCACGTTTCGGTACTCTGTAAATTAGTCGGGCAAAGCAGTTCATAACTCTTTAAAGTTTATCAAGAAGATTCTGAGGAACACCAGCCAAAAGGGAATTACAAAAATCAAGACGGGAAAGAACAAGGGAGGTAACAAGCGTTTTGGTTGCTTCAATATTGAGAAGGTGTCGAATTGAACTGATCTTCCTCAATTCAAAGAAGGAACACTGGCAAACCTTGTTGACATGCTCTCTCATGGTCAGCCTATTGTCAAAGATAACACCCAAGATTGCGGGCCGACTCGGGAAAGGGGATACTGTTTTGACCAACCCTGATCGAATCTGGGAGATCAGTGGAGGTTAAACAAGAAAATCTTAAGGCCTCAGTTTTGTCACTATTCATTTGCAATTTGTTCTGTGTGGTTCAAAACTGAACGTCTGTGACACAGGACTCTAAAGACTGGAACATCTGACTATCATGTTTTTGTTGGGCACTGGCATACAGCTCTGTGTCATCAGCATAAAAATGGTGAGAAACAGAGTGAAATTTGATAACAAGATAAAGGCTGGGTATATAATGTGAAAAGGATCGGCCCCAAAACAGAACCTTGGGGAACACCGTACACAAGCTCAGTGGGATCGGACTCTATGCTGAGCATTTGAATAGAAGTGTACTAGTGGCGCACTCCCGGAGTGGGTCTTTCTGGGGAGTACTGTCGCAAACGGTTCGAGTCGTCATTTATACACTAAATGTGTGGCAACCAGACGTCTCACACGAAGAATCGCCACCTAAACACTTTTTTTTTTTTGTTTGTTTGGTAGGGGGGGGGGGGGGGGGGGGTGTCCTAAGTCGTTGAAAATGATGGAACCGCCATTTTGTGCATGATTAGCAGATCATTTTTATACCTTGTAATATAAAATGTATAAAAAGATAATTTGATATACTATGTAGCATAAAACCTTTCACAAGAAATTAACTTTCCTGACGTGTCACCTGTCCTCCTGCAGATCGGGCGTCAATGGTTTGAGGACATCAGTCTGTGGGAGGTCCCTTCAGGCCATGACACGTGCATCGCGGCCTGGATCGGCGGGGAGGCCGCCACGCTCATGGAGACCATTCCCGAGTCCGAGGTCAAGGACGTTCTGCACGAGATGCTGATGCTGTTCCTCAACAAACCCAGTATACCGCCGCCATCCCGAGTAATCAGGTAGGATTTCCTTTCACTGCTAGTTGATGCAGATTGTGTCTTTGTAGTCTCTGTGTATTAAACGCCAAATAGCCCCAGGAACATGGATCCAAAGTGGTGTCAGCAAGAGGCATAGATCCTTATGAGCCAACTGCGTGAAAACGCATTTTCTCTACCCTAGCCTGTGGTACAATGGTTGTTGAATGCATGTCTTTTTTGTGTGCAGATCCATGTGGCACTCTAACCCCTACACGCGCGGTGCTTACAGCTATCTGGCCACAGGGTTGCCTTTGGAACTTCACGACGTGCTGGGGCAGCCAGTCCCTTGCATGGAGGTCAGTTACCCTATATCATTTTTTTTTTTTTTTTTTTTTTTTGTAGCTTATACCTCTGAAGGGAGGGATGAAGCGGAGGCAAACAACAGTCCAGCATAAAAAATAAAAGTCAAGCCAAAATATCAAAATCGTCTCATTTTTTTTTTCCAATTAAAAAATACTGTCGTATGAGTTTTTCCTTCCAAAAACTATATTCTCCCAAAACATTATTCTCTCCCAAAATATAGGGGGACCCCAATACATAGATTGTATTTCACTTAAACTTCTCAAGATTCATCCGTGGAGGAAAAAGCAAAAGATTACCGAAGTGAACAACAGTGAAAATATTGGAGAAAGAACCGCGACATGGAGAATCCGGGGCACTTGTCGACTTAACTAATTCAGCCCCACGGCCGTATTTCCCAAATTTGGGAGGCATCATCTAACGACTATGCACCAGTTGCAGGAGATTGATCGACCTTGATAATTCAAGGGTAGTGCCAGATTAGCTTGGCGCCGACAGGCGCCAAGCTAATCTGGCACTACCCTTGAATTGTCATGGTTGACCCATCTCCTGCTGTAAGGCGTCGGGGCTGAATGGGTTAAATTGGAAAAAAGGGGAGACTGCCAGTGCTAATAATTTAGGAAGACTGCCAGGTAAGGTAGGTAAAAGCACTGTTAGGGGAGAGAATTGTGCATTATCGACCAGTGACTTTACTTACTTGTCCACTTAGTCATGATCAAATAATTTTGAAGTTTCATGATCAGATCTTCTTTGTTCTGTGCATGCTCTTCCTGTCATTGTACGTAGTTGGTATGTCAGTCCTCTCCAACTAAATGTTCCTTTTATCATTTGTTGTTTAGGACCCGGTGCTTCAGCTGGCAGGAGAGGCTTGCAGCAAAAACTTCTACTCCACAGCTCATGGCGCCCTTGAGTCGGGCTCGCTCGCCGCACGTGCATTGTTACGTCACTACGGCATGGAGAATGAGTGCCAGAATTAGTCAACATGAGTGCTGTCTGCGTGACCGAGACGGTCTCAGGTTAAAATCCAGCCAAAATGTGCAGCCCTGCGGCTTCAAGTGGACCGACCGTGGTAGTTAAAGGGTGGTATCAGAATAACTTGGCGTCTATTGGCATCAGACTATGCTGGCACCACCCTCAGGGTCTATTACAAAAAAATGTAGAAGGAGCTTTTTGGAAGAACAACGGTCATAGCTGCTTTAATCATAATATGATGAGAACACGAGCCTTTTGAAAGAGGGGGAGCCTAATTTGAACAGTGGAAGATAGAAATCTGTTGGCAGTCTGTATCACAGTCTTTCAAACATGGTGTTCTTTTTTCCGTTCATTTTGTGTCATGTTACAATGATGATTTGAAATGTTTTTGTCTTATATATATATAAATATGTGTGTTTTTGGCTACGTCGCTTGTTTTAGGGAGGGTTGTTAAAACGAAGAATGTCGCATGAAGAAAGAGGGATGGTATAATGAACTTGTCGGCTTGGGTAGCCAATCATTGCCTTCACAGGTGCCAGAGACACCTCGGTTGCTCAAGGGAGACAATCATAATGCTCCCTGGCATTATGTTCTCCCTTCAGTCGGCGTTGTACATCAGTTAACCCTTTGGCTGTCGGCAGCCCTCTTTGTCGCGATGATTCCATTAGGAATCATCGCGACAAAAAGCGCTACCGACAGCTAGAGGTGAAATCTACCCTCGCATACAAAATTCACATAAAATGAATGAGGACGAATTCCTTATATTTCTTTGTTGGTTTATTCTTCATTTTTATCCCCCTCGGCCGCGCTTCGGGAGATAGAATGAAATCGAGACACCATCGGTCTACGAAACGTTCTGCAGTAAACAACAAAGCATTATAACTAATACTGTTTCTAGTTTGAACAAAACTAAGTGAAATACATGTAGATTTGTGGTTGACTGCAACTGCCTCACCGAGAAACTACGAAGGACCAAGAATTTTTATGGTTCCCGACTATCCAAATGTTGATGATTATCTGTTTGATGAATCTGTTCAGTGAGCCACTGCTATTCTGTGGTTGCTTTTGACCATATTATTAGCGTGGCGTCAAGCGACCACCAACTGCCGTGTCAGTGAACAATCATCTGTGAATCTCAGATTTACACAGTCATTTGTTTTCAGTCGGCTGTTACACAGATGTCGCATCGCATTAACCTATGTCCGCTGCCATTCCTGGATGTAATTTATTTGTCGTAATTATTCTGACCATAAAAAAACACACATAGAGACAATCTACGATAGCTTTCAGGTTTACTTGTACATAAGTACAGTCTGCAGGAGTACGCTTCAGATAAGCCCACTCGGGGAGTACGCCACAAGTACGCCTCTATTTGAATAGAAGTGTACATGTAGCGTACTCCTCGAGTCGGTCTAGGTGGGGAGTACTCCCGCAAACTGTACAGATTATCATGAATGTACTCTGCACAGCTAAATCTTTCAGTTGCCCCTTCCCTGCCGGCCGATGCGAATCGCGTCTAAGTCACCATAACCAATCAAACTCCAGTAACGCCGTCCATCGAATGACATTGATATGAATTGTGCCTTGAAGAGGCGAAACACGCCATGAGCCCCCGTAAGTGGGGCTTATGAAGTTTTTTTGCCTCGTGCAGTTGGGTGGAGTTTTTTTTTTTTTTTTCCGGCCGGCGTTGAAGGGGCTTAGTGTATCGGAATGTGTGTGTATGGTGGGGGTTGGGGGAGGGGGGGGGGGAGTCGGCCGGCCGGCAGAGATATTAGCGGTTTATACGGGAAATACGCATAATTATGTGTATTATTAGGGTCTCAAGGTGAACAGTCGTACACTTTGCAAACGCGACACAAACAATCGTAAATCCAGAGCATGAGAACCCCAGCCGTCCCAACGAACGCAGATACAAAAATAAGGCAGGCAAGCGTCATAGAACCTCATGAGCCCCCGCGCCGGACAGCCGGGGCTCATGAGATCCTATGCCTTTTGCAGTTGGGTGGTTCATGCTGTGTCAGTTCCGGCAGTTAACCCTTATCATTCGGAATACACCAGTGTGTGAAATAAGTTTGACTAAAACAGTTCAAGGGTAGTGCCTAAAGCTATTCTGGCACCACCCTTGAACTAAAGCCATTGGTCTATATCCTTATCTGTACGTACTATAATGTAGTTTGCATTTGGCAGTGTACACATTTGAAGCTTTTAGCCTCAGTGTGATATGGGTTAAGGTGCAAGATCTATATACCGATCAAAGCTGTCGCGTTTTTAAAGTGCGTAACGCAGCTGTACACAGTTCATTTGTGAAATGTTGCTCGTCTCCAAAATTACGTGTATGTCAATGGCCTTAGCGACTTGTGATATCTAGTGTTTGACGCCAATTTAGTGCGGCCATGAGTTCATTACTGCGTGTATGTGATTCGCTTCTTGCACGACAGAGTAGCTATAAGGGTGAGCATGCATTAACCCTTTGGTTGTCGGTAGCGCTTTTAGTCGCGATGATTCCTGCAGGAATCATCGCGACTAAAAGTGCTACCGACAACCAAAGGGTTAACCCTGCTGAGCATACAGCCCACCAAAAGCCGATGACAGTTTTGGTGGCTGAATGCGCAAGATGGTGATTGACTGTCTGACACATGTTGTAAAATAATGTATCACTCAGGTGTCTAGTGTCCTTACTGCATGTCAAACGCCTTTTTTGGTGTTGTGAAGAAAATACTTCCAGTTCCATCGTATGTTTCTTCAGTGCCGTTATTGCCTTTCACGACAAATCATTTTAAAAGGGAGAATATTCTCTATGTATTTTTGAGCTTATGTTTAATTGTGTCTGCTATTTGACGAAGTGATTTGATGCGGTACTGGGATACATGCTTTTTGTTTCACGTTTCAATTGTTATCGGTGCATTGTGTTCCAGCGTTTTGGTGGCATATCTTAGTCATTGAGTCCACACTGTGTGTCGACAGCCAGTGTGCATTTAGCCCAGAGGCACTAGCGCAAAATGTGGATCGACCATGTTTTATGGCTTGTGTGAGAGCTACTGGCACCACCCCTTCACCGCCAGTGAAAGCAGAATTTGCTTCTGAAATTTTTGTTCATTCATCGCCAGTGAGTCCCAGCCATCCAAGGAAAAATGACATGGCTACAAAGTGGTCTCCCCAAGAGCCATAGATCCTCATGAGCCCACGCAGTTGAGGGGGCTCAGGAGGATCTATGCCTCTTGCTGGCCGCTTTGATATCAGTAAGCCTATCCGCAGTGGACATGTGATGGCTTCTGAAACATTTTATTTTTTTGTCTGTGTAAGGGTGAAGAAATGTATGCCTTTTTGGGGGACCAAAACGCATATATACATACACACACACACACACGATAAAAATTTTAAATCGTCCAAAAGCTTTTGAATGTGTGCATGCATAGTTCTATACATGTGTGTGTGTGTCTATATGTAAATATTTGCATATGTGTTTGCCGAACAGGGTGCTTTAACCCAATTAGCCCCAGGGCCACACTTCACTTTACGATTGTGTACCAGTTGCAGGAGATAGGTTGGACCATGATAATTCAAGGGTTGTGCCAGATTAGCTTGGCGCCTTCAGGCGCCAAGCTAATCTGGCACTACCCTTGAATTATCATGGTCCATCCATCTTCTGCTGTAGGGCGTTGGGGTTAAATGGGTTAATGTAAAGAGGACCAATGTGTGCTTTTTTTGTGAATTGACTTGTCTTTTTTTGTGGCAATGTTATTTACAATTTTTGGGTCCTACCTCCGGATAACTGGCTCATGTACCAACACAAATCCCATGAAAATAAATTATGCAGCTGTCGTTTTGTCACGCAGATTGCGAAAATAAAATAACAATAATATTTTGTCGCAGCGTTCTGCAGAATTTTGGTGTGTGTGTGTGTGTGTGTGTGTGTGTGTGTGTGTGTGTGTGTGTGTGTGTGTGTGTGTGTGTGTGTGTGTGTGTGTGTGTGCTTGTATGATATTTTTAATAAAAAATATACCACATGAAAACTACGCATTCCTTGCCGCTTCCGTACAGACGCGCACTCGGACAACTGAACATACACGAACACTTTGGCTGTCGATAGCGCTTTTTGTCACGACGATTTCTGCGGGAATCATCGCGACCAAAACCGCTACCGACAGCCATAGGGTTAGTAAAGTCACGCTCAAAAGTTAACCTACCATTTTTGCTCATTTGAATTTGGCCCTTTCGGCTGTCAAACCTATTAATGCCTCTCGTGGTGTGCTGGTTTGAGCTTTTGCACCTTACGGCTTGGGACCGTAAGGTCCAAAATCACCGACCAGCACATACACAGCATGACGGTTCTACCAAAGTAAATTCTATATCTATCATTGACAAATCCAGACAACAAAAAGTGACTGCCGGCGTGTATTGCAAAGGCCACCTCGACGAAGAAAGAAATACGTTTAGAAAGACAACATTATTATTTTTTTGAAGAAAGATATATAACCAAGTACACAATTTGCTGCTTATTTTCTTGTGATGGTAAGTAAAAACGCGTGTACTTGTTTAAATGTCTATTCTTTAAAAATAAAAAAATAATAATAAAAAAGAGGGGGGGGGGAGGGGAGGTAAACCGAAATATTAACCCCTTCCCTGCCGCCCACTGGACGCTTATTTTATTTGTTGTAATGGTTGACAAAGTACAAAACTCCAAGGGTGATATACATATACTCGGTGATTTTAATGTTGATTTATTGAAACCTGGCAACACGTCATGGAAATCCATGATAACGTTCTTAGGCCTTACACAATTAGTTCAGTCACCCACCAGGGTCACTGCTACTTCATGCACATTAATTGACCATGTTTATACAACCAACGTCAGTGCCCTTAGCAATGTCTATGTACCCAGCACCTCTGTCAGTGATCATTTTCCTATTTGTTTTTCATTATCTGCGAAGTTGCCAAAGAAACTTCATAAGGAGCATATAACCATCCTCTACAGATCATTCAAAAAGTTTAACCAAGATGATTTTTTGCATGAACTTTCCCAAACACCATTTTCCGATGTGTATAACTATAACGATCCCAATGTAGCGCTGTCCCACTGGTATAAGTTGTTCCTCGGTGTTCTTGACAGACATGCCCCGAGGCGCACTAAGCGTGTTAAACATCCCACTGTGCCTGAGTGGCTGACGGATGAGATTAAAACTGCGATGGAACTAAGAGATCTATTGAAACAACAAAAGAAATTTGACGAGTACAAAAAACAGCGAAACCTAGTTAAATCATTAGTTCGTAAAGCACAGAGGCAGTATGCTGAAAAGATTATTGCGGGCGGCAAAGACATACGCAGCGTGTGGCAGGTGATTAACACATTTACTAAAGGACAATCTAGCAAATCAACGAGTGTCCCCCCGCACCTTACAGCTGATGTATTTAATGAACACTTTCTTAACATTGCTAAAACCCTGTCACAGACGAACACCAGTGAGCCAGGTGAATACGTATGTTCAGAACAATTGAAACAGCACAGTCAGATAAACGCCGGCAATACTTTCTCAGTTCCCCTAATGACCGTCCTTGATGTAGGAAAATCTATAACCAACATGAAAAGTAAAACATCTTGTGGTGTAGACGGTATTAGCAGTAAAATCCTGAAAATTGCGCTCCCTCAATATTGTTGAATCATTAACCTTTCGATTCAAAAGAACATGTTTCCCGATGAATTGAAAATAGCAAAAGTTATTCCTCTACCAAAAAGCAAAGATCTGAGCGACCCAAGTGAGTACAGACCAATTTCAATCTTATCAGCAGTGTCCAAACCACTTGAAAAGCATATACATAATCATTTACTTCAATTCCTGGAGAAAAACCGCCTTATTAGTACTGCACAATCAGCTTTTCGGCCTAAACATTCGTGTCAGACAGCCTTAACTCTCATAACCCACAAATGGCTTACTGCCATAAATGAGTCCAAACTTTCAGGTGTAGTATTTCTAGATCTTAAAAAAGCCTTCGATCTAATTAACCACTCAATCTTACTAAAGAAGTTACCTTTATATCACATTGACTCAAATGCAGTCGCTTTTCTCTCGTCCTATCTCTTAGACAGAACGCAGAAAGTGTTCTTGAATGGTAAATACTCAGTGAAAGGACTGGTGACCCATGGTGTTCCTCAGGGATCCACCCTAGGACCGTTATTATTCAACATCTTTATAAATGACCTTCCACTGTCAATATCACACCCCGACACAAACTGTGAACTATTTGCTGACGATACATCATTACATGTATCTGATAAAAATGTTTCAACCGTGAGCGCTGCCCTCCAACATAGTTTAGATGAAGTGTCAACTTGGTGTGAAGAAAATCATATGATTATTAGTATTCTTAAAACGAAAAGTATGTTGGTGACAACACGCCAAAAGCATCAACGTGGTTTGCAACCCCTTGTGCTGTCCCTTCACTCTCAGCCCATAGAGCAAGTGTCAAAACATCGTTTGTTAGGAGTGACAGTCGACGAACAGCTCAGCTGGGAGCCTCACATAGAAACTGCCTGTAAAACTATTTCGAAGAATCTCTTTTTATTATCCAAATTAAGTCGTATAGTTGACATTGATGCTCGAAAACTATTCTTTAACGCACACATCAAGACACATTGTAATTATGCTTCCAATATTTGGGACGGCTGTGGAGACATTCATTTGAAAAAAAATAATTCCCTTTACCGGCGAGGTATTAAGCTTATTCTTCCTGGTTCGTCCCCTACTGATGAAAGACTGAAGGCCCTTAATATCCTACCACTCAGTAAACAATTGGAACTTAATAGATGCTTATTAGTGCAAAAAATTCTAAACGATGCCGCCCCTCCCTATCTCCGTGAGCTGTTTTCCCATACGAATAGAGAGAACACGAGGAACAGCTTACTCCATCTCCCAAAACCGAGAATCGACATTTTCAAATCTAGCATATCATTTTCCGGTGCTAAATCATGGAATAACTTACCCTCTCATTTAAAGTCTATTTCAAAGTTATCTATCTTCAGAGCTCGCGTCCATAAATATCTGCTGTCGATGTGAATGTTCTATTTTTCTGCTTAGTATGTTGCTCCAGCACAGCAGATTGCTGCAGATTATGTAATAGTTCGACTGTCTGCATTAACATGTCAGGTTCATACACGTATATATATTGTTTTAATTCTTTTTGTATTTTTTTTTTTTATTATTACTTTTTAATCTTTCTGATGGTGGGGGTGGGGGGGGGGTGGTATGGGTACTTATATGTATTTTATCTTTTGCTGTATCGTCTGATGTATTTTTATATGTGTAGAGTAGCAGGACAGTTTGGAAGATAGGCATTGCTATACCTAAAACTTTTTATCCTGAATACAAAAACGTTTCATCATCATCATCATCAGTTTGAAATCTTTGTTCTTTCAGCGATCAAATACCACAAGCGTGCAAGAACCATGGATATAAATTGGTCTCAGCAAGAGACATAGATCCTCATGAGCCCCCGCAGTCGGGGGGGGGGGGGGCTCATGAGGATCTATGCCTCTTGCAGTTGGATTGTGTTCAGTTTTTTCTCGGCAGCGAAATGGTTAATAAATTGTGCTGTAACCGTCTTTTCTAAGCGTGCTTCTTTCTTCGTTGGGATATTCTCTAGCTGCGTCTTTGGTTCGACAGCCGACAAGGGTCAGTTGCATGAGCGAGCTTAGTCCTGCACCATCCACTAAGCAAGGCGCGCCGCACCTTGCTTAGTGGCTGGTGCAGGACTAAGCTCGCTCGTGCAACTGGCCCTTGGTGTACACTAGAGTGAGAGGGGCCTATCGGCCGCGAACGAGTGCAGCTTTGTGCACGTTGTGATAGGATCCGAGCATCTGGCGCCCCGCGGGCTTACTCTGTCGGACGAAACATTACGGCGTGCGCTAATTAGATTGAAGCACGTGCTCTGTTAATAAACATATCAAAGGGCATCCATCCATTCTACAGACAGAAAACCGAACAATTCGGTCAGATGGCGTGGATTCTTCACAACCTTTAATGCCGGAACTTTTATGTGTGTGTGTGTGTGTGTGTGGTGTGTGTGTGTATGTGTGTGTGTGTGTGTGTGTGTATGTGTGTGTGTGTGTGTGTGTGTGTGTGTGTGTGTGTGTGCGTGCGTGTGTGTGTGTGTGCGTGCGTGCGCGCATGTGTGGGTGAGCGTGCGCGTGCGTGCGTGTGTACTTACGTGTGTGTGCGTGCGTGCGTTTGCGTGTGTGCGCGCCGCCGTGTGCGTGTGTGTTATACTTTTAAATGTGAAACGGTAAATTGATTACTAAACTGTCTTCGTGTGGATATAAATTACGATAAGTATAGTCAGTAATGAGCCTTCTGGTACAAATTAGTTTAACAAAAGTTAATCCAACAAAAATCTAGGTGAAGGCTAAACCATTAAATTTATGCGTCGGGCATAACTATTGGGACATTTTCAATTAGTTTGACCCAAATTAATGATAAAACAAATTCACGGTGTGTACATTCAAACATAATACTCGACGAATGAACGCCAACTGAAAAAAAAATTTAAAAAATAGTGCAAGCCGTAAATTAGTTTTCAGTGGGAATACGATATAAAATAGTCAACAAATATGTTTACTATTACTAACCACTTACCTCATTCAGCCCGACGCACGTATTTTCCAAATTTTGGAGGCGTCATCTAACGACTACGCATCTGTTGCAGGAGATGGATCGACCATGATAATTCAAGGGTAGTGCCAGATTAGCTTGGCGCCGACAGGCGCCAAGCTAATCTGGCACTACCCTTGAATTATCATGGTCGAACCATCTCCTGCTGTAGTGCGTCAGGGCTGAATGGGTTAAGGTCGGGGTACGGGAAAAACCAACAAGAGGCATAAACCCTCATCAGCCCCCGCATTAGCGGGGGCTCATGCGGGTCTATTCCTATTGTTGATCACATTTATATCTACGTCCTTCAAGCGAGTGCGGTGTTTTAGATCTGGCTTCAGAAATTTGATGCGGGTTGAATCTTAATTAAGACACAGAGCAACAGGCTGTGATTGATAGTATGCTAATTATCAGCATTATAAATGCATCTTGCGGCCGTGTCGCATGAGGCCACTTGCTCAGCACGAAGGACTGTTGGAAGGGAGGCCTGCTACTGATCATATTTTTTTTAAAAAGAGGTAAGTACACTTAGCTATTTCAAGCTAGCTCTAAATCAGCTTTGTAAGAGGGCTTCTCAGATGTATTTATTTTATTTTATTTCTGTAATTCTTTTGAAAGTTCAATAAGAGTTTTATCAGTAATGTTCCTCTTTTCAGTCACGTTCTTGTCTGAAAATAGATTTTCGGCTACATTTTATTGTACTTCATTTCACACATACGTGAGCACTTGACAGCAAAAGAAAAAGAAAAAAAAAAAAAGAAAAAAAAAAAAAAAAAAAAAAAAAAAAAGGGTCGTAGCCATGAGAACGAACAGGTTTACGTTTACACTTGAGCCTGAATGAACAGTTAACTCGAGAAAAACTGAAATGCCACCCAACTGCAAGAGGTATATATCCTCATGAGCCCCCGCAAATGCGGATCTATGCCTCTCGCTGAAACCACTTTGAATCCAAGTTCCTGCGACAGCTATGTTTACACTTGAACCTTAACTCGTTCAATGCCGAAGAGAGAAATTGAACACCACCCAACCGCAAGAGGCATAGATCCCGCATTTGCGTGGTCTCACGAGGATCTATGGTCTCCTGCTGAAGCCACTTTCAACCCATGTTTCTGGGACAGCTGAACCTTTTGCTGAATTTACCGAAGAAACACAGTCCGCGTCAAATGGCATTAAACATGTTAACTCATTCTACCCCAGACACACCACAGCAAGATAGGGATCGACCATGATAGTTCAAGGGTGATGCCAGAATAGCTTGGCGCCTATGGGCGCCAAGCTATTCTGGCATCACCCTTGAACTATCATGGTCGATCTGTGTCCTGCACTGCAATGCAGTCTTTAGAGAACAACTGACGGCAAAAATTGGGGATTTCGGTGTTGGGGTAGAATGAGTTAAAGCAGAAACACAGCCCTTGTGACGGCATTTGAACGGTGTGAACATGACCTTATCACACACAAAGGAGGCTGTCAGCCTTTGGTGGTCATAACCACTTCACTGCCAGTGGACGCAAGCTGTGTTTCTTTATGTATATTAACAAATTTAAAACACTTTGTTAATTCAACGAGCACCAGCCCTCCCCAAGAACATGGACACAAAGTCGTGTCAGCAAGAGGCATAGATCCTCATGAGCCCCCGCGACTGCGGGGATCTATGTCTCTTGCAGATGGGTGGTCTTCAATTTTTTCGGCAGGAAAGGGGTTAATGTTGAAGTCCTCCGTGTAAGTTGTGGGCACACGAGAGGTAATGAATTGATCGGAACATTACATTAGCGAATCATTCGACCAGCCCTGACACACTAAGCAGCGAGGGTGGCCGTGTCAGAAAAGCTTGTCCTATTAGCCCTGACACACTATGCAGCGAGGGTGGTTGTGTCACAAAAGCTTGTCCTGTCAGCCATGACACACTATGCAGCGAGGGTGGCTGTGTCAGAAAAGCTTGTCCTATCAGCCCTGACACACTATGCGGCAGGGAGGGTGGCCGTGTCAGAAAAGCTTTTCCTATCAGCCCTGACACACTGTGCGGCAGCGAGGGTGGCTGTGTCAGAAAAGCTTGTCCTATCAGCCCTGACACACTGTGCGGCAGCGAGGGTGGCTGTGTCAGAAAAGCTTGTCCTATCAGCCCTGACACACTGTGCGGCAGCGAGGGTGGCTGTGTCAGAAAAGCTTGTCCTCTTAACCCATTTAACCCCACGGCCAAATTTCCAAGATCTTGGAGTTGTCAGTTAACGATTATGTATCAATTGCAGAAGATGGATTGGTGTGATGCATGCCATTCAAGGGCGGTGCCGGATTTGCTTGGCACTTACCCTTTATTATCATGGTCGATCGATCCATTTCCTGCTGTAGTGCTTCGGGGCTAAATGGGTTAAGAGGACAAGCTTTTCTGACACAGCCACCCTCTCTGCCGACACATTCGCGACGCCTTGCATTCGGATATCCGCGGGACGCAACACGTGCGGAATGAGTTATGGGTATAGGCATCGATTATCACAGTCCACCGCTCAACTGGGATGTTAGTTTAACTCATTCAGCCCTGACGCTCTGCAGCAGGAGGTGGGTCGACCATGATAATTCAAGGGCAGTGCCAGATTAGCTTGGCGCCTGACGGCGCCGAGCTAATATGCCACTGCCCTTGAATTATCATGGTCGATTGATCCATCTCCTGCAACAGGTGCATAGTCGTTAGATGACGCCTCCAAAATTGGAGAAATACGTGCGTCGGGCTGAATGAGTTAAGAGGAGGATTGTTACTACAGTGATCAGTGTGATCAACCCCTTTATTTAGTGTGATCAACCCCTTTATATTTCTGAAATGGTTGTTAATTCCGCGCCCAAAGTGCCCCGGGCGGTCAAGGGACATGGATATAAAGCGGTGTCAGCAAGTGACATAGATACTCATGAGCCCCCGCAATTGCGGGGGCTCATGAGGATCTATGTCACTTGCGGATGGATCCTACTGACATTTTCTCGCCATTTAAATGGCTAACTTGAACGACATTATACTTTTTTTATTTTCGGGCTGAATCGGACATCCCCGCAACCACGACCGTAGTAACAGTTCCAGGGTTTAGCCAACGCCTCACGGTATTACCTCAGTCGAGACGTGCCGCCTCCGGATACGCGGCTTATGCCGCGTATCCGGAGGCGGCACGTCACGAATGAGTTAAATCGACCTACTGCAGGCAGTAAAGGATTACTGTATTCGTATATAATTTAGAAATATTCTAAATATGTCTTACAATAATCAGAGACAAAAGAGCTACTTAAATTATGAACTTTAAATGTCGCAAAGTGAAAGACGTGTCTGCTCTTCATCTCCTTTGCACTCGGGGGGGGGGGGGGGGGGGGAGGGGGGGTTACTTCCCTTACTATCAAAAGGCAGTGGAAAATCACTGGTCTGTGTGCCTCCTCTCATAAATTGTGAAAAGAAGGGTAGAAAAATCTTAGTTAAGTCAAAACAACATTGATAACCCGTTGTATCGGCGAATTTTAGGAATCAAAGCCCGCCATGAAGCAGATCGATTTTAAAAGAATAATATCATGGAATTGATGGTCTAATCCGGCACCACCCTATAGTTATCAGGGTTCGTCCATCTCCCATAGTCGGCGATTGTGCTTTGGTAGTCTTACCCACGTTAAATTGTAGTCACATTAACCCCTTCCCTGCCAAAGGATGCACATTTAGTTTTCTGAAATCTGCCTTCGTTGAACGACCAGAAGAAATTAACTGTCTATAGGACATGGACACAAAGTCGTCTCAGCAAGAGGCATAGCTCTTCATGAGGGACCCGCATTCGCGGGGGCTCATGAGGATCTACACCCCCTGCAGTTAGATCGCGTTCACGTTTTCTCAACAGTTAAGGGATTAAGCCACCCTATCCCGGTTGGTTGGTTAGTTCGGGTTTAACGTCCACAGCACCGAGGTGATCATGGACGGCCCTGACGGGCGGGTTATGGGGGACAGGGAAATCTATTGCCTATGGAGTACGACCTGAACACTGATCAACTCAGGCGCACTCCAACTGTGCCACTTTGATTTACCAGGACCTTTCAACGGACATGCTATTGAACAAATCCGTTTTTTCCCCCTGGATTGTGAGTCCAGCTACCGGGGCTGGGACGGGATTCGAACCCACGACCCGGCGATACCCTTCGCTCTCCTGCTCCGACGTTTAACCGCCTGAGCTATTTCGGACTCTCACCCTATCCCGGCGACCTTTACAGTATTTATTTGCCATGTAGCTAGTTACACAGCAATGTGTGTAAGCTCTGTGCAAATGTCGAAACTAAGCCTCCCTAACCGACCGCTTTCCAGAGTTTACTAATCCTGGTGCAGGTCAGTGAAAAGGTGTGTGTACATTTTTGTTTGTTTGTTGTGTGTGTGTTTGCCGTTAGGCATTTTACTGACGGGTTCTGAGGTGGATTTAGGGGTGCGGGGTGGAAGTCTTCCCACTTTTTGACAGCATGAATATGCCATTAACCCCTCGTGCATGCGACCTCAAAGGGGTTACAGATGACCGGACAGGCTTGATCAGTCACAAGTGAGACGCGGTGGGCCGCGCCAAGTTGTCCTGTCTCGTTAAAAATAGTGCGACTTTCGGCAGAGACAAAAGGGACACACTGACATGAATTCGTGCAAAACATGTCGTAAATTAACTCGTATAAGCATACGCCGCGTATCGACACGTCTCTAGTGAGTTAATTAATTAACTCCAATGAGTTCTTTCAAGTTGAAGTACAATCACGCGTACTAGTAAACATGAAGACAAATTTAGCACCATTTGTGTTTGTTATGGACACGCCTAATTAACTTCAGCGGCAGGAAACTCCGCACGCTCAATCACACGTGTTTATTTTGCGCAGCTGTTGGTGTGTCAATCTATTTTTAGCTGTTGCTGGTTCAGATACCGTTGTATTAATTTATCGAACGGAGCGGAGTCATTGTCAATTTACTACCGATGACGTGAGTGTGACAGGATTCTTCTGTGCGTCTAAATGAACCATAGCTAGACCTCATTGTGGCGTTTCGAAACCATCTGTTGCAGATGTTGCTTCGAACAGTTTTAAAATGCTGGGCCTGTAGAGGCAGTTCAATGTGAGCAATAATAAACCCATTGCCATCGGGCCGACGTCGGCTGCCGTTGGCCCCGCACTCCCGTGCGCGGGCCAACGGCGGGCGACGTCGGCCCGGTGGCCCATTGCGCATTGGGAAACGTATTCAGCTATGAAATCCAGACCACACAGCTTAGTGCAAGCGTGAAAATGCAGAATACATATCCCAACAAACGAAAAAACACGCAGAGAAAAAACAATTATAACACAAGTTACAATATTTAATTTTAGTCTCTCTTTTTGAAAATATGGCAGACTGTTGAGATGGGTCTACTGGCAGTACTGAATTGCTCACCATTTTTCTCTTTCTTTCTGTAAAAAGCCTTTTCAAGGAGCGTTTTCAAAGAATTACAGAACGTGACGTCAAAGAAATTATTTAAGATATGACGTCATCTTGCTGTCAAGCGACATCACGGTAAATGTTTTCTTGGTACCGTTATTTATAAATACTAATAATGTGGTAAATGACTTGGAATTTATCTCAAAATCTTGTGGGCAAAATGGCGGGAGCTCTGAAATGTTTCACATTAGTTGTCAGTGTATTTTGCATTGGCTATGGACTTCTACATCAGTTTATGGTGGCATAGAACCACCAGGAAGGTTGCACTTTTGGTTTGTTTGCACCACGCTATCAAAGCAAACTTCACATTGGCGGGAGCCCCGAAAGCGCTATACCTTGGTATGCGCTTGGTCTACGAGCTAGGTCTAGAACTGAGGCCATACCGCACAGTATGCACTTCGTCTACGAGCTAAAGGGTCTGCCAGCACCCGTTCAGAGCCGCATATGGCCAGCTGAGAGACTGTGTTTATTGCAATCTTTAAGACAACACCAGAAAACGCAAACTACCCCAGGGTCATGTATGCAAAGTGGTGTCGGCAACAGGCATGGATCCTCATGAGTCCCCGCAACTGCGGGGGCTCATGAGGATCTATACCTCCTGCCGTTGGGTGGAGGCGTTCAAATTTTCTTGGCACTGACCGGGTTAAACTAACGAGTGGATATTCTGTGTTCAGTCAAGTGATCAGCGGAAACGACACAGTTTGCACAGCAGATAGTCACAGGCAAATTAATCTTTCATACTGATATTATTTTATTTTATTTTATTTTATTTATTTATTTTTTTTTTTTTTTTTTTTTTTTGGTAACACAAAAAAACACTTGGAGCCAGCCATTTTGAAGAAAACCAATTGCTCCAGGAGACTGTGAACCGGGAGTCCCTGGACTCTTTTGAGGCTATTCGAATTCTGAAATACTTTGTTTTTTGTTTAAAAGGAAGGAGGGGGGGGGGAGGAGGAGGAGGAGGAGGGCTGCGTATCACCCAGCACAGCAACATGATCTTCAATACAACGAAGGCAGTTATTTCTGGAAAAAAGTAAAAGAAGATCCAACAGCAAAATGGCGTCATTATGAGCTTTGCGTCATGACTTCGTTATTCGCCACGACTGGCTTGCTTGGTTAGTTCGTGGGGGTTTAAGGCGTGCTAGGACACCTCCAATGTGAAAAACTGATCTGTCACGTTGGATTTCCGGATTTTCTGCAAGAGTTGAGTGTCCTCTATGCGAAAACATACTCCTTTTTCCTCGGAGCTTTGTTAAATAAACAAAGTACCCGGCGTTTGTTTACATTTTTTTTCTCTCTCAAAATACGTGCATTTTGCCGAATTTCGAACCTGGTCAAAGCGTACATTCTTTTTACCGCATTGAAACAAGTTATGTCGTTTGAAAGCCACTTCTTTCCCTTGCAGTAATTTGTCCTTCGCCCTAGCCTAAATAGTCTAGCAACTGCCCTTCATAGACGATCAGCCGTTTACGAGATAGTGATTTTCTAGAGAGTAACAAAGGTTTGGGTATATCAAAATGAAGTCTAGTATGAATAAAAGCAGTGCGCACTCGTTTTAAACCGCCGGAGGATGGAGACATTTTTCTGTAGCACATTTTGTTTCCAGTATGGCTGCAGACGAAACCAGGACCGTCGCGGCCATGTTTACATGTTTACACGGGTCTCATTGTTCCTGTATTCAGTGGTAGTATGCACTATATGTCACTTAAAAGGATTTCATTTTTTAAAGTAATATTTTCACACTTAGATATATTAAGAGAAGAAACAATTACGAAAACGCTTGCCTTGAACTCAAAATTAATATCGTTTCTCAACAATAAGGTATCCCAAAATCACGTGATCAAAACATCACGTGATGCCACGACCTCCGCGGACGTGAATTTCGGTGTGCCGACGGGTTCTTTTTGGTTTGTTCTACATAAGCTTGTTTGTTTAAAAAAAAAAGCAAACGTGTAAAGTTGCTGTGTGCATTTTTACGGCTTGATAAAGGTTTGTCACGTTTATTTCCATTCAGTGACTTTACCATCGCTTTGCCCGTTTCATTTCGACAACACAGCACTGACCAAAACAAAACGCAACCCACAACACAAACGCTATCTTCAAAACCTATGCTGCATTCTGTAAAAGAAAAAGAGTGCCACACCACTTGGTTTTAACTGTCATGGCTGAGCAAAGTTTCGGAACTTGATTAATTATTTTATGCAGCAGTAACATTTATTTTAATCAGTTGCACTGACAAGCTATGTTGTGATGTGCGATCACTGCCAGTGCCAATTATGCAGTCTCAGTGATCACTGATGGTACAGTACACTTCACACTGAAAAAAAAAATACACAGCACAATGTGAACACGCTTGGAAGTTCATGCAATGCTTTGTTTAAAATTGAACCCTATCTTGCTAGCAGTAGCCTACTGCACAAAAGAGGAACTTATTTTGCTGCTGTGTTATTTGCAGTTTGTCTGCATATAGACATTTGCAGTTCGCTGCAAGGATTCTTAGCAGCTGACATTAGCACTGACATATATATTGGGATTAAAACGAGAAAGAAAACGTAGAAAGGTGACACAGAGATGATTTAATAAATCAGTCAAGTGATCAAATGAATGAGATATCTATGTTTTATGATAAACAGCTAGTTATGGGAGGGGGGGGGGGGGAGGAGGCACATACTTTATAATGTACACGTACTATTTCTTTCAGTGTTTCCATCACCCACTCATAACACCATTAGACTCGATGAGTTGTCATGTTTTGAGTGGTTTACAAAATACATGTACTTGTTGCTGTTACATTATCTTCTTACTGGTTTTGACATTTCGCTGTAAGATTTACAGTCCCATACTTTAAGCGTCTTCCTCCTAACGCACACAGAGGTTGACTGTATCATTGATATGTGTGTGTAGGTAGCGTTTGGTTTCGTTTGAGGTGGCAGTTTTGGCCTCACCTTTAAGTTTGGTGCCGCTGTGCATGTGGCCACCAGTACTATTTACAGAACTGATGACTGCATGTGCAGGCTAGTTCACGGTATCAAAATGTGAACTGGGCAGCCTATAGTTTGAAGTGATCAGTGGTAGCAACATCCATGATGTATGTGTGCATTTGGCCACTGGTACTGTTTACAAAGGTGCTGTTTACAGAACTAGTAGCTGAGTATGCATATTATTATTAGTACTGTTATTGTTATCAGGTGTGACCTTATCTCTAAGTTTTGGTGCCCCTGTGCATGAGGCCAACAGTACTTTTCACAGAACTGATGGCTGCATGTGCAGTGTTGTTAACTGTACACATGAAATTTGTAGGTGGGCAGCTAAAATACAGGCAGTCAATACAAGCCACTTGCTTAACCTGAAGTCTCTATATATAGATTTTACAGTCCACTAATGCCCATCAGTATACAATTGTGCATGTCTTTTGTGGGTGTTCTGTGGTTTTGTATGTGGGCTGGGGTTGAAAGTGGGGCGGTATGGCACCTATTACCGTATATGTACAAAACCTACATTACAAACAAACATAAATTAATAATTTTAATAAATAGTTATTTGGGTTTAACGCCGCGCGGTAGACTACGGCCATCTCACGGCAGTTAAATAAATAAGATAAAGTAAGTCAAAGATACCTGGGACATAAGAATGCTAAGTAAAGTATAGATTATGATCATGCACAGATGTACATTGGTGGATGTTCTGCGGTTTTGTGTGTGTAACTGGATTGGGGTTGGGAGCGAGCGATACTGCACCTATTACCATGTACGTGTATAAGACATAAGACATTTATTCACCAAGTAAAACGTTACAAGGATTTTTGTGTGGCATGGCGACAGTAAAATATGTCCTCACTTGTAGGGCATTCATCATATCATACACTTAGTTGGCGATCATCCTATATACAGCACTAAAAGATAGATAAACACAATATTAAACACAAATCAGTCATATGTCACAAATCATGGAATCACGTTGTTCCGTGCATGGTGATGTATTGAGGACAGCTTCTGGAGAGAAAAAAAAATGCATCTAAATCGAGAGGTTCTGGCTTTAAAAGCACGAAACCGCCGGCCAGAGGGCAGAAGCTCGAAGAGATGATTGGCTGGGTGTGACAGATCTGACAGAATAGTACTGGTGGCCACATGCACAGGGGCACCATGGTGTATGTTCTTGAGCTGTATGCTGATGTGTATGTACAAAACCTACATTACAAACAAACAAAATAAATAAATAATTTAAATAAATAAGATAAAGTAAGTCTAAGGTACCTGGGACATATGCATGCTAGGTAAAGGATAGATTAAAAATTATGAACATACACAGATGTGCATGTCCTTCCTTTGGTAGGTGTTCTTCGGTTTTATGTGTGTATTTAGGTAAGGGTTGGGAGCAGGCAGTATGGCACCTATTACCATCTATATATGTGTATATTTTCTTGTTTGCTGATGTGTATGTATAAAACCTTCATTACAAGCAAACAAAATAAATAAATAATTTAAATATATAGTTATTTGGGTTTAATGTCGAGCAGGCGACCAATGCCATCTCATGGCGGTTAAATAAAAAAGATAAAGTAAGTCAAGATACCTGGGACATATGAATGCTCAGTAAAGGATAGATTATGAACATGCACAGATGTAAGTGTCGTTTGGTGGGTGTTCTCTGGTTGTGGAGTGGGGTTGGGAGTGGGCAGTATTACCATATAATGTGTATGTGAACATCAGCATATGTGCAAAACCTACTTTTCAAACAAATAAAAATAAATAATAAATTTAAATAACTAGGACATATGAATACCAAGTAAAGGATATATTATGAACATGCACAGATGTGCATGTCCTTTAATGGGTGTTCTGTGGTTTTGTATGTGGGGTGGGGAGCGGGTGGTATGCACCTATTACCATGTGTACATGTTATGTTCACATCATATATGTGTATATGTATGTTCTCATCTAGTATGCTGATGCCCCCCCTCCCCCCCCCCCAGGTCTACCCTGGGGGACTTGGGTGGGGTTAACTACTTTTTAGTTCCCAGGGTGACCCTGGTCAGCCCCACAGGGTGGGTTTTCCCCTCTATTCAGGGGCGTGTGTTTCTGTCTACCCTTGGTACATTCACCTGTATTTACCTTTTTTAAACTCTTCCTACTGTCTGCACTGTTTGTAGCTCTTGATATTGGATGTGTGTTGCTAAAGGGTCTAGTTAGGTTTATTTAGTGTATTAGACCAGCTGGCGACATACATTCAATATTCTGTTTAGTTTGGGTTTTTTCACAAGCAGTGCAGGCACGTCCTGAGAAAGTCTTGTTGCTGTCGGGACGTTAAACAATGTACAATCAATCATTTTATGCTGATGTGTATGTGCAAACATACATCACAAACAAACAAACAAACAAACAAATAATAAATTAATAAAATAAGTTGGGGATACCTGGGACCTATAAATATGCATGTTAAGTAAAGGATAGATTATGAACATGCACAGATGTATGCCGTATTGAAAACAAATTTCCTCTCCTTGGTGACCACTACCATACCACTATAGTGATCATGTGCATCAAGGAATTCCTTCCATCCATAATTAAAAGGATAAATAATAAATAAATATGTAAGTGAATACATACATGAATCAATAATAAATAAATAAATAAAACATGTAATATAATAGAGAGGGCTACTATCTGTATTGTGTCTCATGCAGTCCTGATAAAGCTTAATCATAAGAGTCCTTGTGAGTACTTGAGTGCGGATTGGTTGAATTGGTTGCAAAAACTAAAATTTTATATTTAGGTGTTTAGCTGAACATGGTGATTTTGATGGAAACGGTTCGAAGATGGATTTCACTCTGCCTGGCTTGTGCTTAAGACCAGTCGGATACGAGTGTGCTTGACCAGTTAAAAATCCCATCTCCACTAATAAAATATAAAAAAAAGAGCAGACCTGCACTTAGAGCCTTTAGGCTGAAAAACAGACGAACAACATGCATGTTGTATCCGGCCAAAGAATGTTGAAGATGGTCGGCAGACACATTGCACAACATGAACAAAGGGAGTTTACTTTCTATATGCTTTCCTTCCACAAAAGACCGAGTTCTATGGAAAAGGCTGTTTTCAAGACCAGGAAAAATAACGTATTTGACGTTGATAAGATGTTCAAATCGAAAATAATCTCTGTTTCAATTCAGGAGCAAAGTAAAGCTTCATCAACCGTGCGCGTCTGATTGACTTCTTTAGAAGGCTTCTCGCTGACCGCCATTTTGAAACTAGCGACGCGACCATGCTTACCGCATTAAAAATAATACTTTTCTATCGTATATATATGTATGCATGTTTACTTGCTGATGATTTTAATTTACTCACTGGAATAAACTTGTAACATGTATGCTTGAAATTTTCAATGTTATGCACAAAAAATGTCTTGCACCTTATCCGGGCGGTGTACGAGGACTGGTTCCCTCACATCGAAAAATAGCTTTCGAAAAACACTTCTACAAAAATGTCTCCATCCTAAGGACAAATATTGTTGCCATGCATAAACTATATGGCATTAGTACTTTCGTTTCGTACCTGCAAACCATTGTTACTCTTTTGACGAACTACTTAGTCTGCAGAAATTGCGAAAAGCTGCTAGACTAAAACGAACAATCAACGGCAAAAAAACTGCCTGAGGCAAACCTAGGAATTTGTCGATAACTTCCAAATTTGGTCTTATGACGATTTCGGTCAGGAGCACCACATAAATGTGCATCTCTGATTGGTTTAAATATATTAGTCCGAGTCAGCAAGATTGTTTTTGCGGATTACAAGCTAAAACGCGTTGTTTAGATAAATCTGCCGAGAGAAATTTAGTCAACATGACAGACAGAGTGAGACTGAAGAACGTGTATAATCGTAATATATAGGAAAACGTAACTGCCCGTGTCTAGAATAGGCACAAACATCATCTGCAGCTGCGAGTATTTTCGAAAGGACCTGCGGATTTTCGCAGGTAGGTGCTCTAACGATTTGGCAAAGCATAATGTGCAAAAATCAAAGCTACAAAGGGCGAGATCGAAGATTTTTAGGATTTGTTTGTGAGCTGCTTGACCTTGGAGCAGAAGTGTGCATTCATAGAAATCCGAAATTCTGTGAGCACTGTAGATCTGAACGATTTAGATTCAGGAATCTCACGTCTTTCGTCTGTTGTAACATCTAAATATTTTGGTCTGATCAGAACTATCTGTACATTCATTGTGAGACGCTCTGATCACTACTGACGAAACGTATGCATACGTGAAAGGAATTTGCCAGCTCAAGGAAACACAGATGTGCTTGATAACGATAATGAACATTGTGCACAGTTCCGTTCGTAGCGAGAAAGTGTTAGGATTTCGGCAGTACCACGTCCCGCATAAATGTCACCCAAAACTAAAGTTTGCAGGAATGATAGTCCAACATCATATTATGCACAAGCAAACACTTAATTATATGATTTTCCATTGTAAAAAGATCAATGCACATCATACAAGTATTTCTTTCCCGCTTGTTCAAAGAGGCTACAAAGTGCACTGTGAAAATTCTGAACTCGGGCAAGATGCAGCTGTCATTGTGATGGTGTAGGTGTGATTCTGCAGTAAACCAGTATGGTCCAAATTATAACATGCAGCCTCATTAGTATGGTATGTGTTTTACATCTTCCACAGCAGTCACCATGAGCATGCAAAATGGGTATGTATGAGGTGTGATGTGAACAGGCTGCTTTTTTTAAAGCTGTATTTGCGTTTCATGAACTAACTGATTTCTATATTGTCAGACATACAAGATGTTTAAATACTTTATTTACTTGTGGTAAATCATTATGTTTTCATAACGAATTCAATCTTTCCTATTTCAAGTAATGTAACAACTGGCTATGGCCTTTGCATACAATGAACACAGTGCAGGGGCATGTAAAACTAGATTGCAGCTTCTGATGCTTTAGGAACAGCATGACTCCTCAAAGCTGACAGATCTCTAAACCATTTTCTGTCTTCAACATAGTATATTTAGCATTAACAGTTTCTGTAAACTGCACGGATATACAAGATTAATGTGTATATGCTGAAACACAAGAAAGCCATAAATGTAAACTCGTGTGAGACAAGTGTTCATGTATATTTACCCTTGGCTTATCTTCCGACTTTTAGGAATGTTGAGCAATGATAGAAATGGATTTTTTTTTCCTGTGGTGAGAAAGCACGTCATCTGCTGTGAGTAAACACACACAGAAAACAGCCCAGACAGATTGGTTTTCACCAGTGAGTCACACTTTGACAAGTGCAACTACATCTAAGTTAGGAACTTATGGTTGTGAGTATGGACCCTGACAAATATTGCCAATTACTGTAGCAACCTTCTGCTTACATCTACCATATATTCTGTCTGAATACTAGTTTTCTGCGTGAAGCGTATACAGTGGAAAACAAACAGGCACTGGGGTGCTTCAATGGTGCATTATTGTGTCTACACGAGGTAACATTGATTCACAATACCTAATCTATCTGGGTTTGCTTGGTGGTCCTAGCAATTTAGAATGTTGTTAAAATGGTTTATTGTCACCAAGCAGTTGTGACATTTGTGATTATTAACAAACTGGACGCAATAAGGGTGCAGGCTGAGTACAACAAGTAATACTAAGCATGCAAAACAAAAGCATCGAGATGTAGGTCATAATACACACAGGATTTCTAGAAAGTTTGCATGTCTGCAATGCACAAAGGTTTTATCGTGTGAAAAACATCATAAGCCAATGATTTCAGGTGACATGTTAGAGCTGTGTATGATGGGGGGAAAAAACGGCACATTCCTGAGACTTGTTTTTGCGGTTTCTCAAAACAGTAATTTTGGGGGGTGGTACATACTGAGGAAACAAATATCTGAAAATGTACTTGTCAGATGATAGTGAAATTTTACACGCAAGTTCACAAATGGGTTTATTATGGAATGTCAGTGCCGATTGTTTATTTTCAGCTTAGTTCGAGAGCTATGAATATCTAACATACTAAAAAAAAATGACCAAAACCAGATCATTCATATATTTTTTAAAAATTTCAAAACCAGGTAAGATAATTATTCAAAATCGCCTCTGACATTCCATAATGATGATATCAGTTGATATTTTGACCAAATTTGGCTTTTCAGAAGCATCAAAGGTAGCCGAACTTTGTTTCCTTAGCAACCAGGTGTAACGGTCACTTAGTGTTTGTTGCCATGGCAACGATGAACATACCTGACGAAATGAGCATGTCGGAGCGTGTAGGACAGACAAATACTGATTCTAATGATATACAATAAAACATTATGTCTTTAAACCCCAAAAATTGCGCTGAGGTGTCCTAGCTCGCCTTAACATCCACGGCACCGGAGTGATAATGGTTGGCGTAACGGGCGGGTTATGATGGGACAATTGCCTGTAGAGTACGACCTGAACATTGATCAATTCGACCGCACTGCAACTGTGCTACTTTGATTTATCACGACTTTTGACGAACATGCTATCTGATCAAGCCCGTCGTTTTACATGGACAAGATCGGCTTGTGATGTTGGTTGGGTATGTAAGGCGCCGAGCAAATAACATTGTTATGATGCAAAGTCCACAATGACGTCAGTCTGCTCCTCGTGCATTGTGATATTTTGTTCCACAGAATGGCAAAAATTAGATTTCGTCATAATTCTTGTGTGCAGTATTTCAAAATCAAATGAGTATTCACAGACTGCCTTTTCGGCTGACCTCCAATCTCTCCAGCCGAAATCATCAAGATGTCAGCCGTTCTGATTCTACTGAAAACGATGGAATAGTCGATCACCGTTGCATTCCGTCATAGGATCTCTCTTTTCTCGGTAAACCCATTTTTTCCTCCGCTGATGCAGCTGATATACCAATATTCGTCTGGTTAACTAATGATCTCTCATGTTTCAAGTCTGCCCAATGGTAATGCCCGATGCCTTTCTCCACACCTCTGCTCCAGGGGCCCGTTGCATGAGCAAGCTTCGTCCTGCACCAGCCACCGACTAAGCAAGGTGCGCCGCTATAGCGGCGCACCTTGCTTAGTGGCTGGTGCAGGACGAAGCTCGCTAATGCAACTGGCCCCAGAGGCAGAATTTACAAAGTTCTTGAAAGCACCGTCGCCGCGTGCTATAAGCCCATTATGTGAGGAAGCTGGCGCCTTTCAAGACAGCGACTTACCTACGAACTACGATAGCCTCTTTTTATGAATAAATTGGCCAATAATTTACCACATTCTAGGTCGTTATTACAAAATATCTTGATATTTTGGAAACAGCCGGATGATCACCAGTGACTGATGAAGTACACAATTTTTCGCTTCCGCTTTCTTATAATACGATCAATTTTGTGTTTCTTGAGCGTGCTTGAAATGGAAATTACTTCATATAGTACAAAATGGTGCCCGATTCAATAGAGGATACGAATAAGATACTTCATTTCCTTTATGCCGACACCGACGATACTGTGCACAAGAGGAAAATAAGAAAATGTCGTCACAGACGGAAAACGACTCCCAGCCAACCAGATGTCATATTGAATCCGCTCGCTAGCGCCAAACTGAGAGCGCTCGGGGGAACTGACGAGACTCACTTGTAAAAACCCTGGCCTCCCTTTCCGGTCGAGCGACCGAGCGCTCTTTCTTCCCGGCCTGAGGCTGATTTTTTTTTTATATAAATTGCTTATTTCCTATGAAGACTACATTAAAGATTAGGAGATAGATCAGGCGGCCATGTAGTTCAGTCAAGGGTGGTGCCAGAATAGGCTTCGCGCCTCAAGCGCCAAGCTATTATGTCACACGGCCCTTGAACTGACTATAAAAGGATTAATTTGTCCAACACAACTCGTCTCCAATCGTTGTGCCACGGTGCGAGTTTGACCACGTGGCCCTGTTGTCTTCACCACTTCCGGTGTGTACCGGAGTTGTCTCGCCGGATGACCGTCATGGCTTGGAAACCTATTCGGTTAAGTCGTGCTCTTATTACGTCTGAAAGAAGTGCCCAATACCGATACATTACACATTAATGCGGTCCGTGGCATATTGGTTAAGGCGCCTGCCACCAATGCTAAAGGTGCGAGGTTCGATACCGGGTTTCGGCGTTGGATTTTTCTCCTCTAGTAAGTGTCACCGTTAATTCGGGCGGACCATAGGGGGTTCTTTCTCCGGGTACTCCAGTTCTTCCACCCCCTCCACTTTGGTACCGGTTTCAGGCCACTTTATGTTTCAAATACAAACGATCAAAATTTCCGAAACTTCAGTAGCTTCGCACCACCTAAAAGTCCTGTGTCTGTCTTGCACTGTTTGTCTTCAGAGTAAATGCGTGTGTGTCACGTGAGCGTGCGTGTTGGGTTCAGTTCGCGGCGCTTTGAGCCCATTCGCCAAATTGGGAAAACGCGCCTATATAATAACCGGTATTATTATTATTATTATTATTATTATCATTATTATTACAAGATAGATCAATCGTTTTAGTTCAAGGCGGGTAGTGCCAGAATAGCTTGGCGCCCCAGGCGCCAAGCTATTCTGGCACCACCCTTGAACTATCATGGTCAAAAGTATTTCAAGCGATAGAGTATCAGGACTGATGAAAAGGGTTAACAGCCGCGGTATCAGTGGGGAACTGACACGCGTTTTAAATATAGCTCTCAGCAGTGCTGCATTTGAACTGATTCAGTTCCAGACGCCGGCACGGCACAGCAGATTGTCCAAGCCGGCACGACAGCCATGGAAGCAGCAACTGACAGAAAGAAACCCGCTTCTTCCCCGCGCGTGCTCATTGTTGGAGCCGGCTTTGCTGGGATTGCAGCGGCGGCAGCCCTGAGGGATGGCGGGATCCATGATGTCATCGTCTTGGAGGCACAGGATCGACCCGGTGGTCGTGTGCAGAAAGTGTCAGTGGGTAAGTTACTCCACTGAGTTGTTGAGAGAGAGATGATGATGAATCTTTTATTCAGGATAAAGTTATTAGGCAACTCAATGCCTGTCTTACAATCTGTCCTGCAAACAAAACAGATCACAACAGGAAAACAAACACAGCATACAAAAAAATAAATAAATAAATAAATAAATAAATAAATAAACGAACGCAATAGGTTAATTATTAAAAAAAGAAGAAAAAAAAAAGAAGAAAAAGCATTGGAGAATTTGTAACTGCCGCCGATGCAATAAGCAAGGGGAATAAAGTAGTGCATAGCATTAATATTATACATAACTAAGACAGTGTCAAAGAATTAGCAGCATCAGAGAGAGAGAGAGATGATGATGATGATGAAACTTTATTTATCAACGGTAAAAAGTTTTGACAGAAACAAATCGTCATTTTACAAATTTGCCGTTGCTAACAACTACAACATAAAATAGGTTTTAAAAAAATGATAATAATAATTATAAAGACGTTATATTTACACACATTATTTCAGGCAACAACAATTTAAAAGAAAATAGAAACAAAATACAAAAAAAAATAAAAAAATTATATACACAGAATAATAGTAACACTCAACATTCATCTTATACTACACACACACACACACACACACACACACACACACACACACACACACACACACACACACACACACAAACACACATACACACACACACACACACACACACACCATACATAAATGCATGTGGTACATAAAAGTATTAAACATCAGGGTTTGTTTAAATAAATGCCCAGTGAGGTTATGTTTGGCTCATTAGGTAATCGAAAAGTTTCCTTTAAAAGATTCCAAGCGAGGCTATAGTCTTCAAATGTGCAGGAATAGTGTTTCATACAAACGGTCCAGAAAATGATAAACTAGTTTTAAAGAGAGAGAGAGAGAGAGATCCTGCAACAAACAGATCTAAACAGATCTGTACTGGCCTCTACACTGATTGCTTCATCTTACTATGTATACTGACGAGCAAGTGAAAGAAATGCGACATTTTTTAAATCATCATAAACACTAAAGTGTTTCCGATGATTCCAAAAATGTCGCGATTCTTTTGCTCGTGATGATATATATTTATATATATGAATAGTCTTTTTTTTTCCGTTTGAGGGATCCAATTTTACCGTGGTTCATGCAAATGAACTGATTATGTAAATGAGCGCACAAATAACCGACCTTTTTATGATTAATATTACCACACACTTAGTAAACTTCGGATATAACAAACTGCTAGGGTACCCAAGTTTTCTTCTCGTTGTGATATCCAAAGTTTGTTATAAGAGAAGTAATTTACATTGAAGAAAGGTGTTCGAAACCTTCCCAGTGCGCAAAGGCTATCGGGCCGAAGTCGGCCGCAGTGGGCCCGCGCACGACTGTGCGCTGGCCGAGTTCAGCCGACTTAGGTTTAGGTTTGCTATTGACGGTTCGGAAAAGCGTTGTTATATCCTACTTGTATTATATCCGATGTTATATTCATCCATTCTTCCTTTGCCACAGACGGTGGTTTTGTGGAAATAGGGGCCCAGTTTATACATGGAGAGGAGGGCAACGCATTGTATGACTTGGCCAAAAAGTACAACATGCTCTTAGGTAAGTACAGCAACATTTGGTTATTTAGTGGTCTTTAAAGACAGGTGCCCCCTGAAGAGAAGTCTTGAAGACCAAAACGTGTTACCCGTCATTAAAAACCGTCATTTATAGGTGGCTACAGCCACCTATAAATGACGGTCTTTAATGACACGTGACACGTTTTAGCCACCTATAAATGACGGTCTTTAATGACGGATGACACGTTTTGGCCACCTATAAATGACGGTCTGTAATGACCGGTGACACATTTTAGCCACCTATAAATGATGGTCTTTAATGAGGGATGACACGTTTTGGCCACCTATAAATGACGGTCTTTAATGTCGGGTGACACGTTTTGGACACCTATAAATGATGGTCTTTAATGACGGGGGACACGTTTCGGCCACCTATAAATGACGGTCTTTAAAGACTGGTGACACGTTTTTACCACATATAAATGACGGTCTTTAATGACGGGTGACACGTTTTGACCACCTATAAATGACGGTCTTTAATTATGGGTGACACATTTTGGCCTCCTATAAATGACGGTCTTTATTGACGGGTGACACGTTTTGGCCTCCTATAAATGACGGTCTTTAATGACGGGTGACTCGTTTTGGCCACCTATAAATGACGGTCTTTAATGACGGGTGACTCGCTTTGGTCTTCAAGAATTCTCTTCAGAGAGAGTCTGTCTTTCACGACCACTTTTTTGCAGAAAGGTGTCTCTACTGTAGCAGGGCAAATGCGGTCATTCGGCGTGTGCGTCTATGCGTGTGTGTGTGTGTGTGTGTGTGTGTGTGTGTGTGTGTGTGTGTGCGCGCGCGCGCGTGCGTGTATGTGTGTGTGCGTGTGTGTGTGTGTGTGTGTGTGTGTGTGTGTGTGTGTGTGTGTGTGTGTGTGTGTGTGTGTGTGTGTGAAGGAAGACTTTAAACACTTGCACACATGTACCGACATCAGAAAGTACCCAACTGTCGTGCCTAATCTTCAGAAGATTAAAACTTGACAAGCAAGCCTGGGAAACATTATTATTCATTTGAAGTAATGATTTTTTTTTCAATAAAAAAAAAGGAATATGTCCATTTCTAAAAATCACAACAGTACCAGCAGTAAGCGTTTAGTCCATGCTTTGACTGACATGCACTCGATGCACTGACTCTCACGTCTAACATCAAGCAGCAACAGAATGAAATAAAGCCTGTGAAATCGATCACAATTTAAACATAAGACAAGTAACAACATACTCCTGACCTAACAAAGCCTTTGCAAGTTCGTACATGTATGTTTCAACACAAGCATCCTCAGCAAACTTGCTGCTGTTTTAAATTTGTTTTCCTTTCAACGTAGACGCCACTTTTAACCTCTTCACTGCCGAGAAAAACCGAACACGAACCAACTGCAAGTGGCATAGATCCTCATGAGCCCCCGCGGTCGCGTCGCGGGGGCTCATGAGGATCTATGCCACTTGCTGAGACCACTCTGTGCCCATGTTCTTTGGACAGTTGTGGATTTTGGTCGTTCAGTGAAGGCAGATTTCAGAAAAACAAAATGTACGTACGTTGGCAGGGAAGGGGTTAATTGATCATGGGCGACCCACCTCCTGTTTAAGTGCATGCCTATCAGGTGTGAGCGGTCGAGTTAATTGTATCTACAATCGACCACCGTAGAAACAGTCAACGCCCTTGGCTTGACATTTCGGCAGCTGTTTGCTGTCTGTCCATCGATCGATCGCTCCAGTATCAAGGACATCCTAATGCCAAATCTCTATACCTTTCGTCCTCAGAGGAAGCAGGGGCCAGCTGCATGAGTGAGCTTTGTCCTGCGCCAGCCACTAAGCAAGGTGCACCGCCATAGCGGAGCACCTTGCTTAGTGGCTGGCGCAGGAGTAGAAGCTCACTCCTGCAACTGGCCCCTGGTCGTAAATAAATAAAACGGACCTGCAACGCAAGTGGTACAGATTTACAAGAACACTTGCAAACTTTGAGACTGACGCATTTCCTGCTATAAGAAAGTGGGACGAAAGCTTCAGACAAGAGGCATTCATTTTCATGAGCCCCGGCGAACGTCAAAACGAGCTACTCCATGCAACTGATAAAGGTTAATAGATTGCGATATCTCATTTATAACGTTCTTAGCGTGTTTTATGAGAATGCTGAATGCTGTACAAAAGGGCTACCTTAACACATTCTACCCCAGACACACCACAGCAAGATAAGGATCGACCATGATAGTTCAAGGGCCCGTGATGCCAGAATAGCTTGGCGCCTATGGGCGCCAAGCTATTCTGGCATCACCCTTGAACTATCATGGTCGATCCGTGTCCTGCACTGCAATGCAGTCTTCAGAGGACAACGGCAACATTTAAGGAATTCGGTTTTGGGGTAGAATGAGTTAAATCATGAAGTTTGTATGTCGTAAAATGAAAGACTTTTCCGCTCTTCGTCTCAGCGGAGAGTTCCTTCCGTTTACACCAAGCTATTCTGGCACCACGCTTGAACTAAAGCCATTGGTCTATCAGTATCCGTATCTAAGTACTATAATGTAGCTTACATATGGCAGTGCACAAATTTGAAGCTTTTAGCCTCAGTATGATATGGGTTAATAAACTAACCATCTGTCGCGCACCGGAGTTCGACACATGTACAATTAACCGTCAGCTAAAGCCATCATTGTGCCTGCGGACATAAAATGTCAGGTACTTACTAAGCCACTTACATTATATATGGCATGCATGGTATTTTCGATCGATAGGTCACAATCAGTGCGTGTGATAGTCTCTAAACACAGACCAAACCTGTATTCGGTCTGTTCAACAGAACATCACGAAACTCATTTTAGGTGATCGTAGGTGATCAGCAACATCGTAGCCCTCACTGAGTGATTAACCAGAATGTTAGAGGTTTTCCCCGCGGAGTTTTTAACAATAAACAAAATACATCACTTCCTGTACATAGTGAAAAACCCAACCAAATGTTTTGCTGCTTTCTAACAAAATGCTAAAAAATAAACAGTCCAGACCAAAAAGGTGACTGCCAAGCTTGTAAAATGCAAAGAAGTACCCAACGGAGAAAGAAACACGCTTAGAAAAGACGGGTATAACACAATTTATTAATATTTCAGGTAAATACCCGTTGTCAAAATAGACAAACAAACAGAGAGATTAGCCGCTACTTATTTTCATTCGCAGAAGGAATGTGGCAACTGAAGGAGGTGACGTAAGATAAAAGAAAAGGAAGAACAAAAGTGCGGAAAAAGTAAAAATGACGTCAACGAAAAAATCATAAGAGAGAGACTCGGAGAGAAACTGAACACGAGAGACAAGACTGTGTAAGCGCGCGCAGGAGCGAGCAAAAGTAAACGCGTGTGTGTGAGGCCAGAATTTGTAATTCGTCTTGTTGCGTGCCTGTGTGTTTTTCTGTGGGCTGGTGGGGTGCCTGATGGGTGGGGCTGGTGGCTCTGGCTGGTTGTTTCTCCCCCCCCCCCCCCCCCTTTTTTTTTTTTCTTCTCTTTTTCCTTCTCTCTCTCTATCTCTCGCTCTCTCTCTCTTTCTCTTCTTTCCTCCCCCCCCCCTTACCCCCCTTAACACTTCCCTCTCTCCCTCTTTCTCTCTTTACGCTTTTTCCCTTACCCTTTTTCCGCTTCCCCCTCCCCGCTCCCCGCCTCTCTCTCTCTCCCCCCCCCCCCCCCCACCCCCGTTTTTTTTTTTTTTTTAATTACCCTTGAAGACGGTTTCACAACTACCTACTCTCCACTTATACCAATATTCTCTTACTGAATTTGCTTAGTTTCAATGTCTTATTAGTTGTTGTGTACCGTGCTAAATGCTGGGTTTTTTTTTCCCGGGGTCCTCCCGTTTTTCCCCGAGGTAGTCCTCAACTTGAAGGTGATATAAAGTTTGCCTTCGGGTTGGTGTTTAGCAGGCTTTGTGTATTAGACACTCAGCCTAATTCGTGCCCAAGGGTACTCCCCGTTCGTTCTCTCTCTCTCTCTCTCTCTCTCTCTCTCTCTCTCTCTCTCTCTCTCTCTCTCTCTCTCTCTCTCTCTCTCTCTCTCTCTCTCTCTCTCTCTCTCTCTCTCTCTCTCTCTCTCTCTCTCTCTCTCTCTCTCACACACACACACACACACACACACACACACACACACACACACACGCGTTTACGTTTGCTCGCTCCTGCGCGCGCTTACACACACTCTTGTCTCGTGTTCAGTTTCTCTTCGAGTCTCTCTCTTATGATTTTTTCGTTGATGTCATTTTTAATTTTTCCGCACTTTTGTTCTTTCTTTTCTTTTCTTTTATTTTACGTCAGCTCCTTCAGTTGCCACATTCCTTCTGCGAATGAAGATAAGTAGCGGCTAATCTCTCTGTTTGTTTGTCTATTTTGACAAAGGGTATTTACCTGAAATATTAATAAATTGTGTTGTACCCGTCTTTTCTAAGCGTGTTTCTTTCTCCGTGGGGTACTTCTTTGCATTTTACACGCTTGGCAGTCACCTTTTTGGTCTGGATAGGGTACTTCTTAACAAAATGCTGTAATGATATAAAGTAAGCCCACAGTAAACACATCTAGTCTTAATTTGAACTTTATTCACGAATAATGTGTGGGAAAGATAGTTCGCTTTGCCTTCCTTATTACCATGTATAGGTCATAGACAATTTCCGGAACTACTAAGTAGGTCAAAACTTCACGTGCTTTGACAAAAACAGTGGATTAAAAACCGGAGCAAACATGCGATTTAATCGTGCGTGTGTCTGAGAGAGAGGGTGTGCTGTTGTGCATGCGCAGTGAGTCCAGTGTTTTCCTGGAGAACAGCGCTATACAAGAACTATGTATTATTATTATTATTATTATTATTATTATTATTATTATTAATATTTGCTCCAAAATACGCCCAGGTTTTTTTTTTAACCTACTTCTGATTTCTGTATATCGTCTGTTTACTTATTTTGCGTTACTGGGCAATGTATCAAAGGCCCAGTCACTAGGCTATGTGTGTACCTGTATCTCATAACGGCTGCTGGCAAAATTATGGCTATGAATGAACCACGCAATATCCTACCGACTCTAGTCAGAAAAACAACGACACCAACAATAATAGAAACAATAACAACAGCAACACTACCAACAACAGTAACAACAAAACAAAACAAAACAAAAAACAACAACACAACAAGAATAAAAAAAATAACACGTCACGATGCAGACAACATATCTCTACTGCAAACATTAGGCTTGAGTCTCATTTGAACATTTCAATTGATAGGAAACCTCATTCTAATAACGTTGTTCATGTGTCGTCCACACACCATGCCCACCACAGTAGTATTTTGAAAACAACCTCATACACATGACACATAGGCTGAGGTAATTCATCTCTCGGGATTAAACGGCGTTTGACGGTAATTCAACAAACCCGAGATTCCTGCCAGCCAGAATTACAAAGTAAAGTAGGTAAAAGCACTGTCAGGGGAGAGAATTGTGCGGTATCGACCAATGATCATAGATCAAGTTTGATCGAAGCACACACACACACACACACACACACACACACACACACACACACACACACACACACACACACACAAAGATAGGAAAGAAGGGTGCGCTAAGTGACTGGAAGTAGTGAATATGTATGCCACCAGTATGCCGAATGGTGTGCTGACGAGGTCGCCAAGACCGAAACAGCTGTCCACACTGGCTAAAACAATCTGGACCCCCCCCCCCCCCTTGGGGGACCTAGATCTAAATTTCCATGCATCAAGGGGATGGAAATCTAGTCAATATGCGATACGCCCCCTTCGGGGGAGGGGGGGGGGGGGCTCCATATTCACTACCTCCAGTCACTTATTTGGCGCACCCTTTTTTCCTTGTGTGTGTGTGTGTGTGTGTGTGTGTGTGTGTGTGTGTGTGTGTGTGCTTCGATCAAACTTGATCTATGATCATTGGTCGAGACCGCACAATTTTCTCCCCTGACTGTGCTTTTACATACTTTACTTTGTAATCTTCCTAAAATATTAGCACTGGCAGTCTCCCCTGCCCCCCCCCCCCCCCCCTTTTTTTTTTTTTTTTTTTTGTCTTACCAGCCGTTCAAAGAACAAGGATACAAAGGGGAGGGGGGGGGGTCAGCTAGAGACTAGACGAAAATGAACGCAGTTTTTGTTTCTGAAATCTTCACCTTACTCAACACCTAAGAGTCCTCCCAGGAGATCAAAGAGCATGGATATAAAGTGGGGTCAGCAAGAGGCATAGATCCTCATGAGCCCCCGCACGTGAGGATCAATGCGTCTTGCAGTTGCGTTTTGTTCACGTTTTCTAGGCAGTGAAGGTGTCAACTTGACTTTTTTGGTCTCTGTCTATCGCTAGACAAAAACCTGTACCAGACAGACAAGTCATCAGACTCCTCCGCAGAAGATTACAAGGACCATTTATTCGTGACGTCCAAAGGGGAGCTAGTTGACCGAGAGATTGCGACGAGTCTACTGAAGGTAGCTAATCACATGCTGCACGGCTACGCTAACAGGTCTGTTAACATCATGAGGCTGATTTTTTTTTTTTTTTAATTTGGCTTATTGTCCCATGAAGGCCACATTACAGATTGTGAGATAGATCAACCATGGTAGTTCAAGGGTGGTGCCAGAATAGCTTGGCGCCTCAGTCGCCAAGCTATTCTGGCACCACCCTTGAACTAGCATAGTCTATTTTATTCTAAGCAATGGGTTTATCAAAGATGAAAAGGGTTAATGTTCTACGATAATTTTAAACTATGCGGGTTTATTCATCTTTTGTTTCTTCACGTTCTTATGAACGTGACAGTCATTTTCTGGTCATTCCCCAATATATCTAGCTATTTTCCGAATATTTTACAGGCCTAGAACAAAACATATAAGGTCTGTGAATTATCTGGTTTTCCGTGCAAAATACGTATTTATCTAATTAACCCGTTCCGCGCCAGCGATCACGAATTTCGCGTCTGAAAAGACTGCGCACTGATCCACATTCGTTTGATGAACACAGATGTAAATGAGGAAAATAGGCATAAACAACAAAAGGATTAACAAGAGACATAAATCCTCATGAGCCCCCGCGACTGCGGGGGCTCATGAGGGTTTATGTCTCTTGCAACTGGGCATCGTTCGCCTTGTCCTGGCAGTTATCTTCGTCTTTTAATTTGAAAGTTTGATCGTCTGATTCTACTGTGCGCTCCTCGTGACTTCAGATGGCGATTCTACCTGCTTAACCCCATTCACTGTTGAGAAAACTGCACAGCCACCCAGCTGCAAGAGACATAGATCCTCATGGGCCCGCTCAACTGCGGGGGCTCATGAGTATCTATGCCTCTGGCTGAAACCACTTTGTATCCTTTGACCATGAATTTACAATGATTTCAAAAGCACAATCTCCGTCCAATGACGCACCACCCGTGCAAGTGTTGCACTATGAACACGTAAAACAACTGAAGTCCAGTGATGGTTTTCTCTCGTGTTTATTTCTGTCTAAAGAGCATTGTCTGGGGTTGGGCAAGACCAACCACAGACTACAATTCGGTCGTTCTCTCACTATTTGCTCTCTCTTCTACTTTCGTCCATCTCTCTCACTCTCCTCTCACTCTCCTCTCGTTGTGTTCCCTCTCTCGTTGTGTGTCTGGTTGTGTTTCAGTATGTATATACCCTTGCCCTTATCAATCATCTTCCCACTTAGGACCCGCCCCTCGTTTAGGGCCAGTCCCGTTACGTGATTATGGCGTCCCCGCTTGCCTATGGTCCCGTTAATTAGATGCCACCCACTTCCCATATAGTAACAGTTTCCGGAGGGCCGGTCCGTTATCTTGATTAAGGTGGCCCGTCATGTCCGGTAGTTACATACAGACGCTACCCATGTGTTACATGACCGGAAACTACATCCAGATGCCGGATGTGGAGGCACGCGTCAGTAGTGCAACATTCCTCCCTAACCCGAGAAAAATACATCCCGTTCAGGATTATTTTTCTATCTTGTTCAGGAGGGTTTACACTTCGGGACATAATAACAATATAATTCCACATCATTACACAATCAAAATACATTTCAAATCGGTGCGTGATATCTTGTCTAACTATAACAACACTTATTCCATCCAAATACACATAATATAAAATAAAAGAGAAAGAGTTCATTGTCAACACTGAAATTGTTCGTCTCTCATGGGCACCGTTGCGCTCACAGTCCCAACATAATTCATCCACCTCATAGGTCGCCTCATTTCAAGGCCGGGTAGAATTTCACGACTGGCGATGTCGTCTTCAGTTCCACCCTGTCTTCCATCATCAGTGCGGAGGCACTTGCTCCGTAGACGTCATTGTCGTCCGCCACAGTTGTAGCCACCGATCCCGGGTCTAGTGTAGGTCGGGTGACCTCACTATGCCATCGCCTAAGTCTCGTTAAAGGGCCAGCTTTTAACACACAAAATATCGGGCTACTCCCACTCATTTCGCCTACAATTGACATGATTACTGCCATTACTAATAAATTATAAACGCTATCTGCTAAACCCAATATCATGAGACATAGGACGAACCTCATCTTGCACGTCTGCAAAATGTAATTTACACCCGTAGTCGTATATTCATACACCCAAAACTGCATTACCTGCACGATTTTTTGATTGATCCTCTCTCAATACCACTTGAGAGTTGCATTTTAAATGAAGCCTAAAGTAGATCTCCTATAGCCTTTAATAACCGCCTTACTCCTTTACTCCTAGACTTAGGCAGGATTGTGTCCACATGCTTTATCCTATCATCATCAGAGTTATCTGATGTGCCTTCGCCCGAGCTAACATCAGCCGATTCTGCTTCGACTGTTTGTCTCCTGTTCTGACGTCTAACCCTCTTTGCTAACTCCATGAGAGGTATGTCGTCTTCTGAAGACGAGTTCTCCCGTTCTCTACGCTGTCTTTTGATCCAACTTTCTTTTGAAGGTAAGTCGCCTACATCTTCACTGTCACTGGAAGAGCTGTCTTCCGGTGCGATCGCATAATTAGTCTTTCTAAGGGGCCTAATTGTTTCCGCTGAGGGTTTAGGCCACTCATCTAACTTAGCGAGTCTTATGTGCTCTGCATGCACTTTAACTACTTCACCAGTCAATTGGTTCCTGATCCTGTACGCTACTGGTGTTGTTTGCTCGACCACTCTGTAGTAAGGTTTCCATTTGCTGTCTAGCTTGTTTTTCCTTTGATTATTTTTATAGTACACTGGGTCCCCGACTTTGATTTCGTCACTTTTGACCTGTCTGTTTGCATATTTTCCCCCCGCTTCTGTGATTTCTTTATCCTTTGGTGCACCTGGGTGAACAATTTGTGCTGTTGTTCTAAGGCTACCTTATGAAGGTCCTCTCCGACATATTTCCGTCTAGGCCTCAGTATGTTATCTAATGGTAACACTGGATCTCTGTTATACAGTAGAAAGAATGGAGAGCACTGAGTCGTTTCTGAAACGCTAACCCTGTATGCCGACAACGCATGATTGATGTGCAAATCCCACGTTTGGATATCTTCCTGTATTTTCTTCGACATGATATCATTCATGGTACGATGAAATCTTTCTACCTTGGCGTTAGACTGTGGATGATAATAGCTCGTCAAGACATGATCTATGTTTAGTTCACTGAGAACCTCTCTCATGATCCGATTGACGTTTTCTGTGCCATTATCGGTGACCACCTGCAAAGGACAGCCGTGTCGAGGAATTATCTCATCCATCAAGATTTGAGCAACAGTTTCTGCCGACTTATCTGGTACTGGAAAGCACTCTGGATATCCACTGTAATGGCAAACAAACCCTAAAATGTACTTGTTCCCAGACAGACTAGTAGGGAATGGACCCTGTATGTCTACACTAACCTTTGCAAACGGATATGGAGGAACGTCCATTTCCTGCACTGGGACTTTCTGTTTTTGCAAAACCCTTTGCTGACAGGTAATGCAACCGCCTATGTACTCGTTCGGCGTCTTCAGTTCTCGGCGTCGTCGTACTTTTGACGTAGCGTCGTTCTGCCACCCTCTGCGATAGTTCTGTCTTCCATCTCGTCTGGAATCTGCGATTGTTCCGTCTTCAATCTCGGTCTGACATCCTGCGATGGTTCTGCTAAACCCGTTCTGACATCCTGGTCGCGCGGCACCAAAATTGGTTGTTACGTGTTGCACTATGAACACGTAAAACAACTGAAGTCCAGTGATGGTTTTCTCTCGTGTTTATTTCTGTCTAAAGAGCATTGTCTGGGGTTGGGCAAGACCAACCACAGACTACAATTCGGTCGTTCTCTCACTATTTGCTCTCTCTTCTACTTTCGTCCATCTCTCTCACTCTCCTCTCACTCTCCTCTCGTTGTGTTCCCTCTCTCGTTGTGTGTCTTGCTTTGTTTCAGTATGTATATACCCTTGCCCTTATCAATCATCTTCCCACTTAGGACCCGCCCCTCGTTTAGGGCCAGTCCCGTTACGTGATTATGGCGTCCCCGCTTGCCTATGGTCCCGTTAATTAGATGCCACCCACTTCCCATATAGTAACAGTTTCCGGAGGGCCGGTCCGTTATCTTGATTAAGGTGGCCCGTCATGTCCGGTAGTTACATACAGACGCTACCCATGTGTTACATGACCGGAAACTACATCCAGATGCCGGATGTGGAGGCACGCGTCAGTAGTGCAACACAAGTGACATGGATCGTGATGGGCCCCCGCAATGGGGGCTCATGAGAATCTATGCCTCTTGCTGAAATCACTTGGCATACATGTTTATTTGACATCTGGGCATCTTTGACGTTGAATTTACAATGATTTCAAAAACACACAATAAGGCAGCACCCTTCCCTGTATGTATGTCCAACAGCATTTTCACCTCTAGCAACGACGACAAGGGTGACAACGGTGTACTCCCGTGCCAGGCGACGTTCCGCGACCTGATGAAGATGACACGGGACAAGGTCATGGCCACTGATAAAGGCACCGAGGACGTCAAGCTCGCTTTCCTCAGGTTAGCCTCTAGCCAGCTCTCGAAAGGTCTCGGAGACAGCTCCGATGTAACACGTTAGAAGGCGTCGGACCCAGGGTCATTTTTTGATAAACTGGCCACGTCAATGTGTCCCCGGGTCAATACGGTGTTAGGACTGGAGTCATTTTGGCGTGTTCCACCAACAGCTCTAGTCTATACTAAGGTTTGCGGTAATTCATATAACCTGCAGTAGGGTATGTACCCGCGAATCCTCTGCATGTGTGTGTGTGTAGCTTTCTTTGTTGGGATTTGTTTTTGCTTTTTCACACGCTTGGTTGTCTCCTTTTTGGTTTGAATTTCGCCTTGCCTGTAAACTGATCGCACCCTCCCTCCTCCCCCCCCCCCCCCCCACACACACACACTTTAACTCTGCCGTCATTTCTAATTGATTATTTAGGATATATTTTCTAGCTAATCCATTCACTGCTGGGAAAAAGGAACAACGCCCAAACAAAAGAGGCAAAGAACATCATGAACCCCCGCATACGCGGGGGCTTATGATGTTCTTTGCTTCTTCCTGTCCTATTTATAATAATAATAATAATAATAATAATAATGTGCATTTATATAGCGCTTAACCTCCAAATGAATGGTGCTCTAAGCACTTTTATACCCATGTTCCTCATGCGAATGGGTTATCTGATGGTCGATCTTTGATGATTTCAGAGGTGTCAGCCATGGCCACTGGGAAATGTGGGAACTATTGTCCGAGAATGACTATCATGTGTTTCTTATGTTGTTTTTTTTTTTTTTTTTTTTTTTTTTTTTTTTTTTTTTTTTTTTGTCAGGTGGATGTATCAGTGGGAATACACAGACAACGGGGCGCGGCTGGAGAACTTGTCACTAGCGGCGTACGGCAAGTACACTTACCTGCCCGGCTTCGGTCTGACGCTGACATCTGGCGGCCTGGAAGAGGTCTTCAAGACTTTTCTGCAAGACTCTGTCCCAGCTGAGGCTCTCCTGCTAGAGAAGCCAGTCAGGTCTATCAAGTGGGGCTCCAAGAACCACCCCAAAGACGCGGAACATTTGATGCTGGACTCTAACGTCGAAAATGTTGATGTAAAGATCACAAATAAAGAC
Source organism: Semisulcospira habei (assembly GCA_036245525.1). NCBI lineage: Eukaryota > Metazoa > Mollusca > Gastropoda > Semisulcospiridae > Semisulcospira > Semisulcospira habei. Next base: position 203,594,731 of record BTPG01000002.1, on the reverse strand, counting down.
GAAAGAGAAGGCGCTGCCTCTGCCACACGTGAACACTCTTCAGATTCCTCGTCAGACGACCAGCCAGGAACAAATTCTTTCCCTACCTCAAAGAAATTTACCTCAGTGAAAGTAGTGTGTGAAGACGGCCAGGTGTTCAAGGCAGACCACGTGATCGTGACAACATCTGTAGGCTACTTGAAGAAGCATCAGTCGACCCTGTTCACGCCGCCTTTGCCGCCAGATCACCAGCAGGCGATACGACAGATGGGGTTCGGCGCTGTCGCCAAGGTGACGCTAGCATGGGACAGCCTGGAGGGAGTACTCAGCACTAAGTGTGACGGCGTGCAGTTCCTGTGGCTCACGGAACACCCACCCACGGTCCACTCGTCGAAAACGTCTTTGAGGACCAAGGTGATAACCGAATAGCAAAATGTCCTCGGGCCGGCGCCGCAACCGAAGCCGTCGTCGGCCCGAAAACATGCATCTGACCCATTAACTTATTCGAGACGTGTCGCCTCCGGATACGCGGCATTAACCGCGTATCCGGAGGCGGCACGTCTCGAATGAGTTAAGCCCTGACATGCTACGACAGGATGTGGATCGACCGTGAAAGTTCAAGGGTGGTGGCGGAATAGCTTGGCGCCTGTAGGCGCCAAGCTATTCCGAAACCACCCTTGAAATATCATGGTCGATGGGTCTCCAGAACTGCGACAAAGACCTCAAAAGATATCTATATAAAAAGAAGATAATTTCATCCCCATTGACTAAACTGTATGATATAAACTTGAACGATTAACACATACGAAACATGCTGCATATGGATACGCGGCCATTTGCCGCGTATCCGGATGCGGCACGTCTCGAACTCATATTCCTGAAGTCCCAAATTTTAACGGTGACTTTTAATTCATTCATAGCTGCGAAAGTGTCGTATAGCGTTGCCGCCGGCAATACTATACGACACTTGCGCGGCTATTGATCTGGGGCACCTTGAATGTTCAGGATCACTTTACACTTCAGAGGAGACAAATCAGGCAACTGTAATAGATCAAGGCTGGGCCAAGAAGCCATTCTAGTATGACTTGGACTACCAAGTTCGATTTAAATTTTTTTTTAAAAAGCGATCTGCCCCATTCGCCGATACACGATACGAGTTATCGAAGTTGTCTTTCCTCAGCTAAGACTTTTCTACCCTTCTTTTCACAAGCCATGTGAGTAGACACACGTACCAGAGCTTTCCCGGTGCCGATTGAGCGTAACGGAAAGAACTCTCTTGCGTACAAAGGAGAAGAAGAGCAGCTACGTCTGTCACCTTATGACATTTAAACTTTGCAATTTAAGTCCTAATTCAGCCCTTCTGTCCAGCATTATTGTAAGACTTACTAAGATCACATATCATGTAAAGGAGATATTATGATCTGTTAACACTTTACTGCCTGGCTTTAAAGTATCATTTTGGATCTGACAAAATGATCACTCACCATTGAAAAGATGTGACTTGAAACCCCTATTCCGCTCTCCAAAATAGATATGCGCGGGTCTTTGAGTTTGAGCCTACGGCCAAAGGCCGTAGGTTCAGACTCACAGACCTGCGCACATATTTGTTTTACATGTATCATCCCTTTTCCATGGACACAGGACGGCCGGAACTGGTACGACAACCTCCAGGGCTTTGAGCGCATCTTGGGTCATGAGGGCGTCCTGCTGACCTGGCTGGCCGGAGAGGAAGCGGAAATCATGGAAGCACTTCCGGAGCAAGAGGTCACGGACGTGCTGCACGAGCTGCTTGTGTTGTTCACTAACAACCCTGGCCTGCCTCGCCCCAAGCAGTTGGTCAGGTGGGGACTTAACCCATTCACTGCCGAGAAAAAAGTGAACACGATCCAACTGCAAGAGACATAGATCCTCATGAGACCCCCGCGACTGCGGGAGGGGGGAGGGGGGGGGGCTCATGAGCATCTATGCCTCTTGCCGAGACCAATTTGTAGACATGTTTCTTGGACGATGTTTGTTTTTGGTTGTTAAATGAAGCAAGATTTCAATATACGTACAGTGGCAGGGAAGGGGTGAATAATAAATGCACTGCCTCCCCGGCAACTTCCCAGGCCGCACGCCGAGCTATTCAAACTCTGCCTTTGAAATGTCCTACGCGACCCATGTTTCGCAGTCGGCACCAAATGCGAAAGAATTAATTTAATGACTACTTTGCAGGTCCCAGTGGCACAGCAATCCGTACATTCTGGGAGCGTACAGCTATATCGCAGCGGGTGTGGAGGCGTCACACGCACTTCTGACTGTTCCTGTTCCTTCAGCAGAGGTGTGTGTCGGTAACTAAACCCAGAGGATGAGTTGCATGAGAGAACAAGCAAGCCACTGCGCAACGCAGGGGCGGATCGGGGGGGGGGGGGGGGCGGTTACAGGGGTTCCGGAACCCCGCCCTCCCCCCCCCCCCTCCCCCGAAAAAAAATCTTTAAAATGCTGTAACAAGGTCCTTTTGGGGGTGTTTGCCCCCCCCCCCCCCCCCTGTTTGATATTTTGGCGACTGGTGAGAGTCTTAACACACGCACGCGCCCGCCCCCCCCCCCCCGCCCGCCCCCCTCCCCGCTTTTCTATTTTTCGGCCCCTGGAGGCAAGGTCTAGCGTCGGGGAGGCCTTTTGTATCAGGTTGAAGGTCCCATACAAAAAGTTGGAACCCCCTGCCCCCCCCCCCCCCCCACACACTTTGAGGTAATTGATCCGCCCCTGCAACGTGTTCTACTGTATGACAGAGGAACACCTTGCTTCACGGCTGGCGCCTGACTTACGCTCTCTCATTGCAAGGCCGAGATTAAGACATGACGCGTCATTCGGTGAGCAGGAGGTCCCAGGACCGACGTCGGCCAACTCAGTTTGACGTCGGACCGAGGACATCGTGCTTATTGAGGCTGGTTTTTTTTTTAACCCCCGGCTTTTTTCAATTTACACTCTCAAACGAAACTTTATTTGTTGCTTATCCTTATTAGTGTTCGTGTCAGTAGTGCTTTTTGCTTTCCTTACAAGAATCACCTCGACGAAAACAGATACCGACAGCTAAAGGGTTAACTCATTCAGCCCCGACACACCACAACTGGATATGGCTCGACCATCATAGTTCAAGGGTGGTGCCAGAATAGCTTGGCGCCTGTAGGCGCCAAGCTATTCTGGCACCACCATTGAACTATGGTGGTCTATCTGTCTCTTGAATTGTAATGCAGTCATCAGAGGACAATTCCATAAATGTGTGTATTTTGTACATAGGACGCAAAGAGTTAATGTCAAGTTGTCCGGTGTCAGTATTTTTCTGGATCCTCTACACAATCCTGCGAGGGCGGTGGAGGTATGCCCTATAATCATGATGCTTGATTAGCGGTTTTGGGTTGTTTTTTTTTTTCGGTTCTCGTGATTTGCGTTTTTATTTTTATTCTTGTGATCCGTGATAAAAGCGGGGTTCGTCGTAAATCGTGAAACTCGCACCCCCCCCCCCACCCCCCCCCCTCCCGTTGATCGATTTATCGGGGCAGTTAAAGTATGAAGAAAGGGGTACCTTCTTTCTTCCTCGTCCGTTTCCATCGTAAAGGTCGTGGATGCTAATTATTGGGATTCGTGATCGCGAAATAAATCGTCGTGAATCCGTGATGATATACCCTCCTATGCCCACCTCTCCTCCGTCTGTTTGGTATCCGTCTCTTAGAGCCCACGGACAGTCTGGTGCGAAAGCTGACAGTCTTTGTTCAACGTCGGCGCATCATAATCTGCGCTAGTTTGAGCCTGATGCACACACGTCTCCAGCAGTAAAGCGTCTTCGGGCCCAGGACGGCCGCAGTGGGCCCGCGCACGGCTGCCTGTGCGCGGGCCCACTGCGGCCGTCCTAGGCCCGAGGACGTTAACTAGTCTTATGCGAAAACGGCGTGGATCTGAACAGCTGCACACATGACGTCCTGTTATGGAGGCAATGTCCTGCTGACCGAAGTAGGACGTAAGGCCCAATTTTCGTGTCTTATCTACACATTTTTACATGTGCATAGCGCAAGATAATTCAGTACCAACAATCAAACCAACAAAATTCCATTGACTTTGTTGCCGTATGTCCATATGTGAGGATGTAATGACACCGAGACAAATTCCCATGTTTTAATGATAGTATTTGGCAATAAACGATATATATCTGTCCATCTAAACAAACAAACAAACACGTGAACACTGGTATATTTTCAGTTACATATTTCACTGCATGTTCCATATGCTGTTAATAAGTGTTGTTCGTGAACACTTTCCAGAATCCACTTGTGTGCCTTGCTGGGGAGGCGACCAGTCAGAGTTTCTACTCCACAGTGCACGGCGCCATTGAGTCAGGTCAGCGGGCGGCACGTGCCATTCTCACACACTACGGACTGACGGCGTGTGCAGATCACAATGGCACTTGCTGTGAAAATGAACAAAATTGATTTACCTCTTTAATTACTACCGTCGGGGGTGTCCAGCAGCGACCACGCAAGCCCCCGCCATAAGCAGGGAATGATCGACCATGATGGTCAAAGGGTTGTGCCTTATTTGCTTAATCCAGACCGCCATAAAGCATGTAATATGCAAAGAAAATCCCAAAGACGAAAGAAACATGCTTAGCAAGGCAATACAACACTGTTTATTAATACTTCATGTTTTGCATCTCGATCACCCAAGATAGATAAGTAGAACATCAGTACTTGTTCGCATTTTTAACCACACTAAAAAGAAGGCAAACCCCGAAATATTAATAACTTGTGTTGTAAACTGCCTAGCTAGCTTGGTGTGTGTGTGTGTGTGTGTGTGTGTGTGTGTGTGTGTGTGTGTGTGTGTGTGTGTGTGTGTGTGTGTGTGTGTGTGTGTGCTATTTTTTATGGTAATTTGATATAGTAGGGAAACTGTATTTAACTCATTTGACCTCAGGCGGTGACAGTCGAAATTTGTATCAACATAATGTCTAATCAAAAATGTGTTTTAACTTGCAAGCTTAGATAAAAATGAGGTCATGACTTGAGGTCATGGGTTTAAGCTAAGTCATAGCTCTATAATAGACTCGTGGCACAGTTCATATTGGAAACATGATCTGTGCTGCAATCACAAGTGGGCTGATCGATGCGGAAATCCTTTTTTGTGCTATCTTGTAAACGTTTGATTGCTGTACAATAGAAAACACTTGTAACTCATTCTGCCCGCGACGCACCACAGCAAGATATGGTTTGACCAATAGTTCAAAGGTGGTGGCAGAATAGCTTAGCGCCTATAATTAGGCGCCAAGCTATTCTACCACCACCCTTGAACTATCATGGTCGATCTGTCAACTGAATTGTGATGCAGTCTTCAGAGAGTAACTCCAAAATGTGGGTATTTCATACCTCCGGCACAATGAGTTAATGTCAGTTATTTTGTCCTAGTATTTCTATTAGTCATCTAGTTATCTAGTTGCAGCAAAATAGCCAACAAAAAAGAAGCACGCTTTTGTTTTGTTCTCTTTAATCCGAAGCGTGTTTCTTCTTCTTTTTTTTTCTTTCTTTTTTTTTTTTTTTTTTTTTTTTGGGGGGGGGATGGTGGTCAATTTATCTCACTTTATTAACTCTTTTACGCTCGATTTAGTTATCCGAGTGACTGCTTTGAATCTTCAGTTTGGGTTATTGCATTTCACGACTAGTCTATCTTTTACAATGGAATCGCAGGGGTTACAATGACTTGTGCCTTTTATTGTGCCTTTTACACACATCATTGTCCCGGTATGCAAAATGTCCTCGGGCCGACGTAGGCCGCAATGGGCCCGCGCACGGATGTTGATTTTTTTGCGTAGTGGGGGTGGAGGGGGGGGGGGTGGTTACATCTTTTCTCTATTTTTGTATTTGTGTAATATTATCGCGCACGTCGTGTTTTCTTCTCGTTCATTTGAAACTTGGAACAAACTTGAGGGTGAAGTTTTGAACAATAAATGGGGATATTTTTTCAAGTTTATCTCGATCGAGTGTCCTGTCATATATTGTGTGTCTTTATTGTGCGTTTGTGTCAGTCCTGGCGTTTCTGTCCTGTCTAAATGTTTGTGCCTGCTGTCTGTGTGTGTTTACGTGTGTGTGTGTGTGCGTGCATGCGTGCGTGCGTGCGTGTGTGTGCCAGTGGCGTGGGTCCCGGGGAGGGGGGAGAGGTTGCCTTAATGAAAATGTAGAGGGACAAAGGAAGGGAGGGGGGGGGGGGAGGGCAGAGTATCCTCTGCCTCCCCAATATTTTGAGAGGAAACAGAATTCTGGATAAAAGAAATTTTGGATAAAGAAATCAAACCGATTTTGTTAAAATCAGGCTACAATAAGCATAACGTACAAAGTAAGTCTTACATCTATACTAACCGGTTTGTTCGTTGGAAATGTGTTTGATGGAGTACACTGACAGCCAGGATATATAAAAGACACGTACGTTCTCGTTGACCAGCAATGAGTTAGTTGGTTATTTGGGTTTAACGCCGAGCAGGCGACGAAGGCCATCTCACGGCGGTGGCCAGGACACATTAATCTCATGCGTTTGTCTTTAACTCATTCAGCCCCGACAGACCACAGCAAGACCTGGATCGAGCATGATAGTTCAAGGGTGGTACCAGAATAGCTTGGCGCCCATAGGCGCCAAGCTATTCTGGCACCACCCTTGAACTATCATGCTCGATCTGTCTCTGGAATTGTAATACAGTCCTTCAGAGGGCAACTTCAAAATTTGGGCATTTCGGTCCTGGGGCAGGATGTGTTAAAGAAGGCTGCCCAGATCTGGAAATGATAAGATCACGGCGAGGATGGGCACACAGTAAGCCTGCACTTTGACAGTCACAACACACACGTACTTACGTATGTACGCACGCACATACACACACTCACGCCGACCTATACACGACACAAGCACACACGCACGCACAGACACACGGATCTGCCACACCCCCTTTATTTAACCTGTCCCAAACTCGGACACATTCTCTATTAGTAAAGGTCACAAGGGATAAGGGTAGAGCTGCACTCCGGAGAGAGTGTAAACCTTGCGCCGCAAGCCTATAGATGATGCCCTGAACCAGATGTACGTCAAAAATTGCACCTTTAAACATTCAGTGGATTCATCTTCAAGATCCCGCTACATCGACAAGAGACGTATATTCTCATGAGTCTGCGGCATCCGCAGGGGCTCATGAGAATATACGCCTTTTGCTCAGAAGGAGTTGTCTCATCGACATTCGCGGTTTGAGGTACTTATCTGGTATTTGCAAACCAACTGTTACGAGGACGCATGACGCAGTGATAAATTCGATCCTGCGAAGCGATCTCTTTATAACTGCCCGGGAGCCTTCACTGTAAAGGAGAGTCCGAAATTGCTCAGGCGGTTAAACGTCGGAGCAGGAGAGCGAAGGGAATCGCCGGGTCGTGGGTTCGAATCCCGTCCCGGCCCCGGTAGCTGGACTCACAATCCAGGGGGAAAAAACGGATTTGTTCAATAGCATGTCCGTTGAAAGGTCCTGGTATATCAAATTGGCACATTTAGAGTGCGCCTGAGTTGATCAGTGTTCAGGTCGTACTCCATAGGCAATAGATTTTCCTGTCACCCATAACCCGCCCGTTAGGGCCGTCCATGATCACCTCGGTGCTGTGGACGTTAAACCCAAACCTATATCATCACTGTAAAGGACTTGACAATAACCAGGCGAGAACACCAAACAGGTTGGAGACTGTGAGAAGCTAATACCTAGCCTGGCATAGATATTGTTCATATGTGGTAGTGGTGTATATAGGTGTGATAGTTGTGAGCGTTTCTTTTGTTTTATCTTGTATAAAAGTTACTTTAGAAAGGGAGCCCGTGTGTTGAGTTTTACCGCATGAATGCGCCGTCTGAGTCAGTGGCGGTGTATGCGTCTGTCGTGCGAGAGTCTGTGCGTACGGGGGGCAAGTCTGCGTGTGTTACACTGCTGTCTTTGGTCCGATTCTAATTCAGGACTAATTTATACTTAATGACTTGCGCAGGGTTCACGCCCTCTCAATCCCATGCAACTGACTCAGACCACGACCGACACAGGCATTCAGTGTGCGCAGACCAATCCTTATCTTTTTTTGGCCAGAATTATAAAAGTGGAGTCTAATCGTGCTGACGTTTAGCCAGCCAGAAGGCACTGCCAAACCATTTGAACATCCAAGCACCATGATCGCAGCCGCTGTTCTGGGCCTACTGTGCCTGGGAGACATAGCAGAGGGCAGCCCCAAAAAGGGGGTGGGTCTTGCCCACGAAAACTACAGATGCGGGGACTTTGGAGCCCTGCATGGCATTTCGTGGTGGTAAGGTTTTCAACTAAATTGTTATAGACAAAGTGATAATACGCTGAGGCACATTTTGCTCGATATGTCGATAACCTGCGGACCCAGTAAGCAAAGGATCTCGGGCCCACGACGGCCCGCGCACGACCGTGCGCGGGCCCACTGCGGTCGTCGTGGGCCCGAAAACGTTTTTGCTACTGGGATGTGTGATTACTAGACCCGAATCAAAATGTCCAAAACGAAACGTTACCTCGAGTCTTTCAATTTGCGTCTAGCTGATTGCGCTCAGAGAAAACACTAGCAGACGACTGTGTATCGGACTGTCGACTCAGACTGATTTCGTCCGACCATTTAGACACAAGCCCTTTCTATAATCGTAAATGTTGTTGAGTAAATTATTCTGCATAGATTACTTTAAGGATAATGCCGGCATGTTTGTCTGTTTAGCTATCCTCTCAGGTTATCGCCTTCGCGAGAAATGCTAGCAGACATCTAAACAATTCCAATAGTGCAGCGACTGATTTGCTTCACATGTTTGCTGCTGTCTGTTCTCTGTTCTTTTGTGTGTATGCGAAAGAAATTTCGAGAATGCGTACTAATGGAGCTTGTTCATGTAGTGCTCGTAACGCAAGTAGCAAAATTGTGTCTTCTTGGTCTGCAATGGCTTTTGGGAAGGAAAGTATAGCAAGCAAAATCATTAATATTAATTTGCTTGGCTTACAATATATCAATACATGTGTCAAACAAGAGAAAACTTTATGGAGTTTAGTTAGCTAGTTCTGGGTTTTACGGCACCGGAGTGATGATGGACGGCCCTAAATGGGCGAGAGCTATTAGCTATTACTATTACAACTATGGAGTACGACCTGAGCACTGATCAATTCGGCCGCACTGCAACTGTGCCACTTTGATTTACCAGGACCTTATAACGGACATGCTATCTGAACAAGCCCGTCGTTTTGTCTGGACACTTTATGGAGTGGGTACAGATATTAACATTTCATTAAATAAAAAATATGCCGGTGGTACGTTGCAAATGACTTTGCGGTTGGAGTTAATTAGTTATTGGGGCTTAACGCCGAGCAGGCAGCTAAGGCCACCTCACGGTGGGCTCTGCGGTTGAATTGTTCGTATTAACCTCTTCAATGCCGTAAAATAGCGAGCGGAACCCAAACGCAATAGGCATAGATCCTCATGAGCCCCCGAATTTGTGGGGCACATGAGGATCTATGCCTCTTGCTGACCCCGCTTTTGAATCCATATTTGGACGAACGAGGTTCTCAATCTCAAGCGTTGAATTAACAGATTTCAGTCAAACACAAGCCGCGTCCAGTGGCAACGGTTAAAGAATAGAAGCGGTAAAATAACAGTAAATAGGGTTCGGTCATGCAGGTTGCGGGGAATGGATTAATAATGCCCGTTTGTGGGCGGTGCGGCCTTCCCAAGCATTGCTTTGGAACATAGATCCGTTCTCTGCCAGTGTCTGAAATCTGTGTGAATTCAACATCAAAGATCCCAGACTGTCCAAGGAACATGGACACAAGGTGGTCTCAGCAAGAGGCATAGATCCTCGTGAGCCCCCGTGACGGCGGGGGCTCATGAGGATCTATGTCCTTTGCAGTTGGATTATGTTCAGATTTCCTCGGCAGTTTCTGAAATCTGTGAATTCATCAAAGATCCCCAGACTGTCCAAGGAACATGGACACAAGGTGGTCTCATCAAGAGGCATAGATCCTCATGAGCCCCCGCGACCGCGGGGCTCATGAGGATCTATGTCTCTTGCAGTTGGATTATGTTCAGATTTCCTCGGCAGTCGACGGGTTAATGGTCCATTCGTGTCAGACGTACTAGACTGGTGCAATGGCGATAAAATGAACACGCACATTAAACTGCAGATATATTTTACAAGACAAATCTACTTTAACAGTTTATGATGGTGCCGCTGTAGGAAACGCCGCTGGTGCCACCCTTAAACTATTATGGTTGATCTATATCTTGTTGCAATGTGAACGGACCGAGTAGAAAGCACAAAAGGAAATCAGGAAAAGGATTCAATCAAGATAAATGAATCACGAAAACGTTAAACCTTTAGGGCTTCACGTCTTTTGTCCACTAAGAAGGTGGGGCGCCGAATAGGGTCTGAACAAAACTGAATCCCACCTAGATTCGAACCCGCAACCCTTCGGCCGAGAATCGAACGCTCTATTTACCTAGCCATCCAGCTCCCCGAAACAAATAAATAAAGACATAAATGTATGCATTCATACTATACCTGTATCTTTTAAAAATCAATCAATCAGCCAACGAACGAACGAATAAACGAACGAACAAAAGAACCAGTCATTCATTCATTCAATCTAATCTAGAGTAACACGCGTACATGTTTTCCTCCCCTTTAGCATGAGGAAAAGTGGAGGGGCAGAAATCTTCCAGTCGAAAGACGTAGATTCAGGTTTATCTTCAGTCTACTTAGAGAGCGGGTGCACTGAGTTCTTTATTACTAAATTGAACTAGTGTTGTTGCCCATGGCCTCAGGTTCCTGAGGCGTGTCAACGGTAAGCCATGAACTAGCAATAGTACGAGTCTGAAGGAAAATTCTGGTGGTGATTTATGGCAAATGTGACTTATCTAGACTTTCCCTGCCCTGTGAAGACAAAAGGCAAGTACATTTTTATGAAAAGCGAGATTTTCATCGTATTACGATGAAAATCTCGCTTTTCACAAAAATGGACTCACCGTCTTTCGTCTTACTAGGACAGACCTCCCCCCCCCCCCCCTCACACACACACACCCCGATATCTACATAGACCATAGAACCTAAATGATGTTCTCAAGAGGCGCCGAACTGCTGCCCAGTAAGCTCAGATTATCAGGCCGACATCGGCCAGTCGGTCCACGCACAAGTGTGCGCGGCCAATTGCGACGGACGTCGGCCCGATAACTTCTTGCGTGCTCGTTAGGCACTGGCATTGCTTTCATGGTCTATTGTCCGCGATCATTTCTCCAGACCTGTCTAGAGTGTTGAACCTTCAAAACAACCAACCATACATACATTTACAAACACAAAACGCAGGAACAAAAACAACAAAAACAACAATGACGACGGCAACAATATAACAGCAGCAGTAGCAGCAACCACAAGAAACAAACAGCAACAACAATCTGTTGTTAGTTCGGAGCTTGACGTCCACGGCACCGGAGTGATAATGGACGGCCCTCAAGTGGGCGGGATATGGGGGGGGGGGGGTGCAGGGACAGCTATTACCTATGGAGTACGACTTTAACACTGATCAATTCGGCCGCACTGCAACTGTGCCACTTTGATTTACCAGGACCTTATAACGGACATGTTACCTGAACAAGCCCGTAGTTTTGTCTGGACAACAACCACCAGGCGACTTATAATGCGGCTTATACCCTTTTCGTTACAGGTATGACTGGGGTCAGACCGCTGACTACCATAACGGGTGTAGCGAGCCACAATCTGTTTAGCTCAATACCAAAAGTTTGGAAAGGTTCGTTCGAGTCTGGTCGGATTTCACGGAACTTCTTGCGAAAACCTTCTGCAGTACACTGGAACTTCTTAAGCAAATTGTCCTTCAATGTCTGATAATCTACAGGACCATGAGCAGCAAGACTATGGTACAAGTTCAACGCGTTACCTTCTAACAAAGCGGAAAGAAAGGTAACCCATTTGCTTTGATCCCAGCCAAGGGCTGTAGCATGAGTCTCAAAACGAAAAAGGTATGAATCAATATCATCTCGTCTTTCTTTGAAAAGAGGCAACTTGGGGTAAACAGGTCTAGCACCAAAAGAAGAACTATCCCTACCCCTGTTCCCATGACCAGTATCTTGTTCCTGAAGTCTACGTTCAGAACGTAACTCAAGTTCCATTTGTTTTGTTTTCTCTTTCCAGCTCTAATGCCAACTGAACATCGGCTTGTTTACTCGCTAGCTCAACATCTGCTTGTTTATTTGCTAATTCAACTTGTTTATTTGTTAATTCAACTTCAAATTTTTTTCTGTCTTGTTTCTTCTTCAAATTTTTTTTCATCCCTCAATCTTTGTCTCTCAAGACGATCAAAACAATCCTGTACATATTTTCCACGTTCCTTATCAGGGATACCCAAAGTTGTATTGTATTGTACATTGCTTAACGTCCCGACAGCAACAAGGCTTTCTCAGGACGTGCCTGCACTGCTTGTGAAAAAAAAACGAAACAGAAAATTGAATGTATGTCGCCAGCCGGTCAAATACATTAAATAAACCTACAACATGGGGCATAAATAAAGCTAAGACCATTTAGCAACACACATCCAATATCAAGAGCTACAGGCAGTGCAGACAGTAGGGAGAGTTTTAAAAAGGCAAATATAGGTGAATGGACAAAGGGTAGACAGAAACATGCCCCAGAATAGAGAGAAAAACCCACCCTGTGGGGCTGACCAGGGTGACCCTGGGAACTAAAAAATACCTAACCCCACCCAAGTCCCCCAGGGCAGACCCGGGTGGGGCCCAAAGTTGTAGCTTGAGCAATAAAAGATTGGAACAACTTATCATAATCAGACATGGCTAAGTGCAATGTAGATCAACAAACAAAACAAAAAATTTACTATAAAAGTATCAAAATATTTAAACAGGAAATCAGTAAAGTACTAAAGTATCACAATGAAATGGCAAAATGCAATCAATCACAACTATAAATTGTTCTATAAACCGTATGAAACAATTAAGTTTCTACAAAAGTAAATTACCAGGATAATGTACAGTCTAAGTTACAATGAAAACAGTAAAGTCTTAAAAGTATACAAAGCAAATTATGTAGTGTATTACCTCAATATGTCTAAGTAATGAAGTAGTGACAAATTTTATACCAAATATAACACAGTAACTAAATATATTCACAACATATGCTGAAAAGCGTCAACTGAAGTTGATAGAAGCACAAGAAATGTACAGCGAAAAAAGTTACTATGTGAAAAGTTTTAATCCAAATATATGTTCAAAGAAAAATAAAATAAAATTTACGACAAACACCTCAAACACTATAATCGCTAATATTGACTACCAAATGCACGGCGAAAGGGAACTAAACCCAATCAAATTATCAAAGTCTCAAACAAAAATGAACCAATTATAACCACATACATAAATACAAAACAAAAACTAGATCAAAATCAATACAAAAACAAAATAAATTAAATGAGGCTGAAATCCCAACACGATAATCTACTTAAAATAAGGGCAAAGAGAACATACACCCAAACACACACATGAAAGGATAGGACCCTACAACAGCAAAGAACTAGTAAAACAAATACAATTCCCTAACAGAAGAATAGAGCCGAAGAAGAGAATAGGAACCCCAAGACAGAAAAAGAGCTAAATCCTTAGTGCCCAGAAACTGTACACAGACAGCCGTTAAACTGGAGACGGCAAATATCACACAAAACACATCCCAGTCATACACAATATAACAAAATGTCAAAAGAAGCAGCCCACTAGCCTACCTACATATACCTATAAAACTAGTGGTGCCCTCACTAAAGATGAATATGTATGACTTAATGCTAACACAGAGAAAGTCTAGGGTCACCAAATGTAACGAAGGTGTTTTTAGTGTTGTACTGAAATAAATTGTTACATTATATAAACGTTTATGGAATGAGTGTGTGCGTGGGCTTTCTGCCAATCTGTATAAAGGTGGGTGTTCTATCTCTGTTTACTAGACTCTTTCATCCACCACACACGCGCTTACAAACAAGGACAAAGGCCACACAGTTATCTCTTTGCCCTCTGTTTAACTATTTCTCATACACTCATAACATACATTAAACCACACAATTCACATCATATAGACCAATCTACACAAATACTAACAAGTGGCATATAGGTTATTCACAACTTCGGCGCTCACACATTCACTCGCTACCGTAGAGGTCGTTGTCTCTCTCGAGAGACGTCACTCGACTCCTCTTTATACTAGTGTCGACACACAGTCAATGATGCCACATCGACGACTTGGCGGAGATTCCCAAACTGAATATTACTAGTCAATGACTACTCACAGATTTAGAACATTCCTAGGCGTGAAATTATCAACGACGCTAGGCGACAATAGCTACACTGACGGAACACCGCATGTGGTCCTGTAGCACGAATCTGGCTTACTTCGCTACCGTTGCTGCTCGTAGCACCAGTGATGGTAGGACGAAGGAGAGATGAAGGCTTGATGTCCGCATCCGGTCACGTACGTGATGCTCTCAGGACAGCTTCATCGGCCCTACACCAGGGGTTTCCGCTCCGTACCGGCCCCGCTGTACACAACATTTATACACTCATAAATGTTCGCTCTTATACCCAGAAAGTCTGAATGTGTCTTCCACACATTATTATACTTCAGAGCGCTCTAGATCATTTCCTCTGAAAAATGTCTTCTGTATGCCACCATACTACAGTCACTATTGTCATAATTCTTATGACAATTCATATAGCCACTTTAACACTGTACACACATTCTGTGTACCTACACACAATGAATTATGAGCCAAATATTACAATCACAGCTCACCTTCAATTCGTAACATATTACCGCACATTTCATCATTAGGTATACCTAAATATATACTGAATTCTATTCCTATTTCAGTCCCACATCTTCACATATGAATGAATACAACATAACATCCTGGTTATAAACTATATCACATAATTACATGACTAAACAAGTATTGACACGAGCCAAAGCATTCCTTCAAACATGGCTCTTCTGCACTCTTAATAATTCATAAAACAATACTTTCCTTTTCATCTGAATAGCGTTATAGGTCATTATAAATACCGGTAATAAAAGAATAAATACCTGTATGCAATATACAGCTATCGAATTCTCTAGCCAGAATTCTTCCTCAGAGCCCTAACAAAAACGACCGCTCGGCTCGACTGGTATAGCATCTCTAACTGGCAATTATTCCCGATACCACACTGTCACTCCCAAACGTGACACGTGAACATCGCTCACCGCTACATTACCGCACGTGAACATTGCTTATCTGTACATTACCGCTCGTGAACATTCGGTCCAACTGCTAATGACGTCACACCATCGTCCGACCGAAACCTGCCCAAAGGCGCTCGTTACACCGCGGTTTGAGGTACTTAGCTGGTATTTGCAAACCAACTGTTACGAGGACGCATGACACATTCGATCCAGCGAAGCGATCCCTTTATAACTGCCTGGGAGCCCTCACTGTAAAGGGGTACACCCACTTGTCTTTGGTCTGATTCTAATTCATACTTAATGACTTGCGTAGGGTTCACGCCCTCTCAATCCCATGCAACTGACTCAAACCACGACCGACACAGGCATGCAGACTTGAGTGTGCGCAGACCAATCCTTATCTTTTTTTGGCCAGAATTATAAAAGTGGAGTCTAATCGTGCTGACGTTTAAGCAGCCAGAAGGCAAACCGTTTGAACATTGAAGCACCATGATCGTAGCCGCTGTTCTGGGCCTACTGTGCCTGGGAGCCATAGCAGAGGGCAGCCCCAAAAAGGGTGTGGGTCTTGCCCACGAAAACTACAGATGCAGGGACTTTGGAGCCCTGCATGGCATTTCGTGGTGGTAAGGTTCGCAACTAAATTGTTATAGACGAAGTGATAATTATAATACGCTGAGGCACATTTTGCTTGATATGTCGATAACCTGCAGACCCAGTAAGCAAAGGATCTCGGGCCCACGACGGCCGCAGTGGGCCCGCGCATGACCGTGCGCGGACCCATTGCGGTCGTCGTGGACCCGAAAACGTTTTTGCTACTGGGATGTGTGACTACTAGACCCGAATCAAAATGTCCATGGCGTCCAAAACGAAACGTTACCTCGAGTCTTTCAATTTGCGGCTAGCTGATTGCGCTCAGAGAAAACACTAGCTGACGACTGTGTATCGGACTGTCGACTCAGTGACTGATTTCGTCTGACCATTTAGACACATAATCGTAAATGTTGTTGAGTAAATTCTGCACAGATTATGTTAAGGATAATGCCGGAAAATGACGGCATGTTTGTCTGTTTAGCTATCCTCTCAGGTTATCGCCATCGTGAGAAATGCTAGCGGACATCTAAACAATTCCATTAGTGCAGCGATTCGCTTCACATGTTTGCTGTGTGTATGGGAAAGAAATATCGAGAATGCGTACTAGTGGGTATATGGAGCTTGTTCATGTAGTGCTCGTAATGCAAGTAGCGAAATTGTGTCTTCTTGGCCTGCAATGGCTTTTGGGAAGGAAAGTATAGCAAGCAAATTCATTATTATTAATTTACTTGGTGTAAAATGCAATATATCAGTGCACGTGTCAAACAAGAGAAAACTCTATGGAGTTTATTTAGTTAGTTCTGGGTTTCACGGCACCGGAGTGATGATGGACGGCCCTAAAATAATGGGCGAGTTATGGCGGACAGAGACAGCTATTACCTATTACTATGACAACTATGGAGTTCGACCTGAACACTGATCAATTCGGCCGCACTGCAACTGTGCCACTTTGATTTACCAGGACCTTATAACGGACATGCTATCTGAACGAGCCCGTCGTTTTGTCTGGACACTTTATGGAGTGGGTACAGATATTAATAACATTTCATTAAATAAAAAATATGCCGGTGGTACGTCGCAAATGACTGCGGTTGAAGTTAGTTGTTGGGGCTTAACGCCGAGCAGGCAGCTAAGGCCACCTCACGGCGGGCTCTGCGGTTGAATTGTTCGTATTAACCTCTTCAATGCCGTAACACAGCGAGCGGAACCCAAACGCAAGAGGCATAGATCCTCATGAGCCCCCGAATTTGTGGGGCTCATGAAGATCTATGCCTCTTGCTGACCCCGCTTTTGAATCCATATTTGGACGAACGAGGTTCTCAATCTCAAGCGTTGAATTAACACAGATTTCAGTCAAACACAAGCCGCGTCCAGTGGCAAAGGTTAAAGAGTAGAAGAGGTAAAATAACAGTAAATAAGGGTTACCATCGGGTTCGGTCATGCAGGTTGCGGGGAATGGATTAATAATGCCCGTTTGTGGGCGGTGCCTTCCCAAGCACTGCTTTGGAACATGGATCCGTTCCTTCCTAAGCACTGCTTTGGAACATGGATCCGTTCCTTCCCAAGCACTGCTTTGGAACATGGATCCGTTCCTTCCCAAGCACTGCTTTGGAACATGGATCCGTTCCTTCCCAAGCACTGCTTTGGAACATGGATCCGTTCTCTGCCAGTTTCTGAAATTGTGTGAATTCAACATCAAAGATCCCAGACTGTCCAAGGAACATGGACACAAGGTGGTCTCAGCAAGAGGCATAGATCCTCATGAGCCCCCGCGACCGCGGGGGCTCATGTGGATCTATGTCTCTTGCAGTTGGATTATGTTCAGATTTCCTCGGCAGTCGACGGGTTAATGGTTCATTCGTGTCAGACGTATTAGACTGGTGCAATGGCGATGGAATGAACACGCACATTTGGGAGTTTTCCACAGAAAGACTGCAGATATATTTTACAAGATAAATCTACTTTAACAGTCTATGATGGTGTTGTAAGAAACGCTGCTTAAACTATTATGGTTGCCAGTGATCCAAATCTTGTTGCAATGTGAACGGACTGAGTAGAAAGCACAAAAGGAAATCAGGAAAAGGATTCAATCAAGATAAGTGAATCACGAAAAAGTTAAACCTTTAGGGCTTCACGTCTTTTGTCCACTAAGAAGGTGGGGCGCCGAATAGGGTCTGAACAAATTTGAATCCCAGCTAGATTCGAACCCGCAACCTTTCGGCCGAGAATCGAACGCTCTATTTACCTAGCCATCCAGCTCCCCGAAACAAATAAATAAAGACATAAATGTATACATTCATACTATACCTGTATCTTTTAAAATCAATCATGTCAATCAATCAGTCAGCCAACGAACGAACGATCAAACGAACCAGTCAATCATGTCAATCAATCAGTCAGCCAACGAACGAACGAACAAACGAACCAGTCAGTCATTCAATCAATCAATTTAATCCAGAGTAACACACGTACATGTTTTCCTCCCCTTTCATTCATTCAGTCCTCTCTGCGCCGTCTGGTGCTTGAGGCGACGTCGTTTCCGTAGCAAGTTTCTTTTTACAGGGTGGAGTCGCTAGCCCCACGCCTAACCCTCCTCCTTTATCCTGACTTGGGACAGGCAGTTAAGCCCCCAAAGGGGCCTCCCTGGTGGAGTTTTCCTCCCCTTTAGCATGAGGAAAAGTGGAGGGGCAGAAATCTTCCAGTCGAAAGACGTAGATTCAGGTTTATCTTCAGTCTACTTAGAGAGCGGGTGCACCGAGTTCTTTATTACTAAATTGAACTAGTGTTGTTGCCCATGGCCTCAGGTTCCCGAGGCGTGTCAACGGTAAGCCATGAACTAGCAATAGTACGAGTCTGAAGGAAAATTCTGGTGGTGATTTATGGCAAATGTGACTTATCTAGACTTTCCCTGCCCTGTGAAGACAAAAGGCAAGTACATTTTTATGAAAAGCGAGATTTTCATCGTATTACGATGAAAATCTCGCTTTTCACAAAAATGGACTCACTGTCTTTTGTCTTACTAGGACAGACCTCCCCCCCCCCCCCCCCCGACCCCCCTCACACACACACCGATATCTACACAGACCATAAAACCTAAATGATGTTCTCAAGAGGCGCCGAGCTGCTACCCAGTAAGCTCAGATTATCGGGCCGACATCGGCCAGTCGGTCCACGCACAAGTGTGCGCGGCCAATTGCGACGGACGTCAGCCCGATAACTTTTTGCGTGCTCGGTAGGCACTGGCATTGCTTTCATGGTCTATTTATTGTCCGCGATTATTTCTCCAGACCTGTCTAGAGTGTTGAACCTTCAAAACAACCAACCATACATACATTTACAAACACAAAACGCAGAAACAAAAACAATAAGAACAAAAACAACAACAATGACGACGGCAACAACAACTATAAGAGCAGCAGTAGCAGCAACCACAAGAAACAAACTGCAACAACAATCTGTTGTTAGTTCGGAGCTTGACGTCCACGGCACCGGAGTGATAATGAACGGCCCTAGTGTGCGGGATAGGGGGGGGGGGGGCAGGGACAGCTATTACCTATGGAGTACGACTTAACACTGATCAATTCGGTCGCACTGCAACTGTGCCACTTTGATTTACCAGGACCTTATAACGGACATGTTATCTGAACAAGCCCGTCGTTTTGTCTGGACAACAACCACCTGGTGACTTATAATGTGGCTTATACCCTTTTCGTTACAGGTATGATTGGGGTCAGACCGCTGACTACCATAACGGGTGTAGCGAGCCACTGCTGGCGGGGAGGGTGCCTATGGTGTGGGGGTGGAATGGCGTCAACAACCTGCACATCCCCGGCAACGCCCACGCCATTCTCGGCTTCAACGAACCCAACTTCCACACGCAGGTACTGACACTACATTCTGACATACTACAGCAAAATATGGATCGACCTTGATAGTTCAAGGGTGGTTCCAGAATAGCTTGGCTCCGTCCATCCATTCAAGCATTCATCTGTCTGTCCGCCCGTCCATCCGACCAGAGATTAATTTAATAGAATCTTGAAGCACAAGGTTGTCTAACATATCTGATGATTGGGATAAAAAGAAAAAAAGAAACACGCTTCGAAAAAAATACCACCAGTTTAACCCTTTCCTGCCAGCTGACGCAGGCTGTTTCTGCAATCTTCGTTAATTTAACGTCAAACGGCTCAAGCGGTCTCAGGAACATGGATAACATGGATTCAAAGTGGTCTCAGCAAGAGGCATAGATCCTCGTGAGCCTCCGCAACAGCGGGGGCGCGCGAGGATCTATACCTCTTGAGAGTTCAAATTTTCTCAGCAGTCAAGGGGTTACAAAATACGTTTTTCTGTTTTTTTCCCCAAACGTTTTTTCTTTGCTTTCTTTCCTTTGCATTTTACTCGCTTAACATTGGGCCTTTTGGTTTGGATTTCTGACGATTGTTTCTTGTCCGGCAGTCCAACTTGAGCCCACAGGCGGCCGCCCAGCACTGGCGGGAGATGCAGAACTCTGTGGGCGCCGGCAAGGTGCTGGTCAGTCCATCCGCCGCGCCTTGTGGGGGATCCATTTGCATGTCCAGTGTGGACCAGTGGTTTCAAGAGTTCTTTGCGGTGAGAGCCAGACCTTCAAACATTCCCGTACCGTTTGCGGGAGTTCTCATTCTCCTGATAATGACCTACTCGGGGAGAGGGCCTACGCCACAAGTGCTCTTCTGTTCAAATGAGTTAGTTAGTAACGCCGAGCAGGCGACTAAGGCCATCTCACGGCGGATGTTCAAATGAAAAGCTTTAACTCATTCGCGGCAAGAAGCATCCGGATGCGCGGCATATGCCGCGCATCCGGTTGCGGCTGGCCGCGAATGAGTTAAGCATATACATCATTTGAATAGAGTTGTACTTGTCGCTTTCTGGGCAGTATTCCTGCAAACGGTACGGGTAGCTTCCCCACGACTGACCGCCCCCCCCCCCCCCCCCTTTCCTAGAATTGGAATATATACACAGAATCTTAGTGACTGTCTTTTCACTCACTGGTGATAATTATTAGACGTGCACAGGTCGCCCTCAGTACATCGCACTACCCGGGAGCCATACAGTCAGACCGCTTATTGTGCTGTGTAGTTCTGAGTTACACAGAGGTGTGAAGAAACAACACCTGGTGAGCAAAAGGTCTCGGGCCGACGTCGGCCTAATCTGGCCCGTGAACATTACGTGCGCGGGCCAGCTAAGGCTGAAGTCGGCCCGAGGATCTTTTGCTCAGTGGCCACCCGTAGGAGCCAGAGTCATGATCGCTTTAATAGCCGATACCGCGGTATCCTGGAACGCATAACGTTGAGGATGGCCAGTATGTGAAGAGAGATTTTACCCAACGGCGACCGAGTTAAACCATAGCCCCGAATCCCTACAGCAGGAGATGGACTGACCATGTCAATTCAAGGGTAGTGCCAGATTAGCTTGGCGCCAAGCTAATCTGGCACTACCCTTGAATTATCATGGTCAATCCATCGCCTGCAACTGGTACATAGTCATTAGGCAACACCTCCAAAACTTGAGAAATGGGACCTTGGGGGTAAAAGAGTTAAGAAGAAAAGCAGCCATACCGAGAGCAAGAGACATATATCTCAAGTTCTTGGACTCATGATGCTCTATCCCAATGCGCAAAATTCCATTGGGCTTATGTCGGCCCGCGCACGGCTCTGCGCGGGCCAAGGGCGGGCGACCTCAGCCCGATGACCTTTGCGCACTGGGATGTCTCTTGCCTACAAAAGGATAGCTTTTATTCTGCAATCAAGATTCACCCGCGTAGCTACGATCGACGGTACTGAAAATGAGGTCAGTCCGTTGACTGTTAATAATGTATGGACTCTGTAGAGATCGGGAGGGAAGGTTGATTGATTGTACATTGCTTAGCGTCCCGACAGCAACAAGGCTTTCTCAGGACGTGCCTGCACTGCTTGTGAAAAAAAAAAAAAAAAAACAGAACACTGAATGTATGTCGCCAGCCGGTCAAATACATTAAATAAACCTAACACACGGGGCCTAAATAAAGCTAAGACCATTTAGCAACACACATCCAATATCAAGAGCTACAGGCAGTGCAGACAGTAGGGAGAGTTTTAAAAAGGCAAATACAGGTGAATGGACAAAGGGTAGACAGAAACACATGCCCCAGAATAGAGAGAAAAACCCACCCTGTGGGGCTGACCAGGGTGACCCTGGGAACTAAAAAATACCTAACCCCACCCAAGTCCCCCAGGGCAGACCCGGGTGGGAGGGAAGGTCTGAGTAATGGTACCAAATCTAGCTGGGACCCTTCAATCGCTGCTTTACTTTGATCTGCAATTCTCTTTCGTTGTGAATGGTTATGTCTTTATTTTTCTGTTTGTTTGGTTAAATTCGAATGGGACAAACGTAATCGTACCTGATTTTTGGCCTCGTCAATCACGTTACCTTTGATTTGATCGGTAGTTTTTTTCCCCTAAGACAATTGCTTGTGCTTGTTTATTGTTCCTGTATTATTTACTGCTTGATTAGTCGATATTTTTGATCGTTTGATTTATAACTTCGTTGACTGAACAGGCCTGCCACGACTGCCGTATTGACTTTCTGGCAACCCATGGCTACTGGTGTGACCCGGACACCACTATGCACTATCTGGAGGGGCTCTGGAACAAGTTCCACAAACAGTAAGTGCCTCCAGTTGATTTATTGTGTTAAATGAATGAATGAATAAGGATTTAATGAAACCTACCCACCCACAAACCCAGTGCGCAAAGGCCATCAAATCAACTCTTAAACCGCCAACAGCCCACTCAGTTTCCAACCAAGGAGCACTTCATGAAACCATTTTCGTTTCAGGATCTGGCTGACGGAGTTTAGCTGTCCTCAGAGGAACTCGGTGGCCGAGCAGCTGGCCTATATGCGGGCCATCCTCCCACGTCTGGAGGCGGCGCCCTACGTGGCAAAATACGCCTGGTTTGCACACCGTTTCGCTGGTGACGGGTGGGCGGTGCAGGCGGCCAGTCTCCTGGAGCAGCACTCCAGCACCCTAACGGAGCTGGGTCGTTTCTACGTCAATTTCTAGGCTTTGGTGCTGGACATTTTAGACAGCGACAATGCCCAGCCCACATTGGTTGTCCCCCTCGTATCTCGGCTACCGCTCATCAGCGGTGGCGATTCTGGCTTAGAGAGACAACCAGTGTGTGCCCAGTCTAGCATTTTCAGCGTCTGCGAATACCGGGACTGACCACGATACATCGACGCCCAATGAGCAGAAGGCCATCGGGTCGACGCCCATTGGGAGGTCACGGGTCGTATGCCCTGTATAGCCCGGCGTAATACTTTAAAGCGACTCTGACTTACACCCCAGATCCACGGCGTCAATCACTTTGACGTTAACAGTCATCTCAGCTTCGACATGCGCAAAAGTGACCCCGTGTCGATCTGAGCGGCGTACTAGGCCATCATCAGTCATTATTTTTCATGTTACTGGGCGCTCGACTGAAAGGCGTCACGAGCATAATGAGGCACTGCCGTTGTATCGCTTTAAATGTATTTTAATAAGCATCAATAAAATGTTATTGTGTCTCTGAGCCGCGTCGTCACCGAATATTCACTTCCGGTCGGTTAGCCGCAGAGCCGTCGCAGATACGGCCTTTCGGCATACGTCCATTACTATGTAGTAATAGACTTGCGCGGTCTTTGATAGGGTCCTGACGAGCAATGCGTGCTGGTATGCTTGGTCGTGAGCAGACTCAGTAGAAATACTAATCACTCATTCGAGACGTGCTGCCTCCGGATACGCGGCTTTGCCGTGTATCCGGAGGCGGCACGTCTCCGTCGACTGAATGAGTTAATGGAGTGACTGTCGCTCCATGTGAGCGCGAAAACTGCCTCGCATACAAGGGAGCGCCGCTGGGCCAGTCGGCACTAACCTTACAAGTGCCGGAGAAATCTAAAGATCCACGGTTTACTTCTTGTACTGCCGGTTGCCCCGCACCGGCTGGGGCCGGCCTTATAGAAAAGATAAGATATGAGTGTCAACTTTGATGCACAATTACTGACGCGACAGCACACTGTCACATAGTCATTCAAGGGGCGGATCTGGGGGGCTGGGGGGCAGGGGGGTGCGTTTCAGGGGTTCCAGACCGCCCCCCCCCCCCTCCCAAAAGGTAAGGGGTCAACTCGCCCAAGGTAGCAATTATCTCGCCCAAAGTAGCAGTCCGTGAACTCCCCGGAGTCAACTCGCCCAAGGTTAGAGTCAACTCGCCCAAGTAGTGTGTGTGTGTGTGTGTGTGTCTTTCTCTCTCTCTCCCTCTGTGTGTGTGTGTGTGTGTGTGTGTGCGTGCGTGCGTGCGTGCGTGCGTGCGTGCGTGCGTGCGTGCGTGTAACACTTTTCTGTACCACTTTAAGAACAAATATCATTTAGTGCCTGAACTCACGATTTGTCGTTTTTGCTGTACAGTCGTAAAAATTTGGTGAAGACAAAAACAATCCAGTTCCAATACCCTAAATAGAGCCCCGGCAGATTTCAATATCGAGGTCAAGCATGCAGATTTCATGTGTACCTGCGCTGTTCGAGTCAGTTGTGAAACTTGACCACTGAATTCACGTGAAAATGTGTCTTTCTTATACTGGGCTTAATATATCTGGGGCACATTTAGGGATGTAAATCAGTCATTTCATGAAAATATTCCGAATTTTTACGACTGTACAGAACAACTGACACATTGTCCAAGTGTCTTAAAAGTAAATCGTATTAGGTCAACTATAACAAATAAACACATAAATAAATAAATAGATACGTATAATAATGATAATTAATGAATCCGCCGTAAAGGTGAAATTTGAGTAGGTAAATTCCGCTGTGGTTTACTTTGCCTAATAGGGAGATTGTCGACCGGTAAGTCCTCATTTTAACCCAGTGACTGCTACTGATGATAAGTCACGGCGGCATCATCAGAAGTAAACAAGGGGCTGTTCCCTGCCGCTTTAAGTATCGGCCACCGCGAAAACGCCGCTGGGGACACAGACTGAACAAACAAATGTAACCCAGATTATTCAGGAAAAGATGATTCTTAATTAACACCCATTCCCTCTCTCTCAGAAAGTAGTACCAAAAGGTTTTCCCCAAACAGTTTAAAAGATATTTATTTCCACTATAACATCAATAATAGGATCAATTAACCGGTTGTATGGCAACACAAAAACATCAGTGACTCAGAGACAAAATAAAGCATGAGAGAGCAAACTGACAGCAACCCGATCCGTGGACACTGTAATAAACAACAAAAGAAATATAGGTGCCATAACATAAAAGTAAAAACAAAGGCAATGTTTTTTCCCATTACATATATTCATACTAGAACATACAATTGAGCACACCGTGGGACCTAATACAAAATAGATCCTTCGATTTAACTGCAAAACCCCTCACAGCAAAAATACAGTATATTAGGGCTATGTTATAGGAGCAGGCAAGGCATGTGGCAGATCCTGGAGCGACTTGGCTGTCCCCCAAAGTTCCTCAACATGATTGTCCAGCTACACGAGGACCAGCAAGGTCAGGTCAGACTCAACAATGACCTCTCAGAACCATTCCCCATTCTCAACGGCGTAAAGCAGGGCTGCGTGCTGGCACCGACCCTCTTCACCATCTTTTTTAGCATGATGTTGAAGCAGGCCACAGTGGACCTCGATGATGACGATGCAGTGTACATCAGGTATCGTCTCGATGGCAGCCTGTTCAACCTCAGACGACTGCAGGCCCACACGAAAACCCTAGACCAACTGATCCGTGAGCTGCTTTTTGCTGATGATGCTGCCCTCGTTGCACACACAGAGAGAGCCCTGCAGCGCATCACGTCCTGCTTCGCAGACGCTGCCCAGCTCTTTGGACTCGAGGTCAGTCTGAAAAAGACAGAGGTCCTCCATCAGCCGGCACCCAAGACAGTGTATCGCCCTCCTCACATCACCATCGGCGAGTCTGAACTAAAGTCAGTGCACCACTTTACTTACCTTGGCTGCATTATCACGTCGGACGCCAAGCTGGACAAGGAGCTTGACAGCAGGCTGGCAAAAGCGAACAGCGCTTTCGGGCGACTTTTCAAGCGGGTGTGGCACAATCAACAGCTGAAAACAGGCACCAAGATCAGCGTGTACAGAGCTGTGGTCCTCACCACCCTGCTGTATGGTTCCGAGTCCTGGGCCCTCTACCGCAGCCAACTACGACTCCTCGAACGCTTCCACCAGCGCTGCCTGCGTACCATCCTGGGCATTCACTGGAGTGACTATGTCACCAATGTCGAGGTCCTTGAACAGGCTGAAACCGTGAGCATCGAGGCTTTGCTGCTGCGGACACAGCTCCGCTGGGCGGGGCATGTCTCCAGGATGGAGGATCATCGCCTACCAAAGATCACCCTGTTCGGCGAGCTTGCTACTGGACACCGTGACAGAGGGGCACCAAAGAAGAGATACAAAGACTGTCTCAAGAAGTCACTTAGTGCCTGCCAAATCGACCACCACCAGTGGTCTTCGCTTGCTGTGGACCGTGACACCTGGCGCTCCACTATTTACAAGGCAGCTGTCTCCTTTGAGGACTCTCGCAGAGCTAGCCTTAAGGACAAGCGGCTCAGGAGAAAGAACAGAGATGCCGCAACTCAGAACTCTGGCCATACCTTCCCCTGCAGCCACTGCGGTCGAACCTGCCTGTCCCGGATTGGCCTCCGCAGCCACGAACAAGCCTGCAGACGTCGTGGGCAACTCCTATAAAATCTTCGTTCGCGAAGTCCAGCCAAGAGAAAGAGGGCTATGTTATGCCTGTTTGATATGGCCCGAGCAGCTCAAGCGCAACAAAGCTATACAAATCACCCTGTTTAAACTTATTCCATAAGTTCAATACATGTCGGTTAATACAACAGCCCTACGCGTGATTGTATCATGCCAACACCAATAAATCCACCCTTTAAGCCGCATTTAAGACTGCAGGTGAAAATCCAATTACAAACACTAATCAATATTATTATATGGCTCAAAGTCAAAACACCCAAGATATTACCAATTCCACAGATACATGTTGAGGCAAAGATACACATGGTTCTTGTACTATTAGAATCCAAGAATATCCCCTGCATCACAATATAATTCGCATAAAAAGAAACTCATCCTATACATTTAATGCAATCCCTAAATGAAGTCAACAATATTTCTTAATTAAAACACTTTACCAACCTGAATTAGCATCCGAGAGGTCAGTGCATGATCTCTGTCCCCGCTCAAACAATGAAATGGCAGAGGAAGAGGAATTATCAGAAGAAATTGCCACAACAGGAAGTAAAAAATCAGGACCAAAATAATTACTAAAATAATACAAACTACACCAAAATGTATTCCTGCAATATTATTACAAGGTCATTTCCAAAACCAAAACTAAAAAATATGCTTGAGGAAAAAAGAAAATTTATTGGTCTCTGTCTAAAAAGGGAAAAAAACAAGAACAATTCTAATGTCAATCCACTAAGCTTACTCAAAATGAAATACAACTTATTATATTAACCTATCACAGAGGTGATATAGGTTACACAAACACACCAGAGAGCTACAGCTGGTCTCACGATGAATTCACCTTACCCAATCTCCGACTATGTTCACGCTCGAAACATCAGTCGCGATTTACCACTGCTCTTACACGCAAAGCACAGTACTGTCAATACACAATATGGGACTAACTGCAAAGTCCCGAAAACGGAGTGACAATCTGAAACACGTCGCAAATGCTGTGTCTATAGAGTATTACCACAAGCATCCCCCCCCCACCCCCCCACCCCCACGCCCCCCCACCCCACCCCCATCCTTTCTATCCATTCCACAATGAAAGTCAGTCCCCATAAGGCAGTCTTTTGCTTGCAGGATGCTGTAGATGAATGAATAATGAGGTTCCGTTCGCCAACGAACGACTCGGCCCAACAGCCGCGTACGAGAGCGACGAAGTCCTGGCAAATAACCATCTCGTACAGTAAGCATAGTCAACACTCCCAACATCTCCAAAAGGCATAGATTCTCATGAGCCCCGACGGCTCATGAGGATCTATGCCTCTTGGAGATGTTGGGAGTGTTGCAGTCTATGCTTAGGTTACCCGCCGTGATTTTGCTCTCGTACGTTATTAGGAGTCGTTCTTTTCAAACGAAAACTCACTAATGAACGAGAGAACAAAAGAACGAATCAATCAATCACGTCAATCGGTCAATGAATCCCCAACAAAGACTATGAATGGCAATGTCCTACTACTCATAAGGTACAAGAGAGAGCTGATCTAAGGTATCGAACTGTAGGACATAGCAGCTACGTAAACAGCCAGTTCTGACTAAAACTTCTTTAGTTTGTTCACGGCAACGTCTCTTGGACCTCGTTTGGTAATCACTGAAATTACTGTGTTTAAACAAACATTATTTATTATGCCAAGTGTGTCAAAGTGCAAAAGAAAGCAAAATTTTTACAAAGGCGTTGACTTTTCATGATCTCAGTAGTTTAAACTTCAGTTCTGTTTTACGGCTTTAAACTATTAAAATTCGTGTAGCAAATATTTCATTATCAGCTACGAGTCAAGAACTTCATAACCCTAGTTGGCATTTCAAAATCATTGTAAATCAATCAACCGTCAAAGGAACATGGTTATAAGGTGGTTTTGACAAGATACATAGATTCTCATGAGCCTGCGCAGATGCGGGGGCTCATGGTAAGCTATAGTCCTACCTCTTGCACGGTTGGGTGGTGTTTGAAGGGATTAAGACGTAAAAATGTGCTGGTCTGTGGTCTTGAGCCTCACATCGGTCAAGCTACGCCCAAAATCACAGACCAGTATATAAATCAGATATAGTCTCTAAATAAAAACGGCATAGCCAGCACAGTACAAGAGGCAAACAAACTGCACATTTCTACTGGCCGTATGTGACCCTTACCTTACGAGTGTCTTTGGTATAATCGACCTTTGCGCCAAGTTTGGCGTCAGAGCCGGACAAACTGCGACAACTATTGCAAATACACTGGTAAAATATGGTGTACGTATGGGCACGTTCTACACCAGATGACCTCACTTGACCTTAAGGAGGGGTCAACGAAATAGGTGTGCATGGAAATACTTACTTACGCCTATCACCCCTCAAAGGGTACAGGCCGTCGACAAGAGACCTCCAGCGACCCCTGTCCTGTGCTTCTCCTTCGATTTTACTCCAGGTGGTTCCCAATCTCTTGATGTCTGCTTGGAGGTCTCGACGCCAGGTGTTTCTCGGCCTGCCTCTTTTCCTCTTTCCCTGGGGGTTCCATGACAATGCCTCCCTAGTGATACTGGAAACTGGCTTTTTCAGACTGTGACCAATCCATCCCCATCTTCTTCGCCCAATTTCATTCTCTGCTGTTATCTGCTGTGTTCTCTCCCAGAGTCTGAAGTTGTTGATCTTCTCTGGCCAGTGGATTTTCAAGATTCTTCTAAGATAACTGGAAATGCCTTATCATAAAATATCATGGTGCCACGTTTCATTCAGAAGTGTCATTCAAAACTAGAATATCGAAAGATACTTGTTACTCTATTATGCTGGCATCTCATGACCCTTTTGGGTCAGCCACATAGGTCCACATGCAAAGATATAATAAACAGTTATCTTTGTGCCAACTTCCAGCTTGAAGTTTGCAATAACACAGAAAACTGACACCGGCTTTCTCAAATTGATGACAATTTCCATCTGTATATTTACTGAGAGTGACTTTGACCTTTGAGAGAGGTCATTTGAATGGGTATAAATAAAGAAAGGTTTAATCTTTCTCAAAGTATGGGCCAAGCTTGAAGTTTTTAACATGAATAGCCTCGCGCGGGCTGACAAAAATGACAGCGTACGTTAGCGACTGACGGCCAGCCGACGCGGGTTGGTTCATTACGCCCCAGTCAGCAAAGGCCCTCGGGCCCACAACGGACGCATTGGGCCCGCACACGGCTGTGCACGGTTCCACTGCGGCCGTCGTGGGCCCGAATACGTTTTGCTGCTGGGGACAGACTGACTCACTTTTACTATCACACCGGTGCCAAAAAGTCGACACTTAACTTGACAAAATCTGTCAGTTGATCCGATCTGCATCTGTTTGGAAGAACCTGGATCTCAGCGAGCAGGCTAACGTCGACTCAAGAAGATGTCATACCCTCAGATCAGCTGTGTTTAAAGCTGAGGTGCAATGAGAAAAACCCGCCCAGCGCGTGTTTTAAAAAGACTACAGGACCCAGCTTGGGCCCTGCCCCTAAGTGGGTCAAATCGGTTCGTAACACAGTTGACGGAGTTGGCAACTGCGTATCCCGAGCTTGCAAAAC
The DNA here is from genome assembly GCA_036245525.1 of Semisulcospira habei. Classification (NCBI taxonomy): domain Eukaryota; kingdom Metazoa; phylum Mollusca; class Gastropoda; family Semisulcospiridae; genus Semisulcospira; species Semisulcospira habei. The sequence goes on along the minus strand of BTPG01000002.1, from coordinate 203,564,501 downwards.
TCTCGGAAAACGACAGACCACTTCCTGTTGCACGGAAATCATCGCGATTAGCAGATCGGACAACAGCAGACGATTCTGTGACACTGTTGAAACTGACCGACAGCCACGGATTTTACGCGCTGGGGACTATGATGGCAGAATGTACGGCTGTACATGCTGTAAGTATGACTCCTGACACTTTGTAGTTGTGAACGAATTATTTCAACACGTACCTCCAGTCCAATATAGGCTAATATAAATAAATAAAGAAGCATTGTGATGTACAACCAATACAGTAAATTGGATGAGAGCGAGAGAGAGAGAGAGAGAGAGAGAGAGAGAGAGAGAGAGAGAGAGAGAGAGAGAGAGAGAGAGAATCGACTGTTTACATAGATGCCAAAAGATACACGGTCGCCATGGGTCAAGCTGATTTTTAGTAGCTGCCCTTCGTATGGAGAAAATATTTGCTGTAGGCGCCACTCCAGATGAAAAGATATAACAACAAACACTAAACGACAAATAACCCCTCCTTCCTCACCCTTCCGATATCAAATAAGCTTCAGGCTGTACTCTCGGCCTGGTCCATATCCAGTGTGCGTCCAGGCAAGGCACAACTGAATGGCCTGCTCTGTCCGTCGGGTGGTCGAGTGTCGTCTGCTACTGTTGATATCAGTACAATTATCGCTGGTTTAGATCAGTGATCGATGTGCCCACTCGCTGCAAACAGGAAGTGGCCTGTCTTTTTCACGGGGGTTTTGCCAGCACGACAAACGCAGTTGGAAACTCAGTCAACTGAGTCAGTTGCAAACCGGTTTGCCGAAGTTAGCCGAACGTTCACGAAGACAGGGCCCTCGCTGGGTCCTGCAAAGTTTTTTTAAAACACGTGCGGGGCCGCGGAGTTTTTTTGACTGTTTCTCAGCTTTAATCCAAGTCTTGACCAAAACAGCTGCTCGCACGGTGCATATCTGAAAATGGGTGACATGATAAAGATGTCAGATCCTGAGTTATAACGAAGAACACATCGGCACTGGTTGTCTCCCTCGACTTCTCTACGGCGGACAATGGTAGTGAATCGACGATGGAGACAATCAGTGTGCCGGCCTACCAATACGACCTAACAATACAGAGAATACCGGCGTAATGGTATGCAAAGGTTGAGAACCACTGCGTGCGACTGGTTTTTCTGTGTCGGTCACAGCAGTACGTGTTTCACGTGCAAAATCCAGAAATGTTAAACTAAGTCGGTTCAGCGGAATCGCCATCCAATCCTATTTTCGGAGACATTTTAGAAAACGGAAACGGTTTCTCAGTCTCTAGTATGAACCAACCACTGACAGAAAGAAGAAAAATGTGAAGCTAACTTTCATATCGTGAACAAAATTACAATGGAAGTCAAAAAGGTATGTGCACTTACCCGCATTTGTTAAAAAAAAAAAGTATCCATAAACGTTTCACTTCACACAAAAGAAGAGAAAACAAAGATTCCTGAAGCCGGATCATAAGTATGTATCTACAGTGTGGAAGCTATGGACAGCATTGGTGAGTTGTATACTTACAAAGTGACATAAACTGGTCTAAACAGGAAAATAGCATCCTTTCCCGCCACTATTGATTCAAGCCTTGTCGGCGCCGTTTGGTCACTTCAGATCAGGTGTGCGAGACCTTGGGTCAGTTTTATATATCTATATATATATATATATATATATATATATATATTATATATATATATATATATATATATATATATATATATATATATATATATATAATATATATATATATATATATATATATATATATATATATCTATATATATATATATAGTAAGAATGATGTACAAAAAGCGGGATTGTGCTTTCTAGTGTAATGCGAGAACTTCGTAGTATCTTATTATAAATGGGTGTATATTGTTGGTCAGTGTGTATGTGTGAGAGAGACTGAGAATGAATTTGTGCTTTAAAAAAAGTGTAGCTTGTTCTTCAAGTTGTTCCAATTCAGTAAATGTCAGTGTTTACTGGTTACCGCTGCCGGGAGCCGGCGTATGTGTGATGTGCCACAGCGTGAATGAATCTGGAGCGCTTCAGGAGCAGACTTTGTGCGCGTGCAAACGGCTGGCTGGTCTGAAAGCACGTACTATCGCAGTTTATACACACTTGTTCAGCGTTTGTACTACATACATTTTCTAGACGTGACAGTCACCGACATGTGTTGCTGATAAATGGAGGTAAAAAAAAAAGGAAGAGGACCCTTTACTTTTGCGACTTGACTCGTGTCTGAGGCGACTTGACCTCCGCTTACTTTGCCGACCCGTATCTTGGGGGAGATGGCATATGGACGAGATGTATATGTTCGAGTTGACCGGCAACCAATTCTTCAAGCAAAGGATTCTGGGAAGTAAACAAAAAGTACTGAGAGTAACACGCCCTTCATCTCGACAATTATCTCCTTGGGACACCTTTCTCACAAAACCGGAAGATTATGGCATATTTTCTGGAGATGTAAGCTGCGTTTATTGATATGTATGTAATTAACATATTGTTAAATTTGTGGGTATTTAAATGCGACCGTACAAATTTCAATTTCCAGTAAATTCCAGCTAGAAATACCGCTGATCTCAACTTACTTACCTCGTGAGCATCAATCGCGAATGCCGAACTTTTGTTTAAATGGCGAACAGCAAGAAATCAAAAGATGATGTTAAATGTGTACTCCCAGCATATCTACATACGTATTGGACTTGCGATCGCTCTACTAGCTTTGCAGGTAGGATATGAGTGACACATGGTCTGGCACACAAAGAGTAGAGGGCCATTCACACTCACGTCAAATGCAGAAAGAGCAACTGGAAGTAGACGGCCACGTGATGTAATGTCACACTCACGTCAAACGCAGAAAGAGCAACTGGAAGTAGACGGCCACGTTATTTTTACAGTAGAAAAGTGTAGTTTTACACTGGCTGCCTGTGTGTAGAAGCCCGGCTGACGACAATGACAGCCTTACCCCAGAACCACCTTTCCCTCCAGAACCACCGTTACCATAGGAATCAGGGCCAAAAACTGGGGTATGCGCTTCAATTCGATGGAATGTTACATCCATTCCATAAAAAGCAAGGCTCCATACCTATGCATTCTTTATAACATCCTGGTCAAGCATGTCCATCAAAACCCTTATCCAGGGATCCAGATTTCAGATGGGTCCTGCTAAAACCCGGAATAACCCGGAATAACCTGTCCTAAGCTAAAATAACCATATCTATAACTATTATTGCGTATCTAAACACAAAATAATCATGTGTTAGAAGTTTGGTTTACATTAAAGTTGATTTAGTTGTACTAGTAAGCCGTTTTCCACTGCCGTTGACACGTCGATTACTTCCCTTGCTACAAGATCGCGCTGTCCGAAACCAGTCGAAATAACCTCTCCTAAGCCCAAATTACCCCAGAAACACATATTATTGAGTACGTATAGTAGTAATATTCATATATTTGAGGTTGTAGGTGCCGTAAAAGTTGTTTATTTAGCGTTAGAAAGCTTCGAAGGACTTGTTCTTTGAGCCTCTTGTTCTGTGCCTATCTTCGCCCTACGCGCATTCGCCCACACCGTTCGTCCCAATCACATTTCGTCCCATGACGTTTCATCCCCGATGCTGTTTAATGGAAGACATTACGCTATGAGCGGACCATGATAATCAGTTGACATTCAAAGAGAACATAACTGGAGCGTTTCTGAGCTCGAATATAAACATCTAGACCGAAAGAGTTGACTGCCAGTGCTTATGCATATGGAAGCCCCCACCCCCCTCCCCCCCCCCCCCACCCAAAGGGGGGGCGTATCACATATCCCACTGTTCCAGCCCCTTGGTGCAGGAAATTTAAATCTAGGTCCCCCACGTGGGGGACTTTTACGGCACTTACAAGTAGGTTCTCTCTTAGGGTGCATAAAAATTTGGCTCTAGGTGGAGGCATGGAATGTATGCCCCTGCAGAAACCACAGTAAAATGTGGTCTTCTTTGCAGGTAGGCAGAAGTTCCATCTCATCCTCCAGTATTGCCGATGGTGTGCTGATGAGGTCGCCTAGACCGAAACAGCTGTCCACACCAGCTAGATATCTGGACCCCCACTTGGGGGACCTAGATTTAAATTTCCATGCACCAAGGGGCTGGAACAGTGGGATATGTCTATGATCATTGGTCTATCATGCACAATTCTCTCTCTTGACAGTGCTTTTTTCAAATATATACGTTCTGGGACTGTTATTTTAACTATTAAAAAAAAAGAAGGAATCCTTAGTTCATGTTAATACATAAGGACAGTGGATTAACTGCTTGAATTTTTTTCTCTTTTTCATCCTTCTTTATTTTATTGTTGGTGTTCCTTGTGGTAGTGGTGGTGGTCAGAATATGTAAAATTTTGGTTTATTAAAAAGCCATTTTAATATCCTAACAGAGCGCTGGTGGGACAGTCAAATTGACACCAAAAGTACTGCTCATTTCTCTAAAATTCTTCTACATCTCAACGCGACATAGCTGGCAGATCTGACTGCTTCACAAATACTAGTCAAATCTGGCTGACAGGTATATTCTGAAAAGTAAAACAATTTAAAGGCAAGATCAGTCATCTATGAAAAGTAGTATTAGTAGTATGTTTAGCCTCAAAAGTGTGGAGTTGCTGGCCTACCCACCTGTGTTAAATCCAGAGGACTTTCACGTTCAAAGGTTATCTCAATAAATCTTTTGTCAATGACACAAGGCCTACCCCCCCCCCCCCCCCCACCCCCACCCACCCACCCTTCCCTGGCATGCACTATACACACAGTTGAGAGTGAGACTGTAACTTGGGTGTAGTTGTAGGTGTACTTAAGGTGTAGTCAGAGCGATAGTTTAGGTGCTTTAGGCATTCGTCATACATGCAGTGGTACCTTAGGAATATGTTTTTTGTTCAGGGAGGATTGGCGGGGGGGGGGGGGGGGGGGGGGGGGGGGGGGGGTGGAGGGGGGGGGGGTGCAATGTGCCCGACATGTAATAATATTACTCTCTGACCTTCAAAAAGTTGTATGTACCCTGCACACAGCAGATGAGGTGTAACTTAGGTGTAGGTGTACTTGAGGCGTAGTTTAGGTGCTAATCAGGGGCAGATCAGTCCACCTTTCCCTGGCATACACAAACACAGTTGAGGTGTAACTCAAGTGTAGTTGAGGTGTAGTTTAGGGGCAAATTAATGAACGTTTCAACCTCTTTATTTTAGGGGTGGTGGTAGAGCAGGGCGTTAAGAGTGTGTGAAGACGGACCACTTTTGCCTTCTCACCACTTCCTGATATGTCATGCTATGTTTGATACGCCTCATGACCACGAGGACCGAAATATTTATGAGTTCATAAAATCTGTCTAATTTTCATTTGGGTATGTGTTTTGTGAAGAGAATACAGGAAAAGTGAACTCCGGATGGACAGATTTGCTTTGGTAACTTTGTACATGAGAAGAAGAGGTAGAGAAGCCGTTCGGCACCAACTGTAACTGGCGTTTCATCCCCGATGCTATTTAATAGAAGACGTTACGCTATGAACGGACCATGATAATCAGTTTGTCATTCAAAGAGAACATAACTGGACCGTTTCTGAGCTCAAATATTTAAAGGAAACGTTTCTGAGTTCGTATTTTTGAAGCAACCCCTAATTTCTGTTTAAATATTTTGGGGCAATGGATTAAATGTATTATACTCTGTGTAGATTAAATTTATTATACTCTTTTTTATTTTAAATTTATTTCCTTTGTTGTTTTTTTATATAAATTATGCGCCTAAAAACTTGGCTTTGTAGGATCTATTTTCTTGGCTTGACTTCGCGAACGAAGATTTTATAGGAGTTGCCCACGACGTCTGCAGGCTTGTTTGTGGCTGCGGAGGCCAATCCGGGATAGGCAGGTTCGACCGCAGTAGCTGCAAGGGGAGGTATGGCCAGGGTTCTGAGTTGCGGCATCTCTGTTTTTTCTCCTGAGGCGCTTGTCCTTAAGGCTAGCTCTGCGAGAGTCCTCCGTAGGATACACTTACATAAAAGACCGTTTATAGAAACGAGTCGGATGGTAGAGCAGGCTATTATCAGTTGCCTGTGAATTGCTGTATTGTTATATGACAGAAGACAACCCAGTTTAATAACGGTATATATGACCATGATCATCAGAAATCAAACAAAAACAAAATTGAAACAATTGCACATAAATAACCTACATGTATGTGACTTTACCCGGTCCGACCATGTGACCTGCACAACAAGACTAATGGTGTGAAAGCGTAGGCCAGTGCAGTGGCTAATTAATGGCATAATTCATCATTCTGCAGATTCCACCAATTTCTACCATTCCAGTTAAAATCTCATTATGCCCATATAATAGAATGTCAGGTGATCCAAATCCATTTTTAAAAGGTACAGTATATTAAAAGTGAATAAAGCTTACACCTCTGAAAATGTATATCTATATCCAAAACTGGTTATAGATTTGATCTTTATATAAACAGTGAGACAATTGACATAATGCAGTGTTTTAGTATGTGAGTTTCTGTTTCAAATTCAGAAACTTAGGAACTTTGTGTTGTGCCTGACTTACAGTATGCAGTGTATCCGGAACCATACAATGGACTATTATACAACCGTGACAAACGTCTGAAAGATAAACTACATGCCGACACACTGATAACTGGCAGGGAAGGTGTGCAGGATTGTTGGGGAGTGGTGTACATTTTTTTTAGGTGACTGTGCTTACATACTTTTGGGACACTTTTTCTGATCAACAGACATAGTAGCTTTAGCTGTAATTATTCTAGTGTGTGGAAATGGTATGTTGCAACAATGTGCCTGTGAGCAGAGAAGGCAAATATATCTTTCCAATTGTTTGCAACACATCCGCTTTGCAGTGAGGACGCCACAACAGGGGAATGATTTTCATTGATGATTTACAAGTAGTGCATATCAACTTTATCTGCAAAGGCATCAACCTGAGTATCATAATTCACCAAGCTGGCATAGCCGTTAGTAGTATTTTAGTTAATATTGATACATAACTCAAAGAACTCTGAGAAAAAACACAGACACAAGATTTCACAACAATTACATTTATTAGTCTAGTTGTTTTTTTTTTGTTTTTTTTAAAGGACAAAAACATGAAAACCCATTGACGTCAAGAATAAAGATATGACCTCACATGTCAAAGAAACAAACACAAGTTTGCACAACAATTATGTTTATTGGTCTTTGTTCAGAATAAGACAAAAACATGAAAGCGCCACTGGCACCAAGAATAAAGATATGACCTCTCATGTTTCATAAAAGACATATTATTACACAGTGTAGATAACAACTGTGACCATTTGGCCAAACACTCAAGATTGTGGCAATGAAATGCAAAAGTATTACAGCAGCAGCAGCATATGTAATAAAGTTGATATACTTTCTCATGTGAACATTCTGAGCCTTGTGCGTGTGTAATGGTTGGGGAGTTGGTGGTGGGGGGAGGGGGGTTGCAAACAGTCACACATTCCTTGTCCTCCAATGTCAGTACTCAAGTGAATAATGTTTGCAATATCACCAGTTTTGAACACATACACTACGTCCTGATTTCTACTGGTCCTGCACCCAGTTTTTGCGGGCTTTCATCCTAATAGCCAGTCTGTTTGTCCATCCTTTCTGCTTACAATTTGGCTATGAGCCATTATAAACTAATCTGCAATGCTTCTTTGCACAGTCAGTGTCATTCAGTGGCTCACCATAACCCTACATATGCCTGTCCCTATGCGTGTATCTAATCCCAAGGTCAACACCAGCTTTTGCACTATATGCAGAGAAAAGCCATTTGGCATTTCAGTCTGTTCTTTCCCCTTGAATAGTTTGACTCCTTTATTTAGCAGTAATATGCCCATTTTCTAGCAAACTTGGGAGTAGCTTACAAAATGTAAAGTTTCAAGAACTATGACAGTGGCAAAACCTTTATGCTGCTTCTTTGGATATGGTCAAGTGTACGACTGGGTGTCTAGTGGTAAAATCTACACCCTCCCTCACAAAACCTGCTACAAAATTATCAGAAGTGGTCAGATCAAACTAAGGCATACATCATGTTGTAGGGAAATGGATAAGGTTTCCAGTGATACATGATTTTTGGGTGACCACAGAAGAATTTGGGACATTATCACAGTTTGTTTGACCAAATCTGAATTATAACTTGAGAACAAAACGTGACACATTTTACACATGCTCCATGGAACTCAGATTTTCAAAGGCATGCTGCACTATGAAAAATCACTGTTACTGTCACAAGAAGTTTGCAGTGTTGGCCTAAATTACCATTGAGTTGGTGATTTTCTAGAGTGAGTTGCTTTTGCATAATTCACCATAATATAAGAGCCTGCTTGAACATAACACGTGTTGTAAATTTTGTCAGCAGAAATCATACTACTATAACACATTTTGACAAATGGTCAATTATTAAAACTTATGTGTTATTTTGTAGAGTAGAGTATGTACTTTGTTTTTATAATGAAAGGTTTATGGTTCTTACATGGAAAATCAAATGATCCAGTTTTGAAGATTTATATTCCGAATGGTGTAAATGTTGAGTTATGTTCAAACAGTTTAGACACTTATTTATCTCTACTAATCTGTTCTTTTTGCTGAAGACAATTGGTGTAGTGATTTATATCAAGGTTTTGAAGAGGATGCATGGGTGATAGATGAAAGAAACCCTTTACGAAATTTACAGTATGCGTCCAAATTTTGGGTGTAAATTGTTATGTTCAAGCAGTCCAGCAAACTTTATAGATATATTATTTTCTTTTTACTTATTCTGCAATAAATCTATAGTAGCACTATACTTATTTAGACAATACCTTGGTAGGCCCAAAAATACCTAGTTTTTTTTCTGCGTGCTGGTGTGTAAATGTTATGTTCAAACCAGTATGCACACTATTTTTGTTGAAGGGTAAAATTTGTTGCAAATCATATAGCAGATGATGCCAACACATAAAAATAGTTATGCACATGCTGGTACACAACACATTTGAAACTCTTTTCAATTTGTCCTCGTGAACATAACTTGACACAACTTTGTGGGATGTAAAGTTACATTCAAACATTTATCACCCAAAATCACAAGAATCAATTTATATTAAAAACTACCAATAGCTGAAAAGATGCTGTTTACTTTTTTATAATAATAAAGCATGTGGTACCTTCTAGGATAAACATTTCTTTGTTTTTTGTTTGTACATAACTTTACACCATCAGTACATCACATGCATTGTGTAAAGTTATGAACAAACACCAATTTCATTTTTTTTTTTACCGTCCTGCAATAAAGTAAGTAAGATAACTAGATAAATCTAGAATATATGAATTTCAAGACCTATAAAATTTTAGTGACTGCAAAACAAGTTAATGTCACAGCTATTTCTCATGAACATAACTCTACATTGTGTCATGTTACGTTCATGCAATGATGATTACATTTCCTGTTGTGCATTGAAATTTGTGCATTAACCTTTATGCATGCACTATCTTAATATTTATCATCACAAACAGCTTTCAAATCTGCATTTCATAACTCTGCACCTTTACTTTTGTGCTTTATGTACTTTTGTGTCGTCATGTTATGTTCAAACATGCCATGTCATTATTTTTTACCTTTCTATTTCATGTTTTTGTCATGAAATCATATTAGTGCAAACGTCATTCTTCTTTTGTACACTACAGGCAATCAACAAATTTCTAAATAATTCTACTTGTTAAGTTACAAGGCAAATGTGTGAATGTGACTGTGTAAAGTTATGTTCATGCATCCTGTTTTTCAGTCTTTTTGCTACTGTTTATGTAATTATGATGGACTAACAAATGAAATTTTACCAGAACAGTATGCACACTGCAGGCTCAATAATAGTGTCTTCTTTAGAGACTTTTCTTGAATAATCTTAAGATTTTTCCTGTGTGCAAGTCAGAAGGTGTAAAGTTATGTACAAACACTTGAAAAGTTGCAACAGCCCTTTTTGAAAATCACGTAAACATCACTAGTTTGGCATAATGGCTGTGCTTGTTAGTGGGATGGGTATGCATACTTATTTTTTCCCAAAGAGTTTGTGATTTGCCCTTGTGAGACCCAAAAATATATTTGGTGAAGGTGTAAAGTTATGTTCAATCTTGTGAATGTAATTGAATTTGTGCCAAAACTCGGCTCAGTTTGTAAAAATTGGCTTATTTTCTATTGGAATAGTTAACAGCAGACATCTAGTGTAGTCATTTTTAGCTTACAGAAGCTGTATTTGATTGCATGAGATAAAAAAATAAGAATAACATTACAGTGAAGGTGTATTGAAAAACTTTGTCAGTATTTAGAACTACGTAAAATTTATTTTTTTCAATTGGCTTTTGCACTTAAATTGAATTAGAGACTTGTTTCTGTGCATTTAGCATACCATTTTAAAATTAGTTCTCCAAGTAGAATTAAAAATTAGTCGCTTTTGGAAATTATGGTGTAAAAATATGTTCAAACAGTTTTTATGGCATAAAAGATTGCATTTTCCACTAACACACTTATTTATAGAAATACCATTTATTTTGGATGGGAACATACTTTGAAACATACAAATGCAAAAAATTGCTTACAGCTTGTGCTTGTTGTGAATTGTTAAATGTGTGACATTGTAAATGTTATGTTCAAACTTAAAACTTCAAAGTTCAATAACAACCAAACTGCAAATAACATAAACATTTTACTTAGTGTCAATGTTTATTTATGCAAAGGTACATCAGATTTATATGAAATATTAAAATTATTTTGCTTTTGAAAATGCAGGGTGCTTGTCACACCATTTGGACACTCAGTCGTACTCTTGACCATATATGTGCATGTTCTCCGATGACATGATTAATTGCTGAATGAAAATGAACTGTTAAACACGATCAACAGTAAGATTGCATAAATAAGTAAAACACTCAGCACCAATATTTTACAAGTGAAAATTGTACTATCCAACATTCCTAACAAAAAAAAAATTAAGACAATGCTACATGTTGTAATGAGTTGACTCTTAGATACCTGTATCTCACCCCTATAACATAATGAGCTGTACCCTTGCTATATCCGCCAGCATGCTCTCTCCCCACTCTCTTCTATCTCACTCATGTAAACGCACCAGTTCTGCAATAAATACGAGACGCCTCCAGTATCATCATTTCACATGGTGGCAGCGGTAAAAAGCATCACATTCTCCAGCCTGACAGTGTGTGCCTGCCTGTAAGTTGTTAGACTCACATTTTCACGTCTTGCATGGAGAAGAAAGACGTTTTGTCTGCTTCATCATTTTGTCGCTGCTAATACCCGCCATAGTCAGAGCCTGCCGCTGCAACTCCCCAGCCCCTGCCTGAGCAGTCCTACGGACATCCACCATCATGGACCACGCTACGCCTTGTATGAAACTGGTCAGCGCCCAACCAGGCAGATGCCTTTAAAATTTTCAAGCAACGAATTGAGCTCTACTTCACAACGAAGAAGATTAGGATATAAGAACAGCCTGCCCACATCCTCCTACAAGTTGGTGAAGAAGGTCTCCGACGGTACAATGCGATGACTCTATCAGAGGATGAAAAGAAACAGCCATTCGTCATCTTCAAAGAAGTTTGAAGAACAGCTTGAATCAGCTGAACATTTCCACGTCAGTTGACTCTGACTGATGCATATGCGCCAGTTGCTGACAGAGTCCACAGACGACTTTGTCAACAGAGCCCGTCTCCAGGTGCAGAAATGTGACTTCACCCCAGGAGGAAGTACAAGAACGACTAATAAAAATTGATCATCGCCAGCACCCCGATGCCCGAGCTACAGAAGTCCTTGCTGGAGAAACAAAAAGGGTTCACCCTAGCGGACACTGTCCCAGCTTGCTCGGACACACGAAGCCACTGCGAGCCACGTCAAACAAATCAGAGACATTAACAACAGTCAGCAGTTGGGACCCGCCCATCAGTGCCATCAAGGCAAATCAATATCAGGGCAATGCATGCTGCAACTGTGGTGGGAAACACACCAGACAAGACAAATGCCCTGCATACGGATCGATGTGCAATGCATGTGGAAAGCCTAACCACTGGGCCAGACTGCATGCCTACCCAGTGTCCAAACCACACATCCCGAGGCCAAGGCCGTTTCCGCAGTAGAGGTCGTGGGCAAGCGAATACTAACAGGGGCAACCAGAGGACAGTCCATGCCCTACAAGCCACCGACTCACACCTTGAGCATGAGTTTGAGATGCTCACATTTAGCCCCATTACAGTCTCCAGCAGCCCTGTAGAGACGAAGCATTTGTGGCACTCAAGATAAAACTTCTCGACCACCAGGGCATTCACAGCCTTAACCTGAAGGTGGACACAGGTGCACAGGGCAACACCCTACCACTTCGACTGTATACACAGATGTTTCCAAGCCTGACTGACAATGGATTCCCCATAACAAAGATTGCTGATGCAGCCAGTAACGCCCATCTTACATCATACAACGGGTTTACAATCACCTGCCACGGAAGAATCAGCTTTCCGTGCAGCTTCAAAGGGACCTGGACTGACACTAGCGTTCTTCATCGTTGATGTTGCAGGACCAGCCGTCATTGGACTACCATCGTGCGAGTCGCTCCGGGTGGTAACGCTTCACTGCAGCATTAAGGCGACACCTGAGCCGCAGCAGCCCCAGGCTCCCATCAACTCTGTCAAAGACCTCATCAGCCTCTATCCCAACCAATTTGATAGAATTGGGTGCATTCCTGGTCTAGTCACGCTCACTACAAATCCCAACATCCATCCGCACATTGACCCTCCAAGGAAAACCCCGATAGCACTGAAAGAGCCTGTCAAGAAGGAAGTGGACTCCATGGAGGAGAACAGCACCATCTGCAAGGTTACTGAGCCATCCGACTGGGTTTCCAGCCTAGCTTACTCGAAGAAGAAAGATGGCAGCCTTCGCATATGTCTTCACCCCAGACACCTCAACTCGGCCCTAAAGCGCCCACACCACAGGACACCAACCCTTGAAGAACTAACACACCAGTTTTGTGGTGCCAAAATATTTTCAAAGTTGGACGCCAAATCTGGATACTGGTAGATCCAACTCGACGAGGACAGCCAGCTCCTGACGACATTTCAGTCTCCGTATGGCAGGTACTGCTTTACGAGACTACCATTCGGTCTGTCGCGCAGGACATATTCCAGAAGAAGATGGATCAGATCTTAGAACAAGTCGACGGTGCAACGAGCATCACAGATGATGTTGTATATGCGACAACAGAAGAAGAGCATGACAGAACACTCCACCAGTTAATGAAAGTCGCAGCAGACAGTGGTCTTGTTTTCAACTCGACCAAATGTAACATAAAAACAGACTCCATCACATTCTTCGGTGCAACGTACTTAGCATGTGGTGTGCAGCCTGATCCTCAGAAAATCAGTGACCTCAAAGCCATGCCTGCACCCACATGTAAGAAGGAGCTTCAAGAGTTCCTCGGCTTCATCCCCTACATGTCACCATTCATCCATAACCTGGCTGAAAAAGCAGCACCCCTGCGTGACCTTCTCAAGAAAGATGTACCCTTCATCTGGGAGGACCACCCACCAACGCTGTTTCAACATGCTGAAAGAAGCTGTCTCCGAGAGCTTTACGCTGGTCTACTTTGACACAAGTATCACCCCTGTCCTGCAAGTAGATGCCAGCATAAAAGGCCTTGGTGCAACACTTCAGCAGAATGACAAGCCTGTGGCATTCGCATCAAAATCCCTCTCTGATGCCGAAAAGCGTTATGCCTGCATTGAACGTGAGCTACTTGCCATTGTCTTTGGTATTCAGAGATTCCACACATGTCTGTATGGCAGACCCTTCAAGGTACTGACTGACCACAAGCCATTGACCATGATCCTGCAGAAACCCCTGGTGAATGCACCACCTCGATTACAGAGAATGCTGCTCAAGCTGCAAGAATACAACTTCTAGCTAGAGTACAGGCCAGGCACTGAGATGGTCCTTGCAGACACACTATCCAGACTCCCATGCAGTGACAACCAGCCAATCGACCTTGACATCAGCGCATCACGTCTTGCTTCGCAGATGCTGCCCAGCTCTTTGGACTAGAGGTCAGTCTGAAAAAGACAGAGGTCCTCCATCAGCCGGCACCCAAGACAGTGTATCGCCCTCCTCACATCACCATTGGCGAGTCTGAACTAAAGTCAGTGCACCAGTTTACTTACCTTGGCTGCATTATCACGTCGGACGCCAAGCTGGACAAGGAGCTTGACAGCAGGCTGGCAAAAGCGAACAGCGCTTTCCGGGCGACTTTTCAAGCGGGTGTGGCACAAATCAACAGCTGAAAACAGGCACCAAGATCAGCGTGTACAGAGCTGTGGTCCTCACCCACCCTGCTGTATGGTTCCGAGTCCTGGGCCCTCTACCGCAGCCAACTACGACTCCTCGAACGCTTCCACCAGCGCTGCCTGCGTACCATCCTGGGCATTCACTGGAGTGACTATGTCACCAACGTCGAGGTCCTTGAACAGGCTGAAACTGTGAGCATCGAGGCTTTGCTGCTGCGGACACAGCTCCACTGGGCGGGGCATGTCTCCAGGATGGAGGATCATCGCCTACCAAAGATCACCCTGTTCGGCGAGCTTGCTACTGGACACCGTGACAGAGGGGCACCAAAGAAGAGATACAAAGACTGTCTCAAGAAGTCACTTAGTGCCTGCCAAATCGACCACCACCAGTGGTCTTCGCTTGCTGCGGACCGTGACACCTGGCGCTCCACCATTTACAAGGCAGCTGTCTCCTTTGAGGACTCTCACAGAGCTAGCCTTAAGGACAAGCGGCTCAGGAGAAAAAACAGAGATGTCCGCAGCTCAGAACCCTGGCCATACCTTCCCCTGCAGCCACTGCGGTCGAACCTGCCTGTCTCGGATTGGCCTCCGCAGCCACGAACAAGCCTGCAGACGTCGTGGCGGGCAACTCCTATAAAAATCTTCGTTCGCGAAGTCAAGCCAAGAGAGTGTCGAACTTTCGCAGTGTGGCTTGTACGATCCACTTACGCTCGGCCGGATTATCGGGTCTGTAACTGAGATCAAACGCGTAATGATCAGTGACCTATATGTAAACAATCAAACAAATGTAGATGCCCCCCCCCCCCCTCCCCTTCCTCCGACTTGAAAAGGTAGGGTTGGGCAAGAGAATGGCACCTAAACTACACCTCAAGTACACCTACACCTAAGTTACACCTCAACTGATGTGTGTATGGGTACATAAAACTATCTCTGAACAATAAATGACTATCGGTTCATGTTTACCGTAGCTGCCGCTGTCGTGTATAGACGGATCAGGGAAACAAGACAGTTCAGTGTTTTATCGAACACTTACGCATGTGTGTGTAGGAAAACACGGTGCTCTCATCGCACACACGCAGGCTTCTGGATTTACCCGCTCTGGCCGTATACACAAAACTAGTTGACGTTTGGTCTTAATTTGTCGTTTATTTGCGTTTGTGTATTTCGAGTAAGTTTTTTGCTTTATTTGCCAGGCACTACTCTCGTCAGTGGGGTCAAGGGGTCTCTGCCTGATTCAAAGGGTGGGGGACCCAGGGGACGAGTTGCGTTGGTGGTGCGGGTAGTAGGGAACTCTTACAGCGCCTCCCCCGGGATCACCCTAGTCTAGGGCCTCTTGGCCTTCGTTATGCACCCTCGTGTGTAATCCCTCCGGACAAGCATAGTATCCCTCTATCCCAAGACCGCCCGTGCGTGGTCTCTGGCCACATCCTCTCCGAGGTGACCCCAAAACTGGGCAGCACGAGCCCCCAGGCTAAACACGGCGGATCTAGAGGAGAAACCTCGAAAATTAATCATCATTGTCCTGCTGCCTTGCAGGCCTGGCCGCTTGGCTGCAGAAAGGCTATGGGAGGAAAACCCTGACTCATTAAAGTCTTCGTGTCTCCGGGGAAGGTTCTTGAGCCAAAGACTAGGACAAGGACAGCCGCAGTCTCAAACCTGCATGCAGGCGGTTCAGGATATTAGTCGCCTGATGTTGACCTGGGGATGACAACGTCACTCGGCACACCCTGAACGACCAAGCAGCCTTCTCTAGGGACAGCACTGCTTGCTCCACACGGAGAGGGGCCTAGAAAAGGTGGCTTACCAAAGCTCGTCCCCTCGCAACCCCAGTTGGCTAGCCGTGGTCAACGGGCATCTTCTTCTGCGGTCAGAAAACAAGTAAAAACAACGGATCCACTCTAATGACGACCACGACCGGACTCAACGTAGCATGCTGGAACAATCCGAACTATGCTCGACACAGCAGACAGCGGACGTCCCGAACGTCGCGCCCCCCCCCCCCCCCCCCCCCCCCCCCCCCGATTACCCATGAATTGCGGAGGTTAAACATCGACATCGAACCCTGGCCAGACCTCCCTCTGCAGCCACTGCGGTCGAACCTGCCTGAAGGTCAGAGAGTAATATTATTACATGTCAGGCACATTGCACCCCCCCTCCCCCCCCCCCCCCCCCCCCCCCCCCGCCAATCCTCCCTGAACAAAAAACATATTCCTAAGGTACCACTGCGTTTATGACGAATGCCTAAAGCACCTAAAACTATCGCTCTGACTACAACTTAAGTACACCTACAACTACACCCAAGTTACAGTCTCACTCTCAACTGTGTGTATAGTGCATGCCAGGGAAGGGTGGGTGGGTGGGGGGGTGGTGGAGGGGGGGGGTGGGGGGGGGGGTAGGCCTTGTGTCATTGACAAAAGATTTATTGAGATTTAACCTTTGAACGTGAAAGTCCTCTGGATTTAACACAGGTGGGTAGGCCAGCAACTCCACACTTAGTGAGGCTAAACATACTACTAATACTACTTTTCATAGATGACTGATCTTGCCTTTAAATTGTTTTACTTTTGAGAATATACCTGTCAGCCAGATTTGACTAGTATTTGTGAAGCAGTCAGATTTGCCAGCTATGTCGCGTTGAGATGTAGAAGAATTTTCGAGAAATGAGCAGTACTTTTGGTGTCAATTTGACTGTCCCAACCAGCGCTCTGTTAGGATATTAAAATGGCTTTTTAATAAACCAAAATTTTACATATTCTGACCACCACCACTACCACAAGGAACACCAACAATAAAATAAAGAAGGATGAAAAAGAGAAAAAAATTCAAGCAGTTAATCCACTGTCCTTATGTATTAACATGAACTAAGGATTCCTCTTTTTTTTTTTAATAGTTAAAATAACAGTCCCAGAACATATATATTTGAAAAAAAAACACTGTCAAGAGAGAGAATTGTGCATGATAGACCAATGATCATAGACATATCCCACTGTTCCAGCCCCTTGGTGCATGGAAATTTAAATCTAGGTCCCCCAAGTGGGGGTCCAGATATCTAGCTGGTGTGGACAGCTGTTTCGGTCTAGGCGACCTCATCAGCACACCATCGGCAATACTGGAGGATGAGATGGAACTTCTGCCTACCTGCAAAGAAGACCACATTTTACTGTGGTTTTCTGCAGGGGCATACATTCCATGCCTCCACCTAGAGCCAAATTTTTATGCACCCTAAGAGAGAACCTACTTGTAAGTGCCGTAAAAGTCCCCCACGTGGGGGACCTAGATTTAAATTTCCTGCACCAAGGGGCTGGAACAGTGGGATATGTGATAGCCCGCCCCCCCCCCCCCTTTCGGTGGGGGTGGGGGTGGGGGGGGGGGGCTTCCATATGCATTGCTTCCAGTCACTTACTTAGCGCACCCCCTCTTTCCTTTTTTTTTTTTTTGTGCTTGGACTAAAGTAGATTTATGATCATTGGTCTATCATGCACAATTCCCTCCCTTGACAGTGCTTTTTCTTACTCACTTGGTAGTTTCTTCTAAATTACAAGCACTGGCAGTCAACTCTTTCGGGCTAGATGTTTATATTCGAGCTCAGAAACGCTCCAGTTATGTTCTCTTTGAATGTCAACTGATTATCATGGTCCGCTCATAGCGTAATGTCTTCCATTAAAGCTGAGGTGCAATGAGAAAAACCTGCCCAGCGCGTGTTTTAAAAAGACTCTACAGGACCCAGCTTGGGCCCTGCCCCTAAGTGGGTCAAATCGGTTCGTAACTCAGTTGACGGAGTTGGCAACTGCGTATCCCGAGCTTGCAAAACTCTCGGAAAACGACAGACCACTTCCTGTTGCACGGAAATCATCGCGATTAGCAGATCGGACAACAGCAGACGATTCTGTGACACTTTGAAACTGACCGACAGCCACGGATTTTACGCGCTGGGGACTATGATGGCAGAATGTACGGCTGTACATGCTGTAAGTATGACTCCTGACACCTTGTAGTTGTGAACGAATTTTTTCAACACGTACCTCCAGTTCAAGATAGGCTAATATAAATAAATAAAGAAGCATTGTGATGTGCAACCAATACAGTAAATTGGATGAGAGAGAGAGAGAGAGAGAGAGAGAATCGACTGTTTACATAGATGCCAAAAGATACAAGGTCGCCATGGGTCAAGCTGATTTTTAGTAGCTGCCCTTCGTATGGAGAAAAA